>RCWM02000764.1:0-162500 GCA_003667255.2 Euschistus heros
TAAAATATACAAACAAGTAAATGAATTTTATTCCGGAAGTAACGTGCCATATTCATATTTTCTGAAATCTGGCCAATAACTTGGATAAAATATCAAACAAGTACATTATATGGACAAATTACATGTGGCTATTCAACTGATAGCCCAGTCATTTTAGAAGTTTTAAGCACTAATCTGCGGAAACATTCTTAGTGAGCTGAATTTTTTGTATACACCTTTATTAGGGTATTTTAGTGAATATGTTGAAAAATCAACATTGATATCGTCCCGGCTAAAAAGGTTTATAAACATCAAAATGTCGCGAAAATCATTCTTCCGCGAATATCTCGCGAACTATTGCTCGGAGGTCAATTGAGCTTATAACAAAAATTGTTCATTGTTTTTTGAGCAGAGCGCTAAGAAAGCGACTAACTTGCGGTAAGTCGCACTTTTCCGCGAAAACACGTGTTTTGGTAATCTTTAATCTATAACTTCGAAACTATTTGTCTAATTTAAAATATGTTTTTTTTTTTTTTTTGTTAGAGCTGGTTAAGTTTACTGTCAGACCTTTATATGAAGTTTTGATCAAGTCCCGTAAAAATCTATGCCAGCACGGTGAAAACCCCTTACCATTGTGAAATCCTTATTTTTCGACACATATCTCATTATAACTTCAAAAATATTTGTCCGATCTCGAATTCCTTTCTTTCATCTCAAAATGGTTAAATTTACTATCAGATCCCATATATAAAATTTAAATTAATTCCCTGTAATATCCATGCTAGTACAGTAAAAACTGCGAACTGTTATACAAAGTTTTATTGGCACATTTTCTCTATAACTGTTAAAAACATTTTTCGCTTTTAAATTTTTTTTTTTTTAAACTTAAAAGCTAGATCTTATATATCAAATTTTAATAAATTCCGTTTAATTCCTATGCTAGCATACTAAATGTGTATGTTTTGGGAAAATTTGGTATATAGGATATAATGGAAAATTAATCAGCTTTAAGGGTTTAAAAAAGAATTTTGAGATCGGACAAATTGATTAGGAGTTACAGAGAAAATTTGCCGAGAAAAGCATGGATTCTATAACAGTTCGCAGTTTTTAGCGTGCCGGCATTGGTATTACATTGAATTAATTAAAATTTGAAATTGTAATATGATAGTCAATTTAACCAGCTTTGAGATGAAAAAAAAAAGAAGAAATTTAGAATCATACAAATAATTTTGGAGAGTTATATAGAGAGAAAGGCGTCGAAAAAATAAGGATTTTACAATATTACGGGGTTCTCAGCGTGCTGCCATGGATGTTTTACGGGGCTTGATAAAAACTTTATATATAGGGTCTGACAGTAAATTTAACCAGCCCTCAGATGAAAAAAAACAAAACATAATTTAGATCGAACAAATAGTTTCGAAGATAAAGACAAAAGAGTATCATAAAACCTGTTTTCACGAAAAAGTGCGACATACCGGAAGTTGCTCGCTTTCTCAGCGCTCTGCCTAAAAAAAATGGTCGACTTTACAAAAAAAATAATGCAAAATGCATTTTTGTAGGTATTCGCACGATGAACAATTCTTGTTATGACCTTAATTGACCTCCGAGAAATAGGTCGCGAGATATTCGCGAAAAATTGATTTTCGCGACATTTTTAACGTTTATAACTTTTTAGCCGGCATGATATCAATATCGATTTTTCACATAATCATTAAAATGCCGTAAGAAAGGTGTATACAAAAATTCAGCTCACAGCAGAATTTTTCTGCAGTTTAACTGGTTTTAACCTAAAATGACTGGACTATCTTTATATTATATTCTTATAAATATAATATAAAACGAGCTTTATTTTATGGAATTTAACAATTTACAATTTTGTAACATATTCGTATGAACACTTATTTTGCTAATAGAACAATTCACACTACTATTTCATTATATAAAATTAAAACATAGAATACATTTTTTAAACTGTACTGAAAAACTGACAAAAAAAAAACCTACTTAAAAAAAAATAATAAACTAATATTAATAATAAAAAATAAGCAAAAATTTTGAGCATTAAATTACTATTTAAGAATAAATTAACTCTTACAATAATTTGATTTGCTAAATTAAACTTTAACTAAAACTGATAAATTCTAAGAAAATCTTATTAAATAAATTTTATTCTATTAGTATGCGTCTAGTTCGTTTGTGTACGTATCTTCTTAAGGTTAGCTTGTTATATTTGCCTATTGCTTGTGTTATGGGATTCCTTGAGTTTATTGTTAAGTTGAAAAATTTCTGGGTCCGGGTGTAAATAAACTGTTTAATTGTTTGAAAATCTAGATCGGGCAGGATGTCAGTTATTTTTGTGTATCTTGGGTAGTCGTTAATGATTCTCAAGCATTGGTTTTGAATTCTTTCTTTTTTGTAATTGGAGTCACATATGTAGCTCCATACCGGAGAGGCGTATGTAAATAATGGTGGAATGACTGATTTATATAAAATAATTTTGTTGCAAGTTGGTAGGGGGGATTTTCTTAGGGAATATGGTGACATTGTACTGATAAGTTCTTTGCAGCATTTATTATTAATATGGGATGTAAAAGTTAAACGCTTATCTAATTCGAGACCGAGGTAGGTAACAGTTTGAGCCCAAGGGATTCGAATTTTATTTAGAATGATATGATCCGCTATTTTAGGCCTTCTTTTTGTAAACATTATTGCTGCAGTTTTGTGTTCATTTATTGTATTTTCCATTTTTTGTAATATTTATTGAATTTGGAGTATAATGATTTTAATCTGTTTTCTATTGTATCTATCCTATAGGAACTAGTGTTAATGGTGGGTGTCATCTGCGTAAAACGATCTTTTAACTGAAGGAAGAGAAGGAAGGTCGGATATGTATAAGTTAAAGAGAGTAGGGGAAAGGCAGGATCCTTGGGGAAGACCAGCTGATACCTCAATTCTTGAGCGTGAAAACTAATTCTGTATCAGGCAGTATAATTACGCAGTTATATAATTTTATGAGAGTTTTCATATTTGATTGCCTTTAGGATTTCCTTCAGGAATACGAGGTACGGAGGTACGTACTGAAAGACAGAGGTCCCAGAGAATTGCCTAACAATGAGCTGAAAGTAAATTCCATTACACCATCTCTTCTCTATTCATTCCTCTTTCTATTCTCCTTCGCTAACCCAATCCGCTGGTTTGGAGCTCTTTGATCTCACGTCTTCATCACATATTCTTCTCAAGCTTCTCTCTTCATTGTGCTTATGTATGATCATTCGTTCATTGTCATTCTGTACCATTTGGTTGTCCCACGTGAAATGTCTGCTTTCTAATCTCAATGTTTAGGGAGGATAAAAGAGTTTTTATCAATTTCACTTCAAAATTAATTCATGGATTTGTTTTTATGTTCAGGTAGATACAAAGGAACGATGTTTATATTCCCATTAAATGAGAAGATTACTTTCTACATGTTCCTATTAAACTGCAATGATTTGCGAGAACTAGAATTTGTTTTAATTTTTAATTTAATTATATTAGGTCCAATTCTCCCCTCTTTACCCAATCTGCCGGCGTTCCTCAAGGTTGTATCCTAGGCCCCATCCTCTACACGGTGTATACAGCTGACATTCCAGCTCATCCTACCACTGTCCTCACCATTACGCTGATGACACATGTGTGTTATCAGTAAACAATGATCCTTCATTGCCTCCCAAACACTCCAATCCCATATCCTTACTCTTCAAGAATGATGTCAAAAAATTGAGAATTAAAATAATTCCAAAAAAAATCTCATCTAATACTTTTCGTCGTAAACCTACGCCTTCCTGTCCTACAGTATCCTTTAATGATATTCCACTAATCCCTGTTGAACAGATCCGCTACCTTGGACTCCACTTGGACAAACGTCTTACTTGGAATCCACATACAAGACTAAAAAGACAAGAAACCGTCGTTACAGATTACTTCAACATTTATTAGACAAACATTCAAAGCTCCCAATTAATTACAAAAGACTAATACACATGACTGTGATCAGACCTATCTGGACGTACGGTGTTGAGCTTTGGTGCTCCACTAAACCCTCCACTCAGATAATATATATATATATATATATATATATATATATATATATATATATATATATTTAGCATACAGAAACTGCTAAACAGCAAAAATTATCCAGAAATTCAATATGTCTCTATACAGGGTGAGTATCTCTTAGTGTAAAAAAAAAAAAAAAAAAAAAAATGAGTAATACTAGATCAAAAATGTTGTAAAACGCAGCATATCTTAATATTCCAATCCGTTGCAGATATACGATAAATCTATGACTTTTTAAGAAAAATACGTTTTTTACTATAAAATCTGTAATATCGCCATATCGTTTAAATATTATTCAAATTAAGTAACCTGTTTTGTAATTTTAGTATGTTTTTTAGAACTGATGAATGTTAAACATTCGAAACTAGTTTTTTTTTTTTAAATAAAATAATTACAATAAGTTCTTCCGATAAGCACATAATTAAACAATCCTAAATTGAAATAAACATAAGCAAATTAACTAAGATTATAGAAAGTTGATTTCATTTTCATGAAATGACATAGTTCAATAGAGCCAAGTCAATTAATCGTTAGCCCCTGCCATTGCAATACAATAATATTTATAAGGTCTGTGATGACTAAACTTCCTTCAATGGTCGCCGACTCAAGTTCCGGTCTGAGTTATTGACAAGTTTCCTAGTCCACAGCCCATTGGCTAGGTTTCGCTAAGGTAATGCAAATCGACCAATAGGAATGCCGTTCGCAAATACTAAATCTTTGATTTGTATTACTCTGCAATCGGAGTCCATTGCATCTCTGATAAAGTTGTTAGAATTGCATTGAAAACGATCAAAATTGTACCAGTTGGCTTATTCACTGATACCTGCAGGGAGCCTTATATATTTAGGTACATTAGTATGGTGATCGAATTGTTTCATAGAGTTTCGATCATGTTCGGATATAGATTTTGAATGAACATTTAGTGATTGTTTCTTTTTGGGTGAAAATTTTCTTCGTATGAGTCTTAAATTCTGATCATATACGGATTATAATTAATTTATAAATCATGAAAGGCACAGTCGATTCACACATACAGGCAGATGGATATACAGGGTGTCCTAATTTAAATGGCAAAACTTCAGGAACTTATAGGGGACCAAAAAAACTAAGACAAAAAGTCGTTTAGAGATTTGCTCGTTTTTGCTTAGTTTTAGAGAAAATCGCAAAAAAAGAAACAAAACAAGTTTTCATTTTTATACTAATTTATTTACATTTATATTTATGTTATGTTCTTTTCAATGTAAATACTGTTCAAAATGTTGTCCTCATGCACCAAAATGTGCAAAAATGCGATACCATAAATGTGTATGATGATACCATAATACCATGATACCTTAAATGTGTAAATGTGATACCATTTAATCTTCCAGGTAAAAAATATAGGTCCCACCAGTAATCCGTTCCAAATTCCAAGCCAAATGTTAATAGCAAATACACGCTGAAACCTATCCTTCTAATAGCTCATGTATTTCAAAACCTCATACATGGTAATTTTTTTTGATTAACAATTCCTCCTCTTGTAAAGGTAGCTTCATCGGTCCAAATAATTTTAAATGGAAATAAATTATCATCGCGAATTTCGTCAAGAAACCAGTTTACTAAAATTCAATCTCTTGACATAATCTTGAGGTAATAAATTCTGAACTTTCTGATGGTATAGGTAGCGATTATCACGTTTTAAAGTTCGCCATATTGCTTGCCACGATATTGTTAATGCAGCAGATGCTCTTCGGATGCTAGTCTCAGGATTGTTATCGAAATGGGGTTGGACACGATTTCTTCTTTACGTATTAAAAATGTCCTAGTTTCTCGTAGTCTATTAAAAGTTAACGAAAAGACTCGTCGGTTAGGCACTCTTCTATTTGTAAATCGGCGCGCATACTTCCGCACCGCTTCCAAAGCATTATCGTTACAGTAACCATACACAAAAATCATATCAGCGTATTCAACATTAGAATATGCATGCAGCATTGTGGCTGATGCTATTTACAAAAAATATCTGAGTAACTGACGGAAGACTGATTTAGGAATTATAATCCTAGAAGGAAGCCAAAATGTAAACAAATAAAAGAAAGTAAAGGATAACATTAAGTGTTTACATATCTCACTGCCTAGCCTGACGAACTTTGAAAGGTGATAATCGCTACCTGTAACATTTTTGTTTTGTTTCTTTTTTTGCGATTTTCTCTAAAACTATGCAAAAGCGAGCAAATCTCTAAAGGACTTTTTGTCTTAGTTTTTCGGTCCCCTATAAGTTCCTGAAGTTTAGCCATTTAAATTCGGGACACCCTGTATAAAAAAAAAGGACTTATTGTTTGATTTTCTACTTTTTTTTCCCCCGAATTTTTCAGTAAATAAGAGCGATTTGGATGTTTTGATCACTTCTTTTCAAATGTTATTTTCCTTCATTTACACACAAACTCTAAATTCATATTTAAACTAATATTAACTTCTGTTTACAAGACTAAAGCGACAAGAAACTGCTCGTCGTTACAGACTACTTCAACATTTACTATACTAACGATCAAACCTCCCAATTCATTACAAAAGACTTATTTAGACGACTGTTATTAGACCTATCTGGACGTGCGGAGTTGAGCTTTGGGGCTCTACTAAACCATCCAATTCATCTCGTATACAATCCTAAATCCTTCGAAAAATCCTCAATGCATTTTACTTTGTCACCAATAAACTTATCCATAAAGACCTCAATGTCCCATATGTTGCTGAGTTAGCCCAAACCAGATACCTATCATTCCATAGTAAGCTCCATAACCACTCCAATCCACTAGTCTCCCTACTTGCTTCCTCCTCCATCCCTGATAATCCTCCGAGGCGTCTGAAAAGAAGTTGGCCTAGAGACTTTTTAGTGTAGATTTTATTGAAGTGCTACTAGTGAGTAGTTCTTCACAAGTTATTTACATGCCATTGTATTCACTGTCAACACATCTAATTGTTGTATATTATTCTGTACAGTTGTAAATATCAAATTATGAAAAAAAAAAAAAAAAAAACTTCTGTTTACGGATGTGTCGATTCTCGGGTCCATTAATTCTAGAGAAAAGAATTGGTATCTAGAATAGATTTTCCAAAGTTGATTTCTAGGAACCAATCGATGCCACTGACGTTGGCAATAGTTTTGTGATGTATGATTTTGTTTTTATTATACATCGATTCTTCTACTAATGACCAAGCCTCCTTTATACAAAATTAAAAACCAATTTCATGCAACTGCAAGCTAAACCTCAATTTATTTATGATATTTATTCACGATATATGAAAAAAGTCAAGTTTAAAACCTCTATTTATAAGTTTAGAGGCTTTTTTGACACGCTAAAGATCTGATGCTGTTACTCGGCTCATCAATTTAATCACACCTTTACTGTCAGATATTCAATGAAAAATACTTTTTGTCAAAAATTATTTGTAGCTAGAACTTACAGTTTAGGAACTATATTGCTTTGAATGAAAAAAATCAAGTTTCACGTACTTTTTTTTTTAGTGTTGTAGCTCTGTTGGTGCTGCTTTGAAGAAAGTTTCCTGGAAGACACAAATATAATCTAAAATATTTTTCTTATAAAACATTTGTTGCCACGATCTACCGTTCAAGATCTATATTAATTCAAATAAAAAAAAGTCACATTGTAACGTTTTTTCACGCTTAACAATGTAACATTTTTATCATGCTCTTGCTTTTTTTTTAGTGTTTTCCTTCCAGCAGTAACCCTGTTGGAAGGGATTTTATTTATTTTTTCTGTACACACCATACTTGTACAAATTATACAATGTACATGTAATTATCATTTTTGATTTGATTATAATTTTACATATGTTGAAAGGTATAAAAAATATAAAAATAAACAAGAAAAGTAAAATAAAATAAAACAAACAAAAACAACAAGTTGTATAACATAAATAATTCAAAATTCAATAAAATCAAGCAACAAAGTTATGTAGAGAAAAGTTTATGAATATTTAGAGGTTTAGAGATACAGTGGACCCTCGTTATAACGCGGGTTAAGGGGAAATGAAACCTCCCGCGTTATAGACGTACCCGCGATATAACGAAGGCAGAAGTATGAATTATTGGGGGTCAAAAAAATATTGAAAATGCACTCTGATATAAACTCGGGCAACAACTAAAGGAATACTACACAGTTTTTAAAAAGGAAGTGAGGGAGATTCTGTGAACCAAGAAGGCAAGAATAGAGACTTCTCCGAACGTCATCTAGGTAGGTTACCGGGAAGATATTCAATCGACATTGTGTATGCAACACATTTCGGCTTATTTCCAGGAAGACACAAGCGATGTACGCACTCTTTCCTAAAGTTTTTTTTAAAATTCTAATAAAAATCAAACTTTAAAAAGTTCTAATATTGAAACAAAAATAATGAAACTTGGTTAGACAATCGTAATTAATTCTAAACGTCCTATTTAGTTTTACTTCCTACGTTAACAATCAGTTATAATTTTTTTTCCTTTACAAATTCCTTTTAATGTTCAGTAAAATTAGAAATGTGTTAAAAAAAAAAAATTAACAAGTGTAACTTAATTTTCAGAGTTCCCTTTTCCCCAGAACTTATTAAACTTTGGAACTTTTTCGTTTTTTTCTCCAGTTTTTATGACTCAATTTTCTAATGAATTGTTTTCAAGTTTTCTATTGTTGGTTTTGAAACCATAATACGATGTAACCTTATTTTTTTATTAATTTTAATTGAAACAGGATCGGGACCAGAGCTTGACCCGCGTTATATCCGAATCCGCGGTATAACGAGTCGCGTTATACCGAGGGTCTACTGTATTTCATTTTTATATCCTCTATTTTAATGATTGAAATTTTAAGAAATATTTGAAAATTTTCAAATAAATTGTTCATCAAACATTGAACATCCAACGGCCAATGTCCCAGTTTCTGTACTATTTTTTGTCTGTAGAATAGTTCTGTAGTCAGTGAGCAGTCTGCATTCATATACGAGGTGGTGTATATTTTGTTCTTGAGTGAAATCTCAAGGACATAGGAAAGAATCTCTATTTTAAATAATTAGAAATAACTATTTCTCCCAAGGACCTAACGATTAGGTTGAATGAAAAAAGTCAAGTTTTGCCAACATTTTTTTTTTAGTGTAAGGATTTTTTTTGACACTCTCTAGCTCTCGGATTGAAAATTTTAAGACAGTTTCCTGATTAGAAATTAATTTAAAATGTCTTTGTTATTTAACTTTTTAGGAACTTGTTGTTAATTAACTACTGTTTAGGAGCTATATTGGTTTGAGTGACAAAAAAAAAAAAAGTAACGTTTTTCTCCATTTTTAAATGGAGTAGACTACTCTAAGTGTTGGATATATCCCCGGCAAACTCTAGATCTTTTTGTGTTGCTCGGATTGAACATTTTACAAACTTTTCCTCATTATAATCAGTAGATGCAAAATCAATAGATTATAATCAGGCATATCCATGATCTATAGTTTATCTCAGGTTAATGATAGTGAACTGAAACAAGTGATTTGTTCTCCACTGAAAAAAAAAAATAAATAAATAAATAAAAGCTAAAGTAACTAAAAGCTAATCTTTTGATAATTTTTAATTTTTAATAAGTAATTAACAAAAGTAATAACAATGCGCTGTCTTCCAGCACCATGGATAAATCGAGAAATCAAAGAGTTGATGAGAACCAGAGACCCAACTAGAAGAAAATATACCAAGACTAAATATCCCGAAGAACTAATAACCTTTAAATTCCTCCATAACCGAACCCAATCAGCCATCCGTCGATCCAAAGTCCAATATTACCAGAAAAACCTTTTCTGAGCACTCGGACTCTCGCAAAAAATGGAAACTCCTCCGCCAAATCCCCTCCTTACAACCCGAATAATAAAGACATTGATCCTAATAAATTCTTCCTTTCTTATATCGAGCCCTCACAGTTAATAGAAGCTGTAATGAAATCACATTTTAAATCCTTAGTACCTGATAGGATCCCAGCAAGTTTTATGAAATTGTATCTTCCAATGATCTTAGCACCTCTACTCAACATTTATAACTTCTCCCTACAGAACTCAATATTTCCATCTGCCTGGAATAAAGCTCTCGTCCTTTCCTTAACTAAAGTCCCTAACCTATCCTCTGAAAAGACAGTGAAATGAGATTATTTCAACTAGACTTTTTGATATTCAATGCAGCTACAGTTAATCAAACATTAAAAGTAGAACATAACTTTTCATAGATAGAATAAATAAATAAATCTATATATATATATATATATATATATATATATATATATATACACACCACTATAAAGACACTGGAAATCGTTAAAAAACAAATTTCCAGCGATACCAATCAATTGCGTGACAAAGTAATGGTGATTTAAAAGGATGTAACCAATAATCGGTTTTTAAAAATTTTTTTCCCCTCGAATAGTGTGCAACTAGATTATCTAAATGATATTTAGAATCTGACGTCAATTTTAGTGTGAAAAAAATCTATAGAGGAAATTTATTTGAAAATCTTATTATTTTTTTTTTTAGAATTTAATTAACCTAACCCAAAATCTATGGAGCGGCTGTATTTTTTCTTAAATGCGCAATCAAAAATAAAAATCTTGGAGCAAGAATCATGTCGATATCATTTTTTTTTAAATCGAGATATAAAAGAAATTAGGTTAATACTATTTTATTTATTTTTTTTCTTGTCTTCTAGGGTCGATTGTCTAATATTTTTTTGACCAGGAACATCCAAAAAATTGCCAACAAGATTCGTGAGGGACTCATTGTGTCCTTTCCTTCTGAGACTTCAGCAGAATGGGAATTGGAACAGCACAATGAAAGGATAGTTTAGATCTAGATCTCTTAGGCTGTAGGATCTGCTCAGAGAATCTGATTTAATTCCGAGATTTTTCCGAGCGTTGTATTGACTAACTTGATCGAAAATGTGAAGATATTTTCAATTCCAGGAAGCGTTAAGTGGAAACGAAAAAAAAAAAAAAAAAAAAGTGTGGCCCAGATTCAATGAGTGTAATAACAAACTTCCTGGAACGACTTTTCAAGAGCTAAACCAGAGCGTTAATAAATCTAGTTCGATTTCGTACCTGGAAATCGAAAGCTGCAAAGTGGACACCAGTCTACAAAGAAATGAGCCAACTTTCAGATTTCGAGAGCTCTTCTCAGAGTCATTTAACAAAAGTGAGCTTTTATAAGCTTACAGTAATATTTTTAAGAAAAAAGATTACACAAAAAGTTTTACATTCTAACAGACTTACGAACTAATTTATAAGAACTGAGTATACTAATGTTAAATGAAGGTCAGGTTCGGGGTGTGGTTTAAGGAAAAACAAATGCCTTCATTCAACAAGAACGTCATTTTTTTTGTTTAATTCATTTTTCTTTCACACCTATCTTAAGGTGAAGGCAATCGGAAGATCTGCTCAATGCATAATTATTTTCAACATACTTCAAAAAAGAGGAGGTTCTCAACTCGTCTATATATATTTTATTTTTTTTTTTTTGGGTGTATGATACGCGATTACTCCGTCAATTCTGAATCATTTTTGATAATTCTTATTTAGATCAGAAGGGTATACTTGAAAGGTGGTCCCATAAAAAATATTTTGAAATCAACCCAGCACCTTTTATGAAAAAAAAAAAAAACAGTTTTAAAAAATCACTGTTATATAACCTTCCACTATAAATATATTTTTCATTATGGTAATCTAAAATCTCCATGGTAACTAAATCTAAATTATTAACAAAAATAATTTACATATACAATCA
This sequence comes from Euschistus heros, assembly GCA_003667255.2. NCBI lineage: Eukaryota > Metazoa > Arthropoda > Insecta > Hemiptera > Pentatomidae > Euschistus > Euschistus heros. Next base: position 11,848 of record RCWM02000764.1, read on the forward strand.
ACTATCGTTGTGTTTCACTTCGATAAGTTAAATTCTTAAATAAGTCGAAAGAAATCTACTGTCAGAAGTACTTTATACGTAAATTTCACATTAATTAATTGATTTCTGTCAAAAAAAAGTGAAAAATTATGTAAATAAGTCGAACTGATAATAGGAGTCAAAAGAGAGGACTCCTAGGACCACTCCTATCGAACGAACTATTAGAAGTCATCGCCTTTATAACTCGAACTCAAAATAAAAAGAATTTTATTGGTAATTTATTTTCCTGTTTCCCGTCATTGTTAACCTTTTCTGTTCACAGTTACACCAGTCACTTATTGGTTATTTAATTGAGTGATTTTACAATGGCTGTTGAAAATTCTTTCAATTAACGAAAAGTTAAAACTGATTTGCAAAGTGGAGAAAGGAGTTATCGATATTTATATACCTATTTACAATTTATGATGAGTTATTTTTGGAGTCGGTGCCAATAAATAAAGCAAAAAGAATTCTAAAGAAAGCTGGTTATTGTAAAGATGCTCCCACTGTTTTATCACTGTCTCCTGCCATTCACGAGCTTGTTGCAAAAGCAGGTTTAAACTGCCCTTCTTGGCTGGCAACGACTCCAATAATAACTGATCATGAATTGCGAATAGGTTTATAAGTATCGATAATTTCGTTGATTGTCATTTGATGTTTTTAGTTTCGAAGCAATTAAAATATTATTTTTTTATTTTTTAGTTTAAGTTTGTATATATAGGTTTAATCTTGAAGTCGGTGTTTTTTTTTCTTTTTTTTTCTAAAAATTATTTTTATTCAAATAATTGTTATATTTCAAAATAAGATCAACATTATCGATTACATTTACTAGAACATTGATCAAAGCAACCATTAGTTACAAAGTATTTATTTGCATGACTGTAATTAGACCTATACGGAGTTGAGCATTAGGGCACTTCTAATAGAGATGGACTAAACCAGAATTTTTCAGTAACAGATACGACCGATACAGGTCCAAAAAGTATCTGTTACAAATACCTGTTACTTGTCTCAAGGTCAGCGTCTCTCCATACTCGTAATCGTTTACCCTGTTACACTGATATTTTAGCATACCTATTACTCGCATATCTGTTACCTATTCAATATCGGCTCTAATCAATGAGTTCACATTTTCAACTACCTTTCTAATAATATATATATATATATGTATGGTTATTTTTTTAATATCTTTTCACTTTAGTTGTTTATATAAAATTCAATTGTTCCATAAAACTTTTTTTATTATCCTCAACCATTTTATTCACAAAATACTGGTAGTTAAATGAAAATATTTTTTTTTTTGTGGCTGATTACTGTTAATAAAACTTTAATTGAAAACATTTATGAATTATCAAAAAGGTAATAAATAATTGGCAATTTATTATTTAAGATATTAGATGTTTATTAACAGCATACATATTTTTTATTTGATTTATGGCTGTCATGAATAATATTATTGCAGATGTATTGATTTCTTATTTGAGTGTATTTTAATGATTATTAAAATTAACAATAATAAAATAAAAAAGAATGTAAGAGTGTTTAATACAATGAAGACTGGCTGAAATTTTACCAGAAAATACTCGTTCAAGAGTGGAAGTAAAAATACTGGTTTAGGTAAACGAGTATCTGGTAACAGGTCGAGATGACAGGTAAGAAATACTAGTCTACGGTAGTGCTCAGTACGAAGGTAATAGGTATGAAAGTTGATATCAGTACTGATGTAACTGTGGAAGTAACTCGCACCTGTTACAAAGTAACAGCTCCAGTATTTCCGAACCACCACTAACTTCTGGACATTCCAATTCGTCTCGTATCCAATCCTGAAAATACATAATCCTTCGTAAAACCATGTTCTATATTGTGTCACCAATATACTTTTCCATAAGCATCTAGAGGTTCCATATGTTGCTGATTTAGCACAGACTAAATACTTATTCTTTTATAGGAAACTCCATAACCATTCAAATCCATTAGTATATCAACTCGCTTCTCATTCTATTCCAGATGACAGTTAGAGGAGATATCATTGGACCTTCTAATATAAGTTCAATAGTCAGTTTACATGTTATTACGAGTGTTATTATCTCATTTATTAAACGTATTTTTATTTTACTTTGTATAGAGTTGTAAATTTAATCAACAGCTGGGAAAACAAAAATCTAAAGTCAGTTACAAAGTTATGTCCACCACCACAGCGTCGCTGGGATCTCTTTGAGTCTGGCTAGCCCTTGCATAATTGGGGAGGGGGCAATTTTCGGTTCGAGTTCAAACTTGTAAATATTGTCAATATAGTATGATTCCATATATTTTTTTTCCTTTCCCTATTTTTATTATTATATTAATTGCCTTATACTATTATTAGAATTTATTTTAAATAATTATTTATTATATTTTGTTTTTTTATCTTGTCAGAGTTTTTTTTTTTTTTTTCAATTTATTTTTATCCTTTTTTTATTTTACATAATGTATGAATGTAAATATAGTTGTATAATCTGTCATTCATATCGCTGTAATTAATTACTGTAATTAATGTTTTTAAGATGCTGATATTTTTATAGGCCCTGTTTAAATAGTGAGGTCGAAAACATCCAAAGAAAAATGAAACTTAAAAAAAAATTTAAATAAATAAACAAAAAAATTGAATGAAACTTTTGGCCAGTCAGTGAATAATTTACCAATTATGTTTAATAATCAAATCTGGAATTTTCATGGTTTTTTTTTTTTTTTTTCTTATCCTCCAATTATTAATATAAAAAACAAACAAATAATAATTGGAATGGAATGATATTCTGTTAAATCATCGAATATTTCAAAACAGTGTCCTTACAAGGACAACAATGGCGGAAGTTACCCTTATTGTGGAAGGAGAGTGGCCAAGGATGTCCTTCGAGCTCGAAAAATCGTCACATCCTGGCAGATCTGTAAAACAGTGTCGCTCTTTGCTTTTGAGTATAGAATTTTTTAATGTTTTTTCTATGAAACACTATCTGGTTAAAAAGGTATTCTTAACTTGATGTTTTACAAATTATATAATAAAGCCGCCGTAGTACACAAACTTGATAATTAATCTTCTGTTCCGAAAAGCTCCTGGAAAGTTTGCTTTACGACAGGAAGAAGGAACATAGAAAACATTTCCCACCGAAGATGATTTAGGAAAAGCTGCTTGTTTCACTCGGCTGGATTTGCTCTGCCATCTCTTCCTGATCGACATCTGTCAAATACAAAATTATACAGCTGACAGCATTGCAAAATGCAATGAAAAAATGTATTGTTATTACGCAATTTCTTTTGTAATAAACACTATTTTAGTTACCATTAACCGTATCTTAAAAAAATCACTTTTTTTGTTTATAAAAAAAACACTCTTATTAGAGGAACTAGCCATATATCCCGTTGCCAGCCGTTACCTATGCGCCGTCCTAAAATAATTAGAGAAGACAAAGAAAGCAAATGAATAAGCACAACGAAACATTTAAATTATCAAACTCTTATAAACCGTAAAGAAATTCAGTGATAACTAGGGCTGTGACATATATGCATTTATAAATTTCATCTAGCCAACTAAAATCCTAATTTCATCATAATATACGTCTTTTGAGGCATTCAGAATCAATTAGAGTTAATTTTATTTTGCATATTTTGTCATAAATACACATTCTTACATATTTTGATATTCTTCAATAATTAATAATTTAATCAAATTAATCCTAATAATAATAATAAATAAATAAATGTAATAACATAAAATACTTTGATTTGGTGTCGCTTTATTGACAGTTTTTCCTTTATTTTCTGTTACACAATCATTTTTTTCATTGCTTTTCATTCCAGTAAAGAGTTATTATGTTTAAAAACATATTTCCATTAATAAATTATCATAATGTCTTATTTACACAAGTAACTGATTTGTATGCTAAATAAAAAAAAAAACATTTTTTTACCAGTTTTAAAAGGAAATGTCTTCTTGAAATCGATACGGGATCAATAATTTTGATCATACCATGATAAAGCTAGTTAAATTTACAAGTTTTTGCAAGATTTACAGTTTTTTTTGGACAGTTTTTTTTTCGATAATCTGTGAACGTTGAAGTATTATAAGGTATCATAACTTCTCTAAATAAGATGAAGATCAAGCTGTACTTTAGGTCCCAATTTTGTTAAATTCAAGGTTACATGTACTCTGCTCTTGTAGGAAATTTAATGCTAAATTTGAAAATTAGGTCAAAAATTTAAAAATATTAAAATGGAGATATTACAGTTTTTATTGTAAAAAAAACAAAAAAAAAAACATGGTTTCCTCAAAAAGTTTTTGAAGTATCGTATATCTGCAACGGATTGGAATAGTAAGGTGTGGCATTTTTATTCATTTTCGATCTAGTTTCTTCAATTTTTTTTTCTATACTAAGGACACAGGGATTCACCCTTTATATATATATATATATATATATATATATATATATATATATATATATATATATATATATCTATATATATATATATATATATTGTATAAAAATGTTTAGTAAGATCCTTGAGGTTCAGTCAGTAAATAAAAAACTATTTTGGCGACGCTTCCTTTTTCGAGACTATATTGTTCTCATAGCCATGCCAATTTTCCTGGTGGATATGGGATAGACCAGACATGGGCAAACATTTTAAGAGGAGGGCCAAATAAAATATAAAAAAAATTTAGGTGGGCCGAAAGATTTGAATAAAACAATTCAAAGCAAGTGATTGACTTTATCTCATTACACTCAATTTATATGGTACAATAGTAGAAAAACTTGCAAAAAGCTACAAAATGTATTGTTTTTTAGAAGAGTACGAAGGCGTACGTGGCAGATGATACTGTGGCTGAGCTTCTAAATGTTCGTAATCTGGTAGAAACTGGCATGTGCTGACGCACAGTAGAAAAGATAAATGATGGTCGGTTTATCGGTTCCTGACGCCGTTTTTGCGAAGCTTCATAGTTGAAAACAGCTGTTCACAGATTTAGGAAGGTGCAAACATCGCAATTATCTTCTGAGCAAGAGATTTCAGGTTTGGGAAACCTGATTTTGACAAGGCCTTGCAGAAGTCAATTTTAGAAACGCTGATAAATTGTTGCATTGCAACTCAATCAGTTGGAGCTGCAATTCTGGTTTAACCGATTCACAACCCACATTCAACGGAATGCTAAAAATGTCTAGGTCCTGTTCAATAAATTTGAAGTCTTGGAATCTTCTTTTAAATTCTTTATGAAGACATACCAGTTTTTTTTTCAAAGCTCCTAAGTTTTTTCTTCCATAACTGCAATAGAATTTAGTCTTAGAAAATGAGTATAATCTTTCCAGACTAGTTTGGAAAATAGCTTTAATTGCATTTTGAACACCTTGATAATGACTCAAAATATCATGGATTAATTGATTTCTTCCTTGGAGTTTACGGTTCAATTTATTAATGTGACTGAGAAGATTTGTAATAAATGCAAAGTCTGAAAGCCAGTCAAGTGTTGAGACTCTTCAATCATTCTACTCTAGCTTTGCAGAAAATAAATTTTGTCTTCTGTATAATTGTAGGTAACCATATCGCGGGCCGTGCTTTGCCCATCACTGGTATAGACTAACTAAAAAAGTTCTTTACTTAGTCCATATCATATGCACTAGTAACATTGGCATGATTATGAGAACAATTTAGTCTCAAAACGTCGCTAGAATAGTTGTTTTTATTTATTGACTGAACCTCAGGAACCTTACTAACATATATAAATATTTATTACTTAATTGTACGTGCTTAAATTAACTTAACCCTTAAGTTTTCGCGCGCCTAGTGGATTAAAATAAGGCCGCGCTTTGGCGCACTTAATCCCAATGTAGGTTTTCTCCACATTTTTAATGCAAAAATAGGTTTCAGTATAATATTAATCTGATGGGACTTACTAAAAAATATAATAAAGAAATATTTATCTAAATGATAAGACTTACTATATTTAATGTTTTTTTAAATCCTCTGGTAGTTATTTAATATTAAATAAACATATATTAATAAAACTTTTATATTTATTTAAAACTGTGCAATAACAAAATAAAGCGGTGAAGATTTTTTCTTATATCTCTGAAAGAAATTATGTGCCTAGGTCAGACATTCTATTATGGTTAAACCTCGGGTTTATCTTTTTGTCACGTGTCCTTTACCTGGTTCTTTTTCTGGAACTCCCGTTTTTGCAACTGTAAGTGCACGGTCCTGCCGCTTCTATACTCCTTTACTTTGGCGTAGATCCTAATTTTCGAGAGTTCCTCGAATGTCGGCTGGCAATGTAATAATATCGGCTCGTTCCTGCAAAGACCCCTTCATCATTGCCAATGCCATATTTCAGAGGACTCTGCATAGTTTTGATCAAATTTTAAATGATTTGAGCATTTATACCCGCAATATTTAGCATAGTCAAAAAAAAAATGAAGACAAAATCCATCTTCTTGTCGTCCGAGCCACTGTATAATTTTCACACATCTGGTCATTTGTATCAACTCTTCCCCTCGTTTTGTTGTAGTCCAAAATAACAACTGGCTGCTTCGATTTATCATCGATTTTATTTCTAAAATTCATGGAAGATAACAAATTACCGCCTTATTTTTCTTCGGAGCAAGTGAACAAGAGTAAGGTCTTTTTAAAAAACCAAAAAAAGAAGATACAATTTCTTTGGATTTAGATGTAAGAAATTCTGTTAGAAGCTCTCTCTTGTTGCTTTATATCGTACCTACATTTTATACGGATTCTCGCTCATCAACTTCAACATAAAAATAAAAATTAAAAAATTCACTTACTGGGTCATAATACCGCGCGATGAGGTACAAAGTAGTAGTTGAGTTTGATACGATGAGTACACCGAGCTCGTAATATATTTAAAAAATATTTAATAAACAAAGAATTAATTCATGATTTAATATATATAGGACAGCTCGTCAATAGATCCATTTAAAGTAATGTTCAAATTGAACATTCATCCCCGAATTGTACATCGCAATTGCGAGTGCCCGGGGGTATGGATCAGTGAAGAGAAAGGACTTCCCTGGTTCGGATACGAGCTCGGTGGCCTAGTGGATAAGGCGCCACGCTAGAGAGGTGGAGACTTGGGTTCGAGTCCCAACCGGGGTCAAATCTTTTCTCTTCAAAAAAATAAAAAATATATTTAAAAAATATTTAATAACCAAAGAATTAATTCATGATTATATATATATATATATATATATATATATATATATATATATTACGGTAATTACGGTAATAGATAAATTCAATAATATGCACGCAAAAAAAAACAAAACTAAATGAATAATCTCAATATGTAAAAAAAAAAATAATAAAAAACGAAAATCACCAATAACAATAGTCTTTGATAGATAAAACAAATCAAAGAATTATGTGATTCAATATGATAATTATCGCTATGGATTCTATTTATCCCACTGAATTATAGAGCATCCCACATGGCTATAAAGTTCATATACAGTGAATTTTTTATTAAGTTCTCAATTTATTGAATTAATACATCCATTATCAAACTTGTTCCCACCCATGTGTTTCAAAACTTATATTCCTGCCAGCTGATTGGTCAGCCATTAAGTTGCCATAGCAACAAAGTAGTTTTTGATGCTTTCTAGAAAGTAGTGTATAAAGTTGGGGAACTTGTTCCAATTGTTCAAGGCAAGTCTTATAATAGCCATTAGCGTCCTCCCATTGTTTCAATCCTTAATACTTTTAATGGTTAATGTTTAGCAGTGAATCGATATATATATATATAGATATATATATATATATATATATATATATATTATATATATATATATATATATATATATATAATTACAGAATATAGAGGAGTATGAAAATACTTACAATGTTACTGGTGGATATGGTATCGACTAACTAAATTTTAACAATTATAGTACACTACTGACCAGGGATTTTTTTTGAAAAACAGTTACAAGATTTGGGGGGATTTCCCAACTGGGTATCTGGTATTCCCCAAAGATGCAGGTACAATAAACTTTTCCGTATTTAGGTGTTATGTACTTATAAATGGATAAATAATTTGTATGATGTACAATAATATACATTTATATTAATATACATCATACAAATGCATCTAAGATTGTTTCCTCTATGTTTTAAGACAATCCAATTTTTAAAATTTTTAACTCTAACAGTTTATTTACGGCGGCAGTTTTCGTCTTGCTGCAAACAACCTTATTTTGTGATTATAAGGATTTATAACATTCAAAACTAGTAGTTTATTTACCTATCATTCTGTATTATATATGAAAATCACAGGACAAGTTGAATATAAAATCCATCGAAATTACACTGTTTTTAAATTGTTTTCAAGAGAAAAAGAGACAAATGCAATCTGATTAGTTTTTTTTATTTGTTTATATATGTTTTTTAGCATAACCACAAGTAATATCAATTGCACAATAAAGCCCCTATTTTTTTTAAATAAAGTCTTTATTTTTAAATAGTTCATTTTGTCTTTCAATAGCTGTGATTGGACTGAAGAATAAAGTCTGAAAATTACACTAATTGTAGTTCTTATGTACATGTTTCAAGAGAATAAAGAAACTTGTGTATTTCACTAAGAAAAACGTTGTAAGAGTTGGCTGTAGTCAGTACAACCACTTTAGTGACGATAAAGACGCAAGTGCCGATGATCGCCGACAACTTCCGAATGAGCCCGATGACCCCCACTCCACCTACCTAGTCCACCTCCAAAATCGACAGGTAGACTCAAGTAAGTTCGAGTCCGACTGAAAGCTGAAAATGTATTTTCTGTCATTTCGGAACAATGTTTTGATGAATCAGAGGCGTTTGAGTTGTATTTTATTTTTGGTAAACTTTTATAAGGTTTTAAAGATTTAACATTTTAAAAATGTTAAAATTAAATTAAGAGCACCTAATTGATATCATGATCCTTCCTGTTAATGGCACAGCGATAAATTGTTTATGATAATTGTAAAATTTCTTTATTGTAAAATTAAAAAGTTTTCTTTTTTTTTTTTCATGTTTTTTACCTCATTATCATTTCATTCGCCTAATTATTTTTTTACAAAGGTAGTATCAACTGTATTAGGGAACAAAGCTTATTCTGTTTGTATCGCTTCTTATTTTATTATCTTTTTTGGGGGGGGGGATGGAAGCAGTACATTTTAAACACGTAGAATATTCTAAATTAAGTCTGCCTCAAAGAATATGTAATACATAATTTAAATTCACAACGGCATTGAAATGGAAGCCGGGTCATTAATATTAAAATATGTATTCTCTTTATAATGAAACGCGGAAATGGCAAAATATGTTTCATATTTAATAGGAAACTTTATCCTTTTGCTTTTATCAAAATTCATACCTTCAATAAAAAATTAACTTCCACAATAAAAATACTTTTTATAAACAGCGGATCTCTTTTGAAGAAGATAAATGAAAACAATATTAATTATTACGTACCAATAATGAATAATATATAAAAAAAAAAAAAAAAAAGGAGAAGGTGTAAATATGGACACCCTCTTTTGTTTTTTTATTTAAAGTTACCTTTAACTTGAAAAAATTTAGATTTTAGCCTTTCATTAAACCCTAGAACTAACAGCAGTAGTCGCAACGATCTGACAGATCACCTCTTGAAATTCAATCGTTTTACTGATGATTTCATCACTTTTATTTTTCTCATTTACTTTTTTTGATTTTTAAAGGAATGCACATAATAATACACAATAATAAAATAAGTAATACAAATATTATTTATCTATAATAAACAACTTTTTAACTTTTATTTCCTTAACTAATTTTATTTATACAGCTTTGACAGGCACTTTTTTTTTAATGTTCTAAAAATAAATGCATTTTAAATTGTTTACAAAAGTAATTAGTCAGCCTTCGTTTTTCACATAATTCACAACGTCGTCTTATAGAGCCGCGTCCTTCATGACTTCCTTCAGGTGGAGCATCCTCTTTTCCATAATATATGAAACATAAACAAACTCTTCTTATAAATGAATTATTAGTAATGCATTCCTCATCACTAGATACACCATCTTTGTGTTCAGTATCTAAATGCTCAATTCTTTCTTCAACAACGTCTGTTCCACTTTCAGAACCTGTCTCACTTTCATCAAAATTTTCTACATCACTATTATTCTCCGTATTACATAAAATGATTTTACGAATCATTTCAATATCGTCTGTGTTTTCAAAATTGAAGGTGCGCTTACGATTCATAATGTAATAATAATAGAATAAAATCTATCACGTCAGTAGTCGCAATGAGCCTAATAGCTAACAGCGGAATAAAACTAAATAACTGAAAATCTAGAGAGAATATTGAGGATTTGATGTCACTAATGCATTAGAGGAATGTTAGTTGAAAGGTACTGAGTCGCTTATGTCATTATAAAAATCTTACTCGGAATACTGCGCAAAAAAATACCTTGGGTGATCTGTCAGATCGGTTGCCACTACTGGAGGGTTAACAACTATAACAAGCTTCATTAATGCGAGCAGGCAAAACAATGATTTCATAAATTATTTCAGTTCAAAAATGTCGATTTATAAAAAATTTTTCAAAATAGCACCAGAAAATTGGGCTGTAAAAATGACCAAATATAGTTTAAAAAGAGGATAAAACAATTCGAAACGGTAGGGAGTTTATTTAATACAGGAAAATATATTTAAATAAATCGTAATCATAACTGGCTGTTTCAGCCCCGGCACGATCTATGTTACTACATTTAGGAACATTTTAGCCACACCTCTCCTCGAGTGTCTTCAAAGAACTTTCTATCACAAATGATGTTAGTTGTGATCTCTAACAAGAGATCTATTGAAATTTACGGGGAACTTCACAATAACTGCACCTAAGAAAGATGAAATTATTTTTAAATAAATATTAAGGTTGATGCAAACATAATGCAGGTTTTTAGTATTCAGTAAAAACATCGATTGTTTTTCCAATTGCCTTGAGATGGCGTACGATTGTTGACTGATCCACATCGAGTTCTTTTCACTATTTCTCGAGTAGTTTTGGTGGGTCAGCTTCAACTGTTCCTATTGCCTTTAACTGGTCGTTGTCAACAGCCGAGGGACGGCCACCACCTTCTTTGTTTGAAAGGTCAAAATTTGCCAAATTCAATCTTGCGTATAGATGTAAGCCAATCTTATAATTTTGAAAAAAAAAACAAATTTTGTTCTGTCTCTGACCATGTCCTATGTTCGAAATAGTACTTTTTATTATGATCAAAACTTTGTCTTTCAAATGATTTAGTTACATCCGTAAAGTAAATTAACTTGCTTGTAATTAATTATAAATGCATTTTATAGATTACTGCTTCTATTTAAATTTTCATCTAGTTTAAAATAGATGTTTCAGTAAGACAAATTTGAAAACCAGGGTTCGTTGATGACAATACTGAATCGATTTTCTAGTATTATTATTATCGAGAAAGAAAAATAAAATAATTAGAATACACTCGTCTGAAATTAAAATAGATTTAGATATTGGATGGACTGGGAGCTTGTCTTCCTGGAATGAATGCAGAACTTGAACTAATGGAGTTGAAAGAGATAGCGATGAAATGGAATATTATTCTTGTAAACTCGTATAAAGGAAACAATCAAATGAATGTGATTCAAAGAGGTTTGTGATGGTGTAAATGTGGAACGAAGAGTTCGATAAGTGCTAATATCTAGTATTAGTAGGGGTGGATGGATATCGATACACCATATATCAAATTATCGAAATATTGTTATATAGATACTCAGCTTACGATACATCGTTTGTAATGTTGAAGGTTAGCTAGGGAATATGTTGCTATTGTTTCAACTTCAGTGCCAAAAGATCGATTATTGTCTAAAGCAGGGACAGTTACTTTTCCTACAATCCACTGATCCTACGATATGTATGATTTAAATTTTTGACTTCATAATATTGATGTCTGACGAAAAACGTGTACCTACTGCCTAATGCTTAATTGATAATTAACAACATTACCGCCACGAAATAAATTTTAACCCGGCCAGGTGGGATTTGAACCCACCAGTCGCAAGTGTTAAAATCCAGTGGAGGCTGAGAGGGAGCACTATTATCAGAAGTTAACAACGCATTACTTTAACAATGATTTAGGTGGCTCCATGTCGTTACATTAATTTATTTTACAACTTAAAAAAGGAACACAATGATTTTTAAATTTTTAAAATTTAAAAATACTTTTTATAAATTTACCCCCAGTAGTCGCAACTGATCTGACAGATCACTCAAGGTATTTTTTGCTCAGTATTCCGAGTAGGATTTTTATAATCCTCAATATTCTCTCTAGATTTTTAGTTATTTAGTTTCTATTCCGCTGTTACCGGGACAAGATCTATTAGGCTCATTGCGACTAATGACGCGACAGATTTTATTCTATCATTATTACATTATGAATCGTAATCACACGTTTGATTTTGAAAACCCAGACGATATTGAAATGATTCGTAAAATCATACTTTGTAATATGGAGAATAATATTGATGTAGAAAATTTTGATGAAAGTGAAACAGACGTTGCTGAAGAAAGAATTGAGCATTGAGATACTGAGCACGAAGATGATGAGGAATACATTACCAATAATTCATTTATAGGTAAGAGTTTGTTTATGTTTCATATATTATAGAAAAGAGGATGCTCCACCTGAAGCAAATCATGAAGGACGCGGCTCTATTAGGCGAAGCTGTGACTTATGTGAAAAACGAAGGCTGACTGAATACTTTGTGAACAATGTAAAATGTATTTATGTTTAGAAAAATCAAAAACTTCCAGTCAGATCTGTATAAATAAAATTAGTGAAGTAAATAATATTAAAAAGTTGTGATAACAGAAGAACAGTTTAAAGTTGTTATAATAGATAATAATATTTGTATTGCTTATTTATTAATGTGTATTATTATGTGCATTCCTTTAATAATCAAATTAAGTGAATAAGAAAAATAAAAGTGATGAAATCTTCAGTAAAACGATTGAATTTCAAGAGGTGATCTGTCAGATCGTTGCGGCTATTGGTGTTAGTTTCTAGGGTTGCAACAACTGGAGGGCTAAAGATTAGATTTGATTTTACAGAATATTTCTGGCAGACAATACATGCTTTATCAACGTCATTTATTACTCTTCCCCTCTCCCGAGCTATATTCAGCTTCTCATATCAATACTGATTGTTCAGCTTCAGTTAATTATACCGGATGTTAATTAATATACTCAGATCCACTCAAGTGAAATTATAATGAGAAAATATATTTTGGGAATTCCTCTATTTTCCAAGAGCATCTCTTCTCAGGTAATTGTCTCTAACACGACTAGCTGAAAATCAATTTAAGGATCAGTTTTCGTATTCTGAAGGTAAGACGCATTCGTAGCACTTTAAAAAAAAAAATTAGAAGGTCTTTCTGCCATCCAGACACCTAGGAAGATTGTCAGGAATTAAGTGTGAGGCAAGATGGGAGAATGGTGGATTCGAGTGTTTATGGAGTTCACTACAAAAAAAAAAAAATAAATAATAAGGTAACTAGCTTCAGCCAAATGAGCAATATGTAAAACATTAAGATCTTTGTGGATTAGTTTGTTGGTGACAAAGTAAGGGGCAATATAAATATAAGATATAAGTATTGGATATGTGGGATTCCATGATTTGTTGACCCCTAAATCTCAACTCCGTATGTCCAAATAGGTCTAACTATTTTCATGTAAATAATACTTTTGTAATTTACTGGAAGCTTTAAACGCTTGTCTAGTAAATGTAGTCGGAAACAACGAGCTGTTTCTTGTTTGTTATGTCTGGTATGTTATGTTTTTTTTTCGGTATACGAAATCTCATCTTTAAATTTTCATTCCTTATTAATACCTAATAGAATTAAGGTTTTAAATTAAGCATTAAGGATAGCAGTCCTGGAAGCCTTCGATAAATGTCTTCGTTAACATTTGCCTTATTTGTTTAACCTCAAACACGGTGGAAGCTCAATAAAGACAGTTGTTCCATTTAATACTCTTTTAGTTCAATTTATTTTGTCTCTATGTCCTATATTTTACTAACTATTTTAATTAATTATTAAATATTTTTTCTTAATTATATTTTCTTATGAGAAGTATTTGTAAAAAGATAACAGATTAGTGAATTTTAAAACTAGAAATGAGGCTTAGAATTTTAAATTCAGCCTATTCTACAGGGTGTCCAAATAGAGTATCGGGTATTTGTGGTTTCGATAAAACAAAAACTACTTAAAATAAAAAAAAAAAGTTTATTGTTAATTATTACAATATTAAGTGGAAAATTATTTGGAACAAGATGATGTTATCTAAATGGTGACCGTTATGCTGCTGGCACTCTTCTAATCGGGAACGAAGATTGGCGATCGCGTGCTGACACATAGCTCTCGATATTGCTGACATTTCTGACCTGATGTTTTGCTTCAATTGCGTCAGGTTAGTCGGATTATTCTCATAGACCTTAATTTTAAGGTATCCTCAATGGTCAGTTGGACTAAGGTCGGGGCTTTTGGAAGGCCAGTTGATGTTACCTTTACGCAAAAATGATGTTTTTTCAGGGAATAATTCGTTAACATCTAATAAACGTAATAATGAACAATAAACTTTTTTATTTTTTAAGTAGTTTTTCTTTTATCGAAGTAACAGACACCCGATACTCTTTTTGAACACCCTTTTATATTATAAACCCAGTCCTTATTTAAAAATATAGAACAAACTAAACTAATCTTAGAAGAAAAATATCAATAATAACCATTGTTTTTAATCCATCAACTAATTGCCTAAATTGCACTTGCCTAAACAAAATATATATTTAAAACGTGAATTATTTTTGCAGCAGCCCCCGAAGTCATTTGTGACATAGTGAGAATTATGAAGGATTTTTCGTTTGACTTTGAATCAGAGATACTGGATAAAAAAATAAACCAATGGTTTAGTGGAACCCTATGACTATATTCCGTAAGTCCAAATAGGTCTATCATATGTTCTGTTTTCTCGTAGTTGATGTTTGGGCGCCATCTCTCGTATTCTTCCGTTTGTGAAATTGGTCCATTTATTTCATACAGCACCTTTTAATTATCACTTCTTCATCAGCAAACTTCAGCTGAAAATGTAGTGAATGTTCTAAAAATATTTATTTTCTTAGCAATAAATAAGATCCTAACGTTGTAACTCTGTAATGATAACTTAATAAAAACATGTTTTTATGCCTTTGCAGAAAAAGTGCCCTAATATTAACCTTTAAACCCTTTCCAGCCAAATACGAAGGGTCTTGGAATAATAAAACATGGTACTAATAAACTACTCCGCTACCGCCCCCCCCCCCCCCCCCCCTAAATCCCCAGTTTACTTTTTTCATGGATTTTGCCCTTCTTTGGATTTACATATCCATGAAGGAGAGCCAGTTTTTTTAACCAACTTCAAAAATACTAATGTAATTAAATTCCGCAGTTTTGGGTAAATTTGACGGCGCACACTGTTCAAAATTTAGGTGGACAAAAGTCGCGTCAAAAGTTTGGAATTTCTGAGTGCTTGACTTTTTTATTATTAGTTGGTAATACGCTTAATACTAATATTTCCCGCCAAACCGTGTTTACAAATAAATAGTAAATGAGTGAATCATTCCTGTTTACACAAGTGCCTAATAACCAACAGTGGGATTATCTTTATTCGATGGCCATTTATTATGTTCAAGGTGTGTGTAGCGCAAATTCTGTTTGCTTTTATTTAACAATGGACATTGCTGAGGCAGGTAAGACATTATATTTCCACACTCGCTATTGTATATACATTGGAATCTGCCTGTAAAGTTAATCTTGCAATTTGTAAATGTATGCCCCTATTCAAATTGGAATTTTTTTTTCAATAAATACTATAGTTGGCTTGATTCCGATGACTTGGATTTTAGTATTTCAGTTATCTAGCCTAATTGTCAACACTAAAAAAAAAAAAATAATAAAAAAAAAACAATAAAAAAAAAAAAAAAAAAACGAGAAAACAAAAAAAAAAGAAAAGTCAGCGAGTTATTAAAGGTTGACTTGAAAAAATGGACTTTCGCTGCACAACTCGCGCTTTAAACATAAGAAACATTTGGTAAGCGTGGTTCTTTCAAAGTTGTGAAAGAGGCATCTACCTCTTAACAGCCATCTTCTTCTACAAGAAAATTTCATGAATAGCGACAAATAGTGATTTGTTGACAATGCTATTAGTTTCATCGTACCCTATTGATGCTTCACTTCGAAAAACTGTCAAAAAAAATAAAATACCGTTAGATTCAGCTTTGCTATATTTACTAAAGTGCACTACTCCCAACGAACAATTATCGTTATCAAACTTAAATCTTGAGAAACCAAATGATGACATGTCAGAGCCAGAGTTATCAGATCAATCTGGATCATCATATGATACAATTGAAGAATATTATCAGATGTTTAATAATCATATATTTTTTTATATTTATCTACCTGTGCTTAATTACGTGTATTAATTATTATAAACCAAGCCTAATTTTATTTCTGTGATTGATTTAAATTCTATTTATTGTACATTGATTATTAAAAAAATAAATAAATAAACGTTTTTTAACCTATAATTTGAATAGTGTTTCCTAAATGATTTAAAATACATCTGTTAGCAGATTAACGCCACTCCGAGCCAATAATTAGATTTGTTGTATTATTTATCACGTACTCTGGGACTTCAAACGTTAAATGTAGGAGAGTTTTAGATTTTAGCAAATAAATTTGATTTTTTACTACTGTGCGCTCGCCAATCGTGTCAAAAAATTAATTAGATTTTTTAAATTATTTTTTCCGTAATTTGGGACCTAAAAGGATAAATATGGTCAAGTTTCAGAATTTTGTCCACCTAAATCGGTCATATTTTCCACTGTGCGGCGTCTAGGCTGCTCCAGTGGGGAGTAAGGAATTTTCAAAAATTATTAAAAATTTAAGTTTTGTGTTTTGCTAGTGTTTTAAAATAATAAGACCTATCTCATATTTTAGAAAATTTAATGCTGATTAAGAAAATATCATAGTTTATGTTTCTACACTAAACTAAAGTAGAGAAATTTTCAGAAAAAAAACAAACAAATTCTACCTCCTCAACAGATTGAGATAGGAAACTCGTTTCTGCGCCATTCTACCCCGTTTAGCATGCGGTATTACCCATTTTTTTTTTTTTTCGTACACTATGTCTGGTACACCAAGTATATAGTCAACTCTCGATGTATCGATATGAACTTAGATAAGCCGAATCCTTGTAAATCGAACATAATAAATAAACAAATAATTCGGTCCCAAGTACATTATACGTAATTTTCTCCTCGATAAGTCGATTCTAGGCAAATAGAATAGAAAAATAATTTTAATATGGGACCAAGTCCCTTGAGAATAACAGAAAGGTACAAAAATGTATAGAATCAGTTACATATGGTCA
The DNA here is from genome assembly GCA_003667255.2 of Euschistus heros. NCBI lineage: Eukaryota > Metazoa > Arthropoda > Insecta > Hemiptera > Pentatomidae > Euschistus > Euschistus heros. Next base: position 29,348 of record RCWM02000764.1, read on the forward strand.
GAGACAGAAATAAGAAAAAAACAAAATATACATTATTTTATAAATATAGTTATATAACAATGATACTATGTACATCATCATATATATACTAATTAAATATATACAGAGGAAAATAAGAAATCATTCTACAAATAAAACTGAGAAATTCATTCTTTTAATATAATAGAAGGACCTAAATGTTGTATTCAGAGTGAGAAAAAATATTTTAATCGGTATTTAATTTGTGCAGGTAGATTGAAAGTGTTCCAAAAAGAGTCTGATATCATTTAATTGAGAAAGTAGATTGTTTAGCAAGCGCCTTTTTTTTTTTTTTAACGACTTCATAAATCCCAACAATGTTTTATTTACTGGACTGAAGAATTTTGCCAAAAACCTTTTAAGTTAGTTTCAAAATTACCTTTACAATTCGGCTTCCAAATCTGGACTTCACCTCGTATCTAATCCTTGCAATCCAAAATCCTTCGAAAAATCCTTAATACTTCTTATTTTGTTACAAATAAACTCATCCATAAAGACCTCTGTTGAAGCCTCCGCAAAATTAACAGGATCTTTGAATGAGGCTCCAAAACTAAAAATAAAATAAAATAAACAATAAAAGGAAAATAAATAAATAAACTAAGGTTCCGAATATTGGGGTCTACTTGAGATAACTGATGCTATACAACCAAACATACATAATATATTTACAATAAAGAAAATAAACATTAACTATATATACAATGAATTAAATAACAAATAATTATTAAACCCTTGAATCAAAACTAAAATAACCTATTAATAAAGACTATGACAATTATTATTAAACAAAACAAGATATAAATGAATAAAATAAAAGATATATTATAGGTGAAGAGCTTAGCTGAGGGAGCGGGACGACTCTGATTGGCAACGAGATGGTGATGTTCTAGATGGTCTCGGTGTGAGAAGAATTTTCATAAGATGTCTAAAATGTGAACGCTGGACTTCTTCGAAAGCGGTCAAAGAATTAGTGGGCCCACGTCTGCATTTTAACTATTAACGAAGAAAAAACAGCAATGACGCCAACTAATCGCCATCTTGTACTGCACTCCAAAACAACTAATTAGCGAGTTGGGCTAACAATCATATGGCCGTTGCTAAGTAACGGCAGCCAAAGCCTCCAGCCGCAGCAGCGACCTCATAAATCACTCACTTCACCTATACTATAATGTTTATTAATTCAAAACTAACTGGAGATTAATGCAACCACTATAAATAAAAAATACAGGTTACTTTAATGGCGTTAACAACCTCAATGCTATATATATGTTGCTGATTTAGCACAAACCAGATACCAAGTTAAATTAAGATATATTATTTTATCATGAATATTTATTTAAAAATCCTGTACAATATTCAAATTTTATTATAGTGCACCTGAGGAGTCCTAAACTTTTTTTTTAAATGTCAAACCAAAGTTCAAATTGTGACATTTTAATTATGTCAGATTGGTTCTGAAATATTAAATACTTTTTTTAAATTTAAATTTTCACCATTGTTGAACTCCTGAAAAATATTTAAAAATGGATTTAACTGGTTTTGACTCTAAAGGTCTGAAGTGTCTTAAAAAATATCTAGGTCAATAGATAATAGTGCTATTAAAAGCCCTCTTTCAAGCGAACTACTACTTCAAAGAAAAGATATCGAATTCGAAGTCAAACGGTTTGACCTGGGGATTTCTTTCTATAATTGAAAAAAAAAAATATTCAATTAGATTCTTGACAGTTTGTTTTGTAACGACCAAATTAAGATTTAAACAAAAAATAAATAAGAGAGAGAGAGGAGAGAGAAAGATAGATAGATAGATAGATAGATAGAGAGAGAGAGAGAGAGAGAGAGAGAGAGAGAGAGAGAGAGAGAGAGAGAGAGAGAGAGAGAGAGAGAGAGAGAGAGAGAGAGAGAGAGAGAGAGAGAGAGAGAGAGAGAGAGAGAGAGAGAGAGAGAGAGAGAGAGAGAGAGAGAGAGAGAGAGAGAGAGAGAGAGAGAGAGAGAGAGAGAGAGAGAGAGAGAGAGAGAGAGAGAGAGAGAGAGAGAGAGAGAGAGAGAGAGAGAGAGAGAGAGAGAGAGAGAGAGAGAGAGAGAGAGAGAGAGAGAGAGAGAGAGAGAGAGAGAGAGAGAGAGAGAGAGAGAGAGAGAGAGAGAGAGAGAGAGAGAGAGAGGGGGATCCAACACCCTACTGAAGAAGGTTAAAGTAAAAAAGCACAATATAATTATTTTAAAATTAAATTTAAAAATTAAAAATATACTATAAGAAATGAATAAAATAAAAGAAAGAAAAAAGCGAACTAAAATAATTATGCTATCTATAAATAATGTACTATACAATGCTAAACTGTTCAAGTGGAAGTGGGCTCGGTATCTTCTTCGGAGTGAAGAAAATAGATGGTCGAAAATTGTCACTGAATGGACTCCATATGACCTAAAAAGAGGAAAAGGGCGCCCAAAGAAAAGGTGGAGCGACACGTTGAAGCTGCTGGCAGGACCCCTCTGGTGGAGAGCTGCTAGGGACAGAGACGTTTGGAAGAAGTGGACCGAACTCAGCTCCCAATAGGGCCAGTCACCCCGGGAAGTGCTGACTATTACTCCCGAAAGGGAAGGCCTATGCATGTAAGAAAGGAAGAAAGGAAAGAAAATGTATATGATTTATATTTATAGAACAAAAGCTTTAAACAAAAGTCAATATTTTTATTTTATATTTTTTTCTTTTCTCCTGTTTATATTCTAAATATTTATTGTTGAATCTGTATACAATTTATTTTGCATAAATAAAAGGCTATTTTCATTCATTCATTCATACAATGCTAAAATGAAATATACAAACATATTGTAAGAATGCTTTAGTACAGCCACTCAGGGCATGAGTGAGAAGCTGGCAATTGCCCGAACTTCGACATAAATATTTCCCACAAAAAGTCTCTTGGCCACTGCCGTTTTAATCTGCGAAGAGGTTCATCAGGGTGTGTGGAACTGAATAATAGATGTGCCAGAGGGTTAGGAAAAAAATGTTGCTATTGAAGTTGCTATTTCAAAAATTTAATGGGTCGATGGCGTAAGATATATTGAGATTATTATGTATGGTATTGTTGTATATATGTAATAAGAAGAATTCTGCAGTGAAAAAAAAAATACATATTAAAGGAAACATTATTGTTTCTATAATTTGAAGAATTATTGTCCAACAATATTATTATTCTTAAAAGCATTGACTTGGTATCAGAACAAAGGTTAAGTAATTGAACAATATGAGAAAAGAGGTTTGACACTATCGAATGAATGGTTCCTCCCAATACCAATTCCATTGACCTCTGTTGCCTAAGTTCTCTCCTTAATTTAATGCAAACACAGAACAACCCTTTGATCTTGTTGGTCAGGCCATCTGCCGTTGAATAAGGAAAGATGACCATTACCACATTACCATTACACTTACACAAATGACGAAATTACACTACAGGTGTAATAAACCTAGAGTCAAAATTATCAAAGCAAGATGTGTGATCTTAGGGAAATAAAAAAATTAAAAAAAAAAAAACTCAATTTCTGTCTAATTGGGAACAAAAATAGTTCAGGGATATGTCAATCTATAATTACTGCTTCTAATAAGGATACGTCGGAAAATATTTGATCCAACAGAGCTAGAGCGTGTCAAAATGTTACAGAGTGTGCAAAAACGTACAACAATAACACAAGAAAACCATAGACCACCAGTACAAAATACATATCCATGTCAAAATAAATAGATTTAATTGAATATAATTCAGTTTAAAAGCTTACACTATAATCTGATTTATTTTACTTTTTTTTTTTTTGTATTTTTATAGCCCACTAAAAAAATAATATTCAAAACTTTTTAATAAAAAAAGATATTTTTAAACAAAATAAAATAAAATAAGGAATGCAAGACTGAAACGACAAGTAATTTCCCGTTATTACAGATTATTTCAACGTTTACAAGATAAAAGCGTTCAAAGCTCGCAATTAATTTCAAAAGTTTCATATACATGACTGTGATTAGAACTATTTGGAAGTATAGAGTTGAGCTTTGGGGGTCCACTAAACCATCTAATTCATCCCGTATCCAATCCTTTCAATCCTTCGAAAAATTCTCAATGCTCCTTATTATATCACTAATAAACATACCTATATTGATCTTAATGTTCCATATGTTTCAGCCTAAAACAGATACCTATCCTTGCATATTAAGCTCCATAACCATTCAAATCCACTAGTTTCTCAACTTGTTTCCCACTGCATTCCCGATAATCCTCCCTTTTGAAGAATCTTAAGACCTCCGAGTGTAGAAATTTTATTGAAGTGCAACTGATTAGTACTTCTTTTTTAAGTTTTAATATGTTTTGTAATCGTTAGCAACACATTTACCTGATAAATATATATAGTACAGTTGTAAATTTTAATAAATATATATAAAAATAAATAAGGAACGATTATGTATATCCTTTAATATGAGAACAATAACGATTATTATATTCTAAAGACTACCTAAGAATAATGAAGTTTCAGGTTAGATGAAGAAAAGAAATTAAATCTTAATTACTGGTCCAGTAAAATAAGAGTTTGCCAAAGTAAAAACTGCCGAACTTTTATTCTCAACTGATGTTTATGTTTTTAAAACTTCAACTATAAGAACCGATTAAAACTTCGTATATAGGGTGTCCCGGATTTAAATAGTAAAACTTCAGGAACTCATAGGGGGCCGAAAAACTAAGACAAAAAGTCCTTTAGAAATTTTCTCTTTTTGCTTAGTTTTAGAGAAAATCGCAAAAAAAAGAAACAAAACAAAAATGTTACAGGTAGCGATTATCACCTTTCAAAGTTCGTCAGGCTAGGCAGTGAGATATGTAAACACTTAATGTTATCCTTTACATTATTTTATTTGTTTACATTTTGGCTTCCTTCTAGGATTATAATTGCTAAATCAGTCTTCAGTCTGTTACTCAGATATTTCTGTGTGAATAGCATCAGCCACAATGCCACATACATATTCTAATGTTGAAAACACTGATATGATTTTTATATATGGTTTCTGTAACGGTAATGCTTTAGAAGAGGTGCGGGAGTATGCGCGCCGATTTCCAAAATTCGCGATGATAATTTATTTCCATTAAAAATTATATGGACCGCTGAAGCTACCTCTACAAGAGGAGGAATTGTTAAAGAAATTATCATGTATGGGCTCTTGAAAATCCCAGAGCTATTAGAGAGAATAGGTTTCAGCATGAATTTGCTATTAACGTTTGGCTTGGAATTTGGAACGGATTACTGGTGGGACCATATTTTTCACATGGAAGATTGAATGGTATCACATTTACACATTTTTTGGAGAACGACTTTTCTAATTATTTAGATGACAAACCCTTACTGCAGCGGATTGAAATGTGGTTCCAACTCGATGGATGTCCAGCTCATTATGGCAGAGTTGCTGAGCTTGGCTGGATATAACTTATCCAAAACGATGGATTGGACGTGGAGGTGTAGTACCCTGGCCACCCAGATCACCTGATATGACACCCATGGATTTTTTCGTATGGGGAACCTTGAAGCAGAAAGTTTATTCGGTGTCAATCAACTCAAGAGAGCAATTAAGAGACCGAATCATAGATGCAGTGCACCAAATATCATCAGAACATGTTTAGCTGCAATTTATCAAGTGAGTGCTAGATGTAATGCTTGCATTGGTGCAAGAGGACAACATTTTGAGCAATATTTACATTAAAAAGAACATAACATAAATATGAATGTAAATAAATAAGTATAAAAATGAAAACTTGTTTTGTTTCTTTTTTTGTGATTACTTCTAAAACTAAGCAAAAACGACTTTTGGTCTTAGTTTTTCGGTCCCCTATAAGTTCCTGAAGATTTGCCATTTAAATTTGGGACACCCTGTATAGAATCTAATAGTACATTTGACCACCTTTTAGATAAAAAAGAGAAATTTAGAGACCGACGAATAGTTTCGGAGTTATTGTGAAAAATGTGCAACAGATCGTGGATTTTACAAGAGTATGGTTTTTTTTATCGTGCTTTTAAAGGACATTATTAAAACTTCATATTTAACAGCCTAATAGTAAATTTAATTAGCTATAAGATGAAAAAAATTAATTTTGAATCGTTTAAAATAATTTCAGAGCTATAGACCAAAATGTATGACAAACATGTTTTCGCGGAGAACCGGGACTGACCGCCAGTCGGCCAATTTCTACACTTTTTCCCACGACCATATCTTCGCGGTAAATCGTCCCATTTGTGAGTAGTTTATTTCATTTCGTTGGTAATAATTCTAGCTACAATTAATATTGGAAGGCTTTCTTCCAAAAAAAGCTTTGCTTTCGTGTTAAAGTTAAAAAAAACCTAAAATAATCAGTATTTTGCACTTTTGGGTATGAATCCGACGTCTGTCGTGGTAGCAAAGTTCAGGTTCGGATTCATCAACCCAAGAAACATTTACATTAGTTGAGAATGAAAGTTCAGCAGTTTTTTTTCTTGATAACGGACTTTAGGGGCTTCATTTTACTGGACTATACGTTTTCCCTGCTTAGATATGCTAACAGCATGGTGATTGTTGCACGTAATGATAACGATCTTCAATAAAATATTAGAAGTCCTGGCGATGGCCAGCTTCTCTACTTTTTTTTTTTACAACTCTGACGCGCTTTATGGGATCTTGGGGATTAAGATAGGATTGTGGGATCCTTAGTATGAGTATAAATTTTGTATTGGAGTAATAAATTTTTTATACGTTTTCAAATTATGTTTTTTTTTGTTGTTTTTTTTCTAAATTTAACTATGTCACTCTGTATATATTATAGTTTTCTTTTGTTTTTATTATCTTATCTTTTGTTTTATTTCATATTGTACGTACTGTGTAATGAATAATAAAAAAAAAATGTTTAACATTTGAAACAAAACAAAAAAAACAAATTAATTTCTGCCTGACTGGTAAAAATAGTTGATGAGCTCCTGTTGCCAGAACTGATGGAACATGAAAGTACATTTTCCTTCGTGTTTCTTTTATTTCTAATAATTAGCATAATTTAATGAATGGGTGAAATTAATTTAAAATGTAAAATTATAGTCCAGTAAAATAAGGGTTTGCCGAAGAAAAAACTGCAGAACTTTTATTCTCAACGGTTGTTTATGTTCTCGGGGTACTGAATCCGAATCTGAAATTTGCTAACACGGTAGCCGTCGGCTTCATACTCAAAATCCCCCCAAAAGCACCGCTCAAAATATCGGTTATTTTCAGTTTTTTTTTACCTGTAACACGACAACGAAGTTCTTTTGGAAGAAAGTTTTTATAAGTCGGAACCAGTTCCTACGAAAAGAAAAACAACTCGGAAATAAAACCATTTTTTGCGATGTTATTGTCTTGGGGAAAATTGTAGAAATTGGCCAACTTGTGGTCAATGCCACCTCTCCGCGAAATACATTTAGCGCACTCTTTTGGCCATAACTCCGAAGCTATTAGTCCGATCTAATATTTTTTTTTTCAAACCCTCAAAACCTGGTGAGATTTCGAAAAAAAAGAAAGAAGTATTCGAAAAAAAAAAAACGCGATGTTTTAATACTATTTTCATTTTTTCTCTTATATCTCGTAAAATATGCAAATTTGCTGTACGTAGCATATTTTCAATATTAAATAGTACTAAATTATACTGTTAAAGAATGGGGATAAGACGCTAACGTTTTCATTTAAGGTAAGGACGTGGACTTCCTGGTCCTCCTCTATGAAGAGTAAAAATAAAAAAAGGTGGCAGAGTGGGTTACAGGTAGCTATTTGACCTCGCAATATTTGCATCTACAGAGCTGCCATTAGAATTAAATTGTTACAAATTTAGTACTCCTTAATACTGTAAATGATATGTCAAGCAAATTTAGATATTTTATGAAATATAATTAAAAAACGAAAATAGTGCTAAAATGTCCCGGTTTATTGAGTACTACAAAAATCCCGCCAGCTTTTGAAGGTTGTAAACATAGATTTTAACTATCCTCATGGCTCCTAAAAATATATTAAAAATTGGGAGAATCCTGCATTTTGACGGACTTTTATAAATACATACACAATAGCTGGTTTAATTCTAACTCTCCTGTATCCTTTAATAGTGCACCGCTAATTAATGTGGAGCAAATACGATACCTGAGATTTTATCTGGACAAGAGACTTACCTGGAACCCTCTTACAAGATTGAAAATATAAGAAGCTGCACGTCGATTTTGACTGCTACAACTTTTACTAGACAAACGTTCCAATCTCCCGATTCACTACAAGAAAGTCATCTATATGACGATTATCAGACCTATTTGGACTTACGGTATAGAGTTATGGGGATACACCAAACCATCGAATTCTTCCCGCATCCAATCACTCCAATCCAAAATCCTTCGAAAAATTCTTAATGCTCCTTACTTTGTCACAAATGAATTAATCCATCTTAATATCCCACATGTCGCCTATTTGGCACGAACCAGATACCTTTCCATTCATAATAAAATTCTCCCCATCCAAATCCACTTGTAGCACAACTTGCTTCCCATTCCATTCCTGGCAATCCTCCGAGGCGTCTGAAAAGAAGATGGCCTCGTGATCTTCTTTTGTAATTATTTCATTAGAGTGCTACCAATGGGCAGTTCCTCTACAAGTTCTAATCATGCCATTATTTTGTATTGTATACAGCATATTTACTAAATGTGTTTTTATTAATACAGTTGTAAATTTCAATTAATAAAAGTATCAAAAAAAAAAAAAATCTAACTATTCAACTTCATTTTAAAAGTTTTAATTAATCCCCTTAAAATACAAATATGTATAAATATGTATTTATACATATAAATAAAAATATAAATATGTAAATACACATATCCCCTTAAAATGCCAGAACGCTAAATATTCCATACAGTTGTGAAATCAAAGTTTTTTGGCACATTTTTCACTATAACTTCGAAACTATTTTTCCGATCCCAAATTTCTTTTTTTCATCTGCTAGCTGGTTAAATTTATTATTAGATCATATATATATCTTTCCTCAACCTATAGCTTTCCTCTCCTCTGTTAAAAACCGAGGTTTAACAATCGGTTAAACCCTTTTCTGGAAAATCCACATTGCTCAAATCTCCCGAAGATCGATTGGCATCCTAAAATTATTCCACCGTTCCCGACACCTACTTCCTCTATCCACTCGTAAACTCTTAGTATCCACCCTCATATTCCCCCAATTAGACAATCGATGTGTGATTTATGGTGGGCTCTGGATGGTTCTTGAAAATAGATTAAAGCGTATCATGAACTGCTTCATAAGATTTGTTTTTGGAACCTCGAGACGCTCTCATGTGTCCTATCTTTACACCAATTTAAATTGGCTTTCCCCTTCCTTCCGTAGAAATTACTTCTTTGGTACATTCCTTTTCCAAGTTATTAACACACATCATCCTCCTTTTATTCACAATATCCTACGTTTCAAGTCCTCAATCCAATCATTGCATACAAGGTCCCCGTCTCTCCGATCGGACACCCCATCCTACAGAACTAATGCTTTCCAGCGTTCCTTTCTTGCCCGCTCCGCTATTCTTTGGAATTCTCTTCCTTCTTCTATCCCTAATGCATCCTCCCTCGGAACTTTTAAAAACACTCCTCTTCCACCACCTTTCTTCCCTCCAGTCGGACGCTATCTAATCATATAGATGCTTTAATGAATCATCAACTTTTTTTTTCTTCATCCTTTACTAGATTTAACGTCCGAAATCTATTGTTTAGTCAATTTCCTATTTAATATTTTTTCTTTTACTGATGACAAATATAGTTTATGCAAGTATATAGTGTATATGTGTTTATATATACGTATAGGTTTGCTTTGTTTTGTTTTCATTTTTTTACATATTTTATTGTATTTACTTTTAATTATGTTGTTTTATTACCTAATTTATAATCTCTAGGCCAGATATAACTTATGGTCTGTCGTTTAACTATTATTCTTAAGAGACTTTATCACAGAATAAATTGCCTAAAACACCCACACTTGCACGCTAAATATGTATTTTTTTGGCAAAATATGACAATTATTATATGTTCAGTGGGCATGGCAGCCGTGTTTTCACGCATAAGTGGGACTGACCGCAAGTTGGCCAATTTCTACAGTTTTCACCAAGACAATAACATCGCAAAAAATGTTTTTATTTTCGAGTTGTTTTTTATTTTGGTAGGTACTGGTTTCAGCTACAGTTAATATTTCAAGACTGTCTTCGATAAACGCTTCGTTGTCGTGCTATAGGCAAAAACCGGAAACTAACCGGTATTTTGGGCGGTGATTTGGAGTATGAAACCGACGCGCAGTGGGGTATTTGTACCAAATTCTTAGACAAATTATTTTATGGGTTAAATCAACTTCAAATTACTACTTCTAATATTAATGAGTGTTATTAAAATATTTAATATAATTAAATGACATAAATCAACATGGTTTATTGTTAGAAATTATATTTTACAAATATTCTAAGTCAGATGATTACTGATAATAATGTTCCTCGTGAGTTAGTTGATGTAGGAAGTCTTCTAAATGAAGTATCAACCGTGATGTGGTGTGATCTAAAAATGCTTGTAAATTGATTTCTACACAAGATTCTGTCACTCTATAAGAGTCTGGTGAAGGATAAAAATATTTTTTTTTTAATATACTGTAACAAGGATACAACCTTTTATTGAGAACTTGTAAGTCCTGCTTCAACAAACAGGGAAAGAGCTTATATATGTGAAAGTTTTTCGACTTTATTACTAACTGTATATCCTTTTCTCTATTCCTTAGCTCGATTTGGGGACTTAGTTATATCTTCTAATAGTTTTTAAGCGTCTCTATTGCCGGAAACATTCATCATTTTTTGTGTCACAAAAGTAAGTTTGTCTGAATCAATGTTTTCTCGAAGATAATTAGTTTTTCTCATTTTAATGCGATCGCTTAAATCTTGGAAAGGCTTCTCCGGTCGTCCACTGCGAGATGAAGTTATAATGCTTTCTGATCGTGGAATAACAAAAGTTCCTTGAAGCCATTGTTTATGGTTTTTTATAAAACCTGCAGCTGCCCATCTTTGTTTGAATTAATTTTTAAGATAAGACAATTTATGCTTCAAGTCACCACTTTCTTGATCAGTATAATTATCTTGTGCCAGAAGAAAATTTTGTAAATGATCCAACTTTTCATTTATATTACAATCTGTATATTGTATTTACAATTTATCCCTGAAGGCCTTAGAAAGAAGAAAGAGTGTTAAAATTGTGAAGTATTGAGATATGCCAAAATGACATTTTTTTCACAAAAAAATACTTAAAACATTTAGTTACACATAGTCGCAGCTAATTTCACTTCAAAAAGTCAATATGATTGTTGCTCTTTGTGACGGTAAAAGAAATGTTACCGGGACGGACCCAGAAAGGAAACTTAATCATCTATGAAGTTTATATTTGTAAAAAAAATTACTCACTTATTTGTTAAAATCAAAATTAAAAAAGTAGCTTTTTGAAAATATTCAAATTGAAGTAAAGCATCAAAATAATAAAAGCACATACCTTGCTGGAGGTGATCCTTGTTAAAATAAAAACCCAAATCCTATAAAACAAACGAGTTATAGTATGAGCTAGAGAGCAGGCTGAGTTAGGTCTCAGAGTGGACTTGTCTAAGCGCGTTTTTTGTACTTCGCGAACCGCAGCCCCAAGACCTCTGATGGCCCTACTTAAGTCATTTTCTAATGTTCCAAGGATCTAGGTTCATTAATTGATTGGAAAATTTGTTCTATTTTCAACTTTAAAAAATTACTTTTGTCCAGCTTTTGAAGCGAAATACCCCACTGGGCCACGGCTGCCGAGGTAAAAAACTTTTGATTCGGATTGAGCAGTCCAAAAAAATATAAGGGTCCATTGAGAATAAAAGTTGGTAGTTATATCTTAAAAACTTTTTTTTTTTTTTTTTCTTTTTTTTTTTAAGCATTATTTTACTGGACTATTATTAACATCTTTGAATTGAGCATTATTTTCATTTAAAGGCGCTGGATGAAATGACTTTATGTAACATCAAGTCGAAGATACAAAAAGTTCTATCGGTTCTTTCTTATGCTTTTGATCCAGAATCCTCTTTGCAAATCGATTAGTTTAAAATGAATCGATCCTTGTGATCTAGTTGATGTTCAAATAAGGACTCAATTAAAATGGATGTTAATTATCTATTAGCCTCTAGTTCTCTTTGAGTTTTCTCTTTGGCACAAGGTTTTCTCTTTAGTTTTCTATTCATTATTAATAAATGGCGTTTTAGAATAATTAATGAATAGAATAAAGTATCAAAGTAACGCTTTACGAAAGAAATTAATTTGTAGATAATCCTTAAGTTTTTAGGCGGTATATTAGAATCAACCCGAGGAAAACCAATTATCTTGAAATCGATTTTTGTGATTTTTCTAAAATTCATTTTTATTTTTCACTTTTTAGTGTTTGGTGATGTATTGATTATTTATACAGTCTACTTCGATCTTCAAGGGACCCTGAAAAATAGTTCGACTTATTGAACGATTTATCGAGGCTATCATTCGACTTACCCGCATTAAATCCCGTAAAACACCCACGCTCTAGCATGCTAAATATGTATATTTTGGAGAAATATGACAATTATGACATGTCCAGTGACCTGGCGTGGGTATTTTATGGCATTTAAAATAAATTACATATATATACGATATAGTATTAAATTTTACCAGCTTTTAGACGAAAAAATGAAATTTTCGAATCGAACAGATAGTTTCAGAGTTATAATGACAAATGTTCACGGGGTCACCTGTGGTGTAGTGGTTAGCATAGAAACCTACTAAACCCAAGATCGCGGGTTCGCAGCCCGGCAGATGACCTTAGGATTTTTTAAAGGGAGTAAAAAATCCTTAGCTATGCCGTCCTTCGGAAGGGACGTAAAATGGGGGTCCCGAGCCTGTGCGATGTCAGGTACCCGTTAAAGATCCCTATCCTAATTATACCAGGATAGGCAAAATTTAGGACTCCCACCGTAGCATCGTCCGATTAGCCATAGCAGCATAAAGTGACGTTAAACGAAAAAAAACAAACAAACAAATGTTCAAAAAACGTAGCTTTTACAACTGTAGGGATTTTTTAGCTTTCTGGCATGTGTATTTCAAGAGACCCGATTAAAACTCCATACATAGAGTCCAATAGTAAATTTGACCGCTTTTTAGATAAAAAAGAGAAAGGGGGTAGCGGGATAAGATAGGTCTGGCGGCCCCCACGGATTTTATTCAAGCGACCCCAAAACCTTGAAGAGGACCAAAAAAAAGATTTTTTGAAATTTTTTCCGATCCCCATCCCCCACTGAAATCCCACAAGGGGAAAAAAAAAACGTGCTTTTTGATATTGAATTTTTTTCGAGAGTTCAAATTAATTTTTAAGCGGTTCCAACGCAAGTAAAATAATATTGTTTGGGATGTGTAGATGTTCCCTGAATTTTTTCAGATTTTATTATTGAATGAAACACAGCTTAGTATCCAAAAAAAACGTAAACAATCGGAATTTCACAGTAAAAATTCTATGTATCTAGGTGCAGACTAAATGAAAAAGAACGGCCTAAATAGCATTGAAACATTCACCCTTCCTCTTCAATATGGCGCCGATAAACTTGAATTTGGTTGCTTGTAGTTCGCGACAAATCGATTTGAGTAAAACGTAAATTTTAAATTATGCAATTTAGGCCTACAGAATAAGTCAATATTTAATTAAATATATGAAAAATAGTTCAAATAGGGTTTTTCGAGATCGCTGACCACGAATTTGATGTTAAAAATATATTTTGACAATTGACAGCTGTCAAAAAAGCTGTCAACAAGTGATAAAATTGTTATATTTCTAATTTTTGATAAATAATCAACAAAAATGCTTTATTTATGACAAGACGAGTTGAACGACGACATTTTCCGCACAGAACGTTTCCTACATCTTCTTCCTACCTATAACGAGTTGGCTCTGAAGTAATGACTTTTTTCTGCCCGGTGTCATATCTTAACAGAAAATTGCATTTCACGCATCTTTCAACATGTTCATGTTTTCGTTTTTTTTTGGAGGTATTTCAGTGTAAGCTGAAAAAAATTAAAGTAACAAATTATTTATCTTAATTAGTATATATATTTATATTTGTTTTATTGGTATATATATATATATATAAAATATATATATATATATATATATATATATATATATATATATATATATAATATATATAGTTTAAATTGATAAAAACATGAATTAAGCTTAGACGGTTTAACGTATCAATTTTATTTTTTCACACAAAATATAGGGTGGTAATACGCTTGAAATATATTTGGTTTCATCATACTGTCTCGTTTCAAACTCAAGTTAAAAATCAAAATGTTTTTCGGATTTTCCAATTTTTTTAATAGGTTTTTGTTCATCGAATTTTACATTTATATACATCAAAAGAAAGCTGAGACTCTCCTCTTTCCAGCGATACCAACCAGTGTATTGCGTGTCAAAGTAATGGCGATTTAAAGGTATGTAACCAATAATCGGTTTAAAAATTTCATTTTCCTGGAAGAGGGTGAAAAAAAATGATATTTTTTGATTTTGTTGAATAAGCGTTTTTTAATGTTTTTGAGGGTTCTAAATTAAAATCTGACGTTAATTTTTGTGTAAAAAAATCTATAGAGGTAGTTTGCTTGAAAAACTAATCATTTTTTTAGAATTTAGTTAACCTAAAATAAAACCTATGGTGCGACTATATTTTTCCTTAAATTCGCAATCAAAACTAAAAATCTTGGTGCTAGAATCATGTCGATATCATTTTTTAAACTCGAGATAAAAAATAAATTAGTTTAATACTATTTTATTTTTTTTCTCGGCTTCTAGGGCCCATTGGTCGGAACGGCAAAATTCATGTCTAATATTTTTTGACCAGGAACCTCCAAAAAAATTGCCAACAAGATCCGTGAGAGACTGAGTGTGTCCTCCCCTTGTTAGCCACGCCTTTACAGCCGCGTTTATTTCACGTTTTCAAGTAAACACGAGTTAACAGAACCGAAAGTACCTTTTTCATAATATATTTACGTTGCCCGGTTGAATTTATTTAGAATTAAAATGTCTAGTATTGTGAAGCGTCATATTACATTTTTTTAGTTTGACTTTTTCGAGAACGTTAATTTGATAATTTTTTCAGCTTACACCGAAATGCCTCCAAAAAAACGAAAACATGAACATGATGAAAGATGCGTGAAATGCAATCTTCTGTTAAGATATGACACCGGGCAGAAAAAAGTCATTACTTCAGAAGAAGCCAACTCGTTATCGGTGGTGCTGGACAAAGAAGTAGATGTAGGCAAACGTTCTATGCGGAAAATGTCGTCGTTCAACTTGTCTAGTCATAAATAAAGCATTTTTGTTGATTATTTATCAAAAATTAGAAATATAACAATTTTATCACTTGTTGACAGCTTTTTTGACAGTTGTCAAAAATATATTTTTAACATCAAATTCGTGGTCAGCGATCTCGAAAAACCCTATTTGAACTATTTTTCATATATTTAATTAAATATTGACTTATTCTGTAGGCCTAAATTGCATAATTTAAAATTTACGTTTTACTCAGGAAACGGATGTGTATATATATATATATATATATATATATATATATATATATATATATATATATATATATATATATATACCAATAAAACAAATATAAATATATATACTAATTAGGATAAATACTTTGTTACTTTAATTATTATTAGAGTAATTATAATTATTAACTATTTATTGTAATAATAATTTATTACAACTTAATATTTACATAATATACAGACAGAACCACATATTAGATTTGGTTGTTAAGTATTTACAATTTTTATTTTATTCTTCAAACCGAGAACACATCTCTAATCCGTTTACTGGCTTGTTCTAATAATTGAAGCTTATTAACTTACAATTTCATTTTGGTATATATAGATACCAATAAAACAAATATATAATATATAATACTAATTAGGAGAGAATATAATTTATTACACTTTAATATTTACAGAATAGACAAACGTATATTATAACTTTGTTATAAGCACAATTTTGACAAATACTACAACTTAGATTATTTAAGATATATGTTTGAAAAACTTTCTTGTCTTTTTACTTAAACGTACAGAATAATTTTTTCAGCTTACACTGAAATGCCTCCAAAAAAACGAAAACATGAACATGTTGAAAGATGCATGAAATGCAATCTTCTGTTAAGATATGACACCGGGCAGAAAAAAGTCATAACTTCAGAAGAAGCCAACTCGTTATAGGTAGGAAGAAGATGTAGGAAACGTTTTGTGCGGAAAATGTCGTCGTTCAACTCGTCTTGTCATAAATAAAGCATTTTTGTTGATTATTTATCAAAAATTAGAAATATAACAATTTTATCACTTGTTGACAGCTTTTTTGACAGCTTACAATTGTCAAAATATATTGTTGACATCAAATTCGTGATCAGATATCTCGAAAAACCCTCTTTGAACTATTTTTCATATATTTAATTAAATATTGACTTATTCTGTAGGCCTAAATTGTATAATTTAAAATTTACGTTTTACTCAAATCGATTTGTCGCGGACTACAAGCAACCAAATTCAAGTTTATCGGCGCCATATTAAAGAGGAAGGGTGAATCTTTCAATGCTATTTAGGCCGTTCTTTTTCATTTAGTCTGCACCTAGATACATAGAGTTTTTACTGTGAAATCCCGATTATTTACCTTTTGGTTGGAGACTAAGCTGTGTTTCATTCAATAATAAAATCTGAAAAAATTCAGGGAACATCTACATATCCCAAACAATATTTTACTTGCGTTGGAATCGCTTAAAATTAATTTGAACTTTCGAAAAAAATTCAAATATCAAAAAGCACGTTTTTTCCCCTTGTGGGATTTCAGTGGGGGATGGGGATCGGAAAAAATTTCAAAAAATCTTTTTTTTTGGCCCTCTTCAAGGTTTTGGGGTCGCTTGAATAAAATCCGTGGGGGCCGCTAGACCTATCTTATCCCGCTACCCCCTTTGGAGTTGGACAAATAGTTTCGGAGTTATAGTGATAAATGTGCAAAAAATGTGGATTTTACAATAGAATGGGTTTTTTTAGCGTGCTTTTAAAGGACAATTTAAGTAGCTTTAAGTTAAAGAAAACTAATTTTGAATTGTTCAAAATAGTTTCAGAGCTATAGACAAGAATGTACGACAAAAATGTTTTCGCGGAGAACCGGGACTGACCGCCAGTTGACTTAATCATAAAACTTTCATGCTAAACTGCGGTTTTTTTTCTGGCGGTACCTAAAAGTGGACTTATCGTCTTCCAAAAGTAGGGATCTTTTCTTTATTCTTTAAGATAGTTGAAAGAGAACTACGTGGGATTCCGAATTCACAAGCAATAGCCGCCCGATTTCGTTCTCCTTTTTCCACTTCATGAATCAGTTTTAACATTTTAATGATTTAAAGAATTTTAAATTTTCGGGGAGCCATCGTATAACGAATGAATAACGAATAAATTAGTGATTGGTGTACCTATGAACTGAAGAGGTAATCAATGATAGAAAACAGGAAAACCAATTACCTATGAAGTTCGAGTTATTGAGGCAAAGACTTCCAATAGTTCGATTCGTCGAGAGTTGACTGTGTTTGTAAATAATTAATTTAGATTTAGTTTTCGTAGAGGAATATGTTCATGATGAAAGGTTGTATAACAGTGATTTCTTATTAATTTTTTTTTAATTTTTTTTTTTTTTTAAAGCGCTGAGTTGATTTCAATAATTTTTTTATGAGGCCACTTTTGAAGTATGAGCTACCGATCAAAAAAAAAAAAAGAAAGAATCATCGAAATAACTTCATAATTTACGGAGTGATCGCGTAAAAAACATAAAAAAAAAAAAAAATAATAAACAGGAATTGAGAATCTCTTCTTTTTTGAAGTCGGTTGATAAAAAAAAAAAAAATAAAATAAATTTATTGAAAAATTCAACAAATGAAGTTTTTCTTTTGTGTTATTTATTAGTTTACATATATTTTTTTTTTTTTTAAGTGACCTAATATTTTTTTTTAATTTATTTTCTAGTTATTGAACAATATTAAACCTAAAAACCACGAAATGCAATAGAAACAATTCGTAATTGCCACTACGTCAAAGAAGGGACTAATGAGACGACGAGTGAAATGGCCTGCAATGACCAGACTTTTTTGTATCGGAGGTTGGATCAATGGCTAGGCAACACAATGGCAGGGGATGGTTGTTAGATCCCAGTTAATTTCCTAATACAATGGGCTAAAAAGTTAATTGATGGGCTATTTAATTTATTGTTAATAGATAATTAAAAAATATCAAATCTCCTTTATCGGTAATTTATTTTTTGACATAAAGATTGCCTGCTTGGAGGTAAAAGTAAGTTATAATAAGTAATAAAGTAACAAAATCAATTTTTTTTTTTTCCCGTTTCAACATTCAAACGGTAATATGCTCATTAAAAATTTCTGAGATAGTTATACAGGGTGAGTATCTCTTTGTGTAAAAAAAAAAAAAAAATTGGGTGAAACTAAATCAAAAATGTAGCAAAATGCCGCAGCCCTTACCTTTATATTCCAATCCGTTGCAGATATACGATAAATCAAAGACATTTTTGAGGAAACCTTTTTTTTTTTTTTTTTCCATAAAAAACTGTAATATCTCCATTGTTTGAAAAAAATATTTTTCGTACTTTGACTACATTTTCGGATTTAGCATTAAATTTTCTATAATAGCAGTACCTTGAATTTTACAAACTTGGTATCCAGAGAGCAGCTTGATCTTCACCTTATTTGGGGAAATCACAATGTCTTATATTAATTCAACGCTCACCATTTTTCGAAAAAAAAAACTATCCACAAAACGTCAAATCTCTCAAAAACTTGCAAATTTAATCAGCTTTTGAATGATATGTTGAACGTAATGATTTTGTTTCAACTCCATAGAGAAATTCACTTTTTAAATCTAAAAAACATGGTGTTCTCATTTGGCATCCAAATCAGTTACTTGTGTAAATAAAACGTTATGACAATCCCTTAATGGAAGTGTGCATATTAAACATAATAAACTTTTCATTGGATTAGAAAGCAAAGAAAAAAATTATTGTTTAATAGAAAATAAAGGAAAACTGTCAATAAAGTGACACCAGATCAGAGGATCTTATGTTATTACATTTATATACTTATTATTATTATCTAGGATTTATTTTATTAGATTTTCAATGTAATGTTTAAAATCCAATGATAGTGAACATATATTTCAATTTTGCCGTTAGCTTCTGCATGCAGATTGTTTTGAAGAATACTTCTTTTTGAGGTGAATTCTATGGACAGATGAGTCTGTTTTACAGGGAAAGGCATTTCTACCGTTCCATGTGGGTGATCTTTTGATACTTTCTATACTCAATTTTCTTATTGTCATTTTCCCCCCCTTTCTTGTAAAAACCTTATAAAACATTTTCGAATTTTCCTCTTACTTCTTTCTAGCATTTTAAGGAGTTATAAATGATTTATCATTATTTTGTTATTAATTAATATAATCAAAGTAATAATTAGTGGATGGGGCTCACCGTTTATTTATGTGTTTAAGCTTTACACAATAAATAACTTATATCAAGTATTTCAAATTTAAAATAATTTTTGCCATCAATTTGGTTCTCTTGGGGGTGAAATGCTCTAGACAGGATTTAAAATGTTTTTTTATTATTTAAATTTTTTTCTTTTCTATCGGCTAAAAACTCCTTAATTTTTTTAACTTTTAATTCTTCATATATTTTCGAAGTTTTGGCTGTTCGCATTGTAGTACCTTTTACAATTTTTCTCATTATACCATTTTGGAATGATTGGAGTTTGTAATTTGTACTTTTCCCAATCGATGAAAATAATGGTGCCCCATACAGCAATGTTGGTCGGATTACACATTTATATATGATTAATTTTAAATGTAAAGCTAAATTTGTATCAGATAATAAATGGTTCAGTTTGGAAGATTGTAATCTCGCTTTTCTTATTTTATTAAGTAACTGGGCCTTAAGGTGTCTGTAAAACTTAAGGTGTCTGTCAAATTTAATTCCCAAGTAAACAATATTTTTCGGAAGTTTGTTGACTGAATTATTAATTTTGAAATTGGCTGGAAATTTCATTTTGCCGTTTTGAAAAGAAAATATGATAGCTTTAGTTTTCTCCGGGTTAACCTCAATGTTTAACTATATGAGCTCCTCAGCTATTTTCTGGGCATACTTTCTCCTATTGTTTTAGGACCTTGCTTGCGTTTAAGCTGCTACTTGTGATAGGAATATCACCAGCAAACAGCCGTAACAGTTGCATACAAGTATTGGGCTCCAACTATTTTAGCAGTGTATATGGTAAAAAGGACCGGAGATAATACCGCGCCTTGTGGTACTCCGCAAGTGAGAAAAATCAGATCAGATATATCTTTTGACTTCAACCGCCAACGATCTTTTGCTGAGAAATAATTTTAAAATTGAATATACTTGTTCCGGGCAGGCAAGATCGATAAGCCTTTGGCAAGGTAACCTGTGTGAGACCGAATCAAAAGCTTTGGAACAGTCTAGTGATATCATAGCTGTGGCCTTATTTTTGTTTAAGTTGTCCGTAACTTCTTTCTGTAACCTAACTAATGCGTGTTCCGCGCTCAATTGGGCTAGGAAACCGGTCAAATGTGCACATATAGAAGATATATATATATATATATATATATATATATATATATATATATATATATATATATATATATATATATATATATATATTGGTGACTTTTTATATTTACGAAAAAATGATAATATAAACACACAATCACTTTTTGTTAAATTTCAAAGAAAAAATGCAATTTGTTACTTTTACTTGCAAGCAGTCGAAATATTTTATTTCAAGGTGTAATAGGTCTCGGAAAGAGTGGCCAAAATAAAAATGATTTAGATATCTTTAATAAAATAGTTCTTGTTGTCATTTAAGATACGCATGATCGTATGGATCTATCCATATAGATGGATTAGGATTGATGAATCAATTGCCACTTCTATTGAAATTATTTTATTAGAAAACTAGTTTCGAATGTTGAATATTCATCTTGTGTTCTAAAACATACAAAATTTCTAATGCACTATGTTAAATCGATTATACAGGGTGTTCAGCATAAGACTGCAGTAACTTCGAGAGGCGACTCTAGGCATCATTTGCAACAAAAAATTACATATAAACTATAGCTCTATTCTCATCCGTTTTTATAGATATTTTTTAATTTTATGTTTTTTTTTTTTCAAGAAATTTGTAATTTTTGACACATAATTATTTATAGGGGTCACCTGTGGTGTAGTGGTTAGCATAGCAACTTACTAAACCCAAGATCGCGGGTTCGCAGCCCGGCAGATGACCTTAGGATTTTTTAAAGGGAGTAAAAATCCTTAGCTATGCCGTCCTTCGGAAGGGACGTAAAATGGGGGTCCCGAGCCTGTGCGATGTCAGGTACTCGTTAAAGATCCCTATCCTAATTATACCTGGATAGGTAACATTTAGGACTCCCACCGTAGCATCGTCCGATTAGCCATAGCAGCATAAAGTCGCGTTAAACGAGATAAACAAACAATAATTTTGTATATTTCCCGAACTATTAAACCTAGAGTAATTTCAATATGCTCGTTAGAAAGAAGGTTAAATTTTCTTTAACATGTACTTATTTAAACTTCAAAATAGCCGTCCAGTATTTAACTTACTGATCCAAACCTATGAAATAGCAAGTTTCTGATTCCGTTCCAAAACTTTGTCTGCATTTTTCTCAAAAATATGGCATATGTTATAAAAATGCAGTCAAAGTTTTGGAACGGAATTAGAAACTTGCTACTGTATATGTTTGGATCAATAAGTTAAATACTCGGGATCTGCTATTTTGAAGTTTAAATTAGTTCATTTTAAAGTAAATTTAATCTTCTTTCTAATGAGCATATTGAAATTGCTCTAGGTTTAATAGATCGGGAAATATAAATAATTATGTGTAAAAAATTAGAATAGAGCTATAGTTTATATGTAATTTTTTGTTGCAAATGATGCCTAGAGTCGCCTCTCGAAGTTACTGCAGTCTTATGTTGAACACCCTGTATAATCGATTTAACATAATGCATAATAATGCATTAGAAATTTTGTATGTTTTAGAACACAAGATGAATATTCAACATTCGAAACTAGTTTTCTAATAAAATAATCTCAATAGAGGTGGCAATTGATTTATCAATCCTAATCCATCTTTATTATGGATAGATCCATACGATCATGCGCACCTTAAATGACAAAAAAAAAAACTATCACACAGGCTACTTTACCAAAGGCTTATCGATCTTGACTGCCCGGAACAATTTTATTCAATTTTAAAATTATTTCTCAGCAAAAGATCGTTGGCGGTAGAAGTCGCTAAAGATATATCTGATCCGATTTTTCTCACTTGCGGTGTACCACAAGGTGCGGTATTATCTACGGTTCTTTTTTCCATATACACTGGTTTACCATTAGAAAGGTTTTTGTGTCTCAAAGTTTTTCTTTAGCAGTGTACATTTATAACATGTGTAATATTTTTGAGAAAAATGCAGACAAAGTTTTGGAACGTAATCAGAAACTTGCTCTTTCATATGTTTGGATCAATTAGTTAAATACTGGACGGCTATTTTGAAGTTTAAATAAGTTTATTTTAAAGGAAATTTAATCTTCTTTCTAATGAGCATCTAGGTTTAATAGTTCGGGAGATATAAACAATTATGTGTCAAAAATAAGAAATTTCTTGAAAAAATATAAAATCAAAAATATCTATAAAACGGATGAGAATTTAGTTTATATAAAATGTTTTGTTGCAAATGATGCCTGAAATTGCCTCTCGAAGTTACTGCAGTCTTATGCTTAACACCCTGTATATAAAAAATTTGTCAACAATTTAAGACAAGTAATCAAATATTGGTATTCATCGGAGGAGATCTAATAGAAATATATCTATCGTGGAAGGGGAAGGGCCAAGTAGGTTATTATTTTTTATATAAAAATTTTATATAAAAGAGCTTACAGTTCTTATAGAATAATTAATTTCATTTTTTCAAGAGATAGGATAATTTTAAACATAACAAAGGAGATATAATCCACCTGCTGTTTGCCTCCAATAGCTTTGGCTGAATCGCAAGATATATCCTTCAGATATCGCAGTTATTATACTGCCTACCCCCAACTAATCACTGCCACCTGTGGATCGTTAATTATCCTGAAGAAGTCTCGATATTGCAACAGCTGTGGTGCATCAATCTCCTAGCAGGTTGGATAACCTAGCCAAAAAAATGTTGGATTAAATACATATTGTTTCTAAAATTTCAGTTTTTTATTTTGTTTTTGTTATTTTAATTATTTTTTGATATTCACAACCAATAGAATATATACTAGTAAATTTGATGAAAACCATTTAAGCAACATGTAAAGACTACTCACTAGTTGCACTTCAATAAATTTTTAACATTAAAAAGTCATGTGGCCATCTTATATAAAAACACCTCATAAAACATGTATAAAGATCAACACTGTATGTTTTAATAGGTGTGACAACTGCCATGTAAACGTTGAAGTAGTCTGTAACGACGAGCAGTTTCTTGTCGCTTCAGTCTTGTATATGGATTCCAAGTAAGACATTTGTCCTAGTGGATTCCTGGTAGTGGTTCAACTACAACTGTTCAACAGGAGTTTGTGGGACATTATTAAAGATTACTGTAATACAGAAAGTCGTAGGTTAAATTTCGAAATTAAAATAAAATCATACTTTTTTTTGTAATATATTTCTGTTCTGAAAACAAATTGAAAGAATTTCTATTTGAAAACATAGGCACTATTGGCATCAAAGATCTATTTGGAAATCCAGTGATTTTCCAAAGATCTCTTTGGGATTGGAACCCGTCTGAATGGTTACACATTTATTTCGTGGAGGACTCACGGAATGAACCTCGACCTTCCCAACTCTACTAGTACAATATATGACACCTGTAGGATAACCCGTCCTTTTTGAGACTAGTTGGAGTATATCAAAACGTTATATCCTAACAAGCAAAACAACTTCAATGAAAAATAAGGTGTGTTTAAACCTATATATAAGTAAATATTCTTTACTAAATGGTGATTTGAAAAAAAAAAAAAAAAAACTAACTAAGCCTAAATGCTTTAAAAATAAAACTCTTTCGCTACATTAAATATTAAAGAAGTTGTTTTAAAGTAGTATTGATGAATTTTTAGCCATTTCTATTGGAATTTCTTTTTTACGATGATTAATTTGGAATGTTAAACATTCATCATCTATTCTATTCAGGCGCGGTACACACTGGAGAAACTAGAAACATGAAACTGGTTACGTGAAACATGAAACTGAAGTTGCTTGCAACAGATAGATTGTCAAGGTTGATGCATACAGCGTTTCATGAAAATTTAGTTTAATTGATTTCAGAAAACCGGGTTGGAAAAAATTCCTTGAATCGGTTTCCTATTGTTTCAATATCAAGTTTCATCAGTTCATGTAAATTTTTTTTTTCCAATATCTGCAGGTAAAAATGGAAATTAGATGACAGGTACATTTCAAGTCAAGTTGGTTGAAGCAGTGTAAAAACATCAATGTCTACACAATTTCCACATGAAAGGGGAAAGCAATCGGTTACCTTCTTCGTTATTAGTGGCATCACAAGTTCTAGTAATTGATCAAAATATGGCTTCGACATCCTAAAAAAAATCCTTAAATTTATCTTTGCTTAGTTCGCGAGCTACAACAAAACAGCTGTGTTGACGATCCCAGATCAACGGGTGAACCCAGTACTTGCGTTTTTCTCTTATTCCTTAGCCACCACCACAATATAAGCACGTCGCACAATGAGGCAAACACGGAAAAAACTTACAAATGACTTTATTATTTTTTATTGTTTGATGGGCTATTGTATTCATTATTAGTTGTTGCAAACATTTCCAGTTTGTTTTTTTTTTTCAATTTCATTTTTATTTAAGACTGTGAGGCCTTCTAAATTTAGACAATATTACAACACCCTAAAGTGCATATTTCTTTTGAGCTACAATTAGGGTCACTGTGGATTTATTTTTTGTTGATAAACCTATGAGACTTGACAGATTTGTAGTTCAAACACTAAAGAATAGTGGAAAATATCAGATTGGTCCAATGTATGAAATATATAATACAAATATATACTAGAGAGACAGGGAAAAAATAGCCAGAT
This sequence comes from Euschistus heros, assembly GCA_003667255.2. Lineage (NCBI taxonomy): Eukaryota > Metazoa > Arthropoda > Insecta > Hemiptera > Pentatomidae > Euschistus > Euschistus heros. The sequence goes on from RCWM02000764.1 coordinate 54,708, forward strand.
TTTTTTAACATGTGTACAAAAAAAGCTCCGCTGAGCTCCGGTAAAAAATTACAATTTTCATAAGGCTTATACTACTACTTAATATTCCTATAAATTTCATTAACAACTGATGACAACTGCACATAAAAACAAGAATTGTTTACAAAGTTGGGATAAATAAGTTCGTGGTATCTAAGTTTGTTTATCAGTTATTAAATAGTTAACAGTCTGCTTTCTTCTCAAAGGGTATGAACATGGATATTCTCATTACAGAGGCTAATAAAACAAAATATTCCGATGTATGTAAGGTAGTTTCTAATGACGAATCATTATAAACTTTAGTTTTTATTTTCGGGAAATATACTTTGGTATCTGATATGGTATAGCTTGTCTAACTTCAATGAGTGGTACAATTAATAAGTGTTTTTTCTTGTTCTCAAACAAAAATTAAAATTTGTTTTAATTTAATATGGATAAGTTAACTTAAGTGTCGCAAATAGAAGCAGTTAAGTTGGGGATTTTTCTACTTCATGTTAGACTTAAATTTATGGAATACATTCTTCACCTAGGCTGTATACTGGAATTCCAGCGTTGGAGAACTATCAAAACTGATATCTTAGTAGAATAAGCCGCATAGGAACGGTCTATAACTGAATTACAGATAAAAGTTGATTTTGTAAAGCAGGGATACGGTTCCAGTTCTTTAACTGCCTAAATAACTCAAGTCAGCTATGAATTAGTTATGAACTTAAGTACTATAATACACTTTACTAGGAAATTTTCCCGAACAGCCATGAACTAGGGTGTGTCTTGTAAGCTGCCCAAATGTTCAGATTCCTACATTGCATACACGAGGCCTGAAGCTAAAAAAGAAACACCTTGCCATCAGCAAAGAAGCACTCTAATTGATAATGTGAGCCGTTCCATCATTCTTTCCATTATATAGGTAAGCAATGAATTCTGAACCAGCTTATTATAAAGCAATCGACCGAAAAATGGAACCAACATTTTAATGAGAATAAAATTATGTTAAATTAAATTTTACAAAATAATTTAAAATATCTGCTACTTGCGTTTTCAATCCAACTAAAGAATAAAATGATATAATTTTTCAAATTATATTCTGAATCGAATGAAACTATTTTCATCTCGATAGGACTAACCATTCTCGAGAAAATTTTTTCCCACTTTTTAGCCTCACTGTGCTTCATGGTCAGAAACACATCGCGAAACTGATGGAAAGCCGTTGCTTCTGTGTGCACGTTCCAATGAAACAGTTTTCATGAAAACCCATTACATGTAATAAGTTTCATGAAACAAGTTTCTCCAGTGTGCACCTAGGAGGGCAAAATGGAAGGGTATCGATCCTTCTGTACCATCACGAAGCGAGTTGTTTTTAAATTGATCTTTTTCTTCGGTTAGAAACTGTTCAGCTTTTGTCGGCTCCGAACAACTGATTCATGTATAATAAGATTTTGTTATTTTTAGAATATCTTCGCGTTTATCTTGTGTAACTATATAGCAGTCAGAAGCTAATTTCTAAATACGAAATTGTACATATTTATTTTTAATGTTGTATGCATTGTTTTTCAGATGCATAACTCTAGTGCGGGTGGTAGCAGTGGCGGAGGCGGTGGTGGTATATCCGGTTTGATGATCCCTTTGTACATCCTGATTTTCGTCCTCGCGGTCGTCGGCAACTCCTTGGTTATCGTTACCTTGGCCAGGAACAAGAGGATGAGGACCGTCACAAACGTCTATCTTCTCAACTTGGTAAGTATCATTTATATTTTCTCATATAAAATAAACTTATTTTTTTTTTTTTTAGAACAAGTACAAAACTAATAGGAAATATACAAGTTATTTATAAAAAAAAAAAAAAAAAAAAAAAAAGTACAGTTTGCTATGAACAATGCTAGAAGAACACGTACAAGTTAAACAAAAACAACTTTTAATAGAGTGCTAACGTTTTCATCTTTAGATGTTCTTCAGATCGACCGAACCAGTCAGAAGAGGAGACGAACAATGACTCTACTTACTACCGTTACTCAGGGTTTCTTGAATCCTAGGGAGGAACTTGAGCCCACTACGATAAAATGTTAAAATCTGGCTCGGGTACTTATTTGTTACCCGACTCTGAAAGGTTGGAAATGGCCAGAGGTGAAAGAAGTTCTGCATTATAACTGGAGTGATATAAAAAAGATTGATCCTTCTAAAATCCTAAAAAAGGGGATATTTTATTTCCAGTCAATCAAATAAAATGTCTAGATAAATTAATCAATATGTAATCTTCCGTTTTTGTAATTATAATGTCCTAGAAAATATATTTCTTCATTGATTAAATTGTATTTTTTTCAGATTCTATATCCTACATGAACCCATCACACGTTTACAATGCTTTATTATATGGAAAACTAAACATGGGTCCAAATAACCCAATCCAAGGTCTACTTGAACCCATTAACCTTCCATCGGGCGCGTGGCAGCATTTTGGCCGCCTCCGAGTTCGTTCACATTTCATGTTTGTAAATGGTGTGTTTGTATTACTTAGCGCTGTTTTTGTTTTTTTTTTTTTTTTTTTTTTTTTTAACAGAGACATTAGGAAGACACCATTACATTATATAATTTTTTTTTTTAATCTTTATTTATATTTTTTTATGGGAATAAAAATCTTGCATATCGATATACAGTATTTCGGCTATCTCATGGCATTATTATAATCTAATACATATAAAAAAATTATTATAATCAAAATGAACAAGGTTCAGTTCAGTACATAAAGTTTTTACTAGTTTTGGTGACATCTTCCGGCTTAACTGTAACGTTCCCTGTGTGAGAGAATAATTTGCCGATTTTTTTTTTTATTTTTAAGCAAAAACTATTATAAAAATAAACTATCTGACGACTATTCATAATATTACAGTGAATATGTGATTTAATTGGAAAAATATAATCTTATATTTTGGTTGAATGGCAAGAAAAAACCAGTTGACGAAGAGGCGCGCGGCGGCAATCTGGCCGCCCTGGCACTCCTGATACAGACTGTTTTGAAGAAGAGGTATTACCGACCCGTTTCCTGTTGTCTGATGTGCTTATATAGGAATACCGGTGGGCCTCATCCTCTATCTTCTAAAGGGTATATCTTATATCTAAAGGAAATATATAGGGTGTTCAATATTCGATGGCCACCCCCTATGTTTTCCACAGTTTTTGAAATTTTAAAACAAAACTCTCAAGGTCCATCACAGTTTTGAAATCAACATTAAATTTTCTTTAGGTCTTATGCTCTTTCAGTGTTCACAAGTATTTTTTTTATACCGAAATAATATATCAAGAAATAAAAAGTTAAAAAACGTTTTGTTAGCGACAACCTTATGAGGATCTCCACTCTTCCAAAAAAAAAAAAAAAAAAAAAAAAAAGAGTGCAAGTTGCCGAATCTCACAAAAGTTTCTAACGGTGTATTCAGAACTGCAATCATCTCCCAATTTTGTATTGCGATTGGAATGGGAAGAGGAAAATAACTGATGTTATGGTTATTTTGTGTGGTCTTATCTTCAATAAATTAATTTATTTTTTTACGTAACTTACAACAAATTATTAAATTAATTCTTACATTAAAGTTACATTCTTGCGATCAGGTGGTTAATGTCCTGAATGGGTACTCCGTACACTTCTGATTTAAGCCTACCCCAAATATAAAAATCAAGTTGCGTCAAATCAGGGCTTCGGGCCGGCCAATGCACAGGTCCGTATCATCCAATATATCTTTCTAGCTAATGTTAATTGAGCCAATTCGTTATAGTTCATCCATTACGCGCTGGAAACCCGTCCATTTGCCACCATAGTGGTATTGCTTCGAGGAGTGCCGTACTTATATCATCCTGAAGTAGATCATAAAAAGCATTTGAATTCAACCGACTAGGTAAAAAACAGACTGTCATATGCTGCCTACAGACTCCTAACCACACGTTCACACTGGACTGATGTTTGAAGTGATGTTCCCTCCCAGCAAACTCGGCCCGCGAACATAACAGGTTATCTTGGAATAGAGCCTCTTGCAGCCCCAGACGCGAAAATAATGTCAACGTACTCTTCAGATGTGTATGAATTTGGCATTGTACTTCTTGAACTAGAAACAAATTTCAACAGTCTAAATATTTGCACGATACTGAATTATTGTTATTTACAACGCGAAGTAGGCAGACAAAGAGGGAGATAAGGTAAACAAACCGTAATGCGGACATAATCCATAAGATGTAAACAAAAACTTACTTAGGAACGTCAGACGTTCCTCGCGTCCTTTTAGGTTTCAACTCTGCCCTAGTAGGTTTCTTCGTAATTTACATAAAAAAATAAATTTAATTTATTGAAGATAAGACCACACAAAATAATCATGACTTGAGTTATTTGTTTCTTCCCTTCCAGTTGCAATACGAAATTAAGAGATAATTGCAGTTCTGAGTACACCGTTAGAAAGGTAATTAAATTTTACAAATTTCATGTGATTCGGATGCTTGCAGTATTTTTTTTTTTTTTGGAAGAGTAGAAATCCTCAAAAGTTTGTCGCTCAAACGTTTTTTTAACTTTTCATTTTTTGATCTGGTGGATTGTGTGATTAAACAGATACTTGTGAACATTGAAAGTGCATAAGACTTAAAGATAATTTAATGCTGATTTAAAAACTGTGGTGGAACGTTAAAAAAAAAAAAAAATGTGTGAATGCAGAGAAAATTGAGGCTTTTCTACGAAAACCACGGTTTTCTCAGAATAACCTTTGGAACGGCATATGTCTGAAATGGAATGAAATAAAAACATGCAGTTTGAGGTGTTTAATTACATTTTTTATCTAGTTTTATTATATTGCGTATTATCATCTACTTGCAATACACTCTGCATATAGTAAAACAAAAAAAAAACTAAAACTAATATACTATATATATATATCACAAACAAAAAATAATTATCTAATACAAAATTGAAAATTTTCTATGTTATCATAGTTTATATCTGCCAGTACTCGCTGACCTATTGACTATCGTATATTGCGATACTGCGCCATGCATGAACCTCATTATTTGAATGAATCTATCGCGACACATTGCCGATGATACTTGTTCTAAACAGTTAAAAAAAATATTATAAATCCATATTATATTCAAATAAACAATACAATTTCTGCTCGATTAACAATTAAAACATTTTATCGTGAAAAAAGGACGAGCATGACCATACGATAACGGTTATTGTGGCGGCCATTTTTAAACCTTTTTTTTTTTTTTTTTTTTGTACACAAAGAGGGAATCACCCTGTATATTACAGTCGAAAACCTTTCGTCAATTTCTGATTAGACTTTTGAACCAGCATAGCAAGAGGAGTATTGCGTTTTTGAATATTAAAACGTAAACAAGACTGTTAAGTAAATCAAAGGATATTAAAATAATATCTTGGAACTTGGCAACTATCTCCAAAGAATATAATTATTGCAGAAGTATTTATCTTATAAAGAGAGATCGGTTCAAACTATTGTTTTATTTAATTTTACCTTGCCGAATTCAATTATTATCAGAACTTGGTAGGTTGAAGAAGTTTAAACTTCTAAGAAAATTATGAGAACGTTTGTTTCTTTGAACAAGTAGTTGATATTCCAAGCTATCCCTTCCCATTACTAGAAGAAAATAACTAGAATCCAGGACTCCTCCCTAAATATTACTATTAAGCATTTCAGATTCTCTAAAAAGGAATAAAAAGGACTGAAAATTTATATTTTTTGGAATTATATTTCATTTTATAATTATTGTATTTGACACGAGCAATTTTTTTTTTTTCAAAGTGAAATTACTTTTTCTTTTTTTCGTATGAAAAATAGATTCTTTTTCTTCATTATGCCACTTCAATAGCTTTGTTTTTTGTTTTTGTTTGAAGACTCGTTTTTGAACGGTAAACAATCATCAGTTCTAAAAAACATACACACAATCCAAAATATCTGTACTTTGCTACATAGATTATAAATGGGTCATTCTCAAAAAGATTGCCGTTTTGGGTTAAGAGCAAGAGTAAATAATTAGAGAGATGTACTCCACTTGTTTAGAACGAGTATATTCGTATCATTTCTTATTTTGCAAATTTTTTAAAAATACTCAGCAATCATGATTGTTTTTTCTGATTTTTTTTTTTTTATGCCAATAGAAGTGATTTTTATGTAAAACGAGGTTAACAAAATTAAATAATTACTTAAAGAGTATATATAATATTGTTCAATTTTCTCTCTACTGCAATTAAATGATCTCATGGGATACCTCATTTTGCTTAGAATCGGTCATTGGATTTTTAAAATATTTTTGGGGTCGGTAAAATATCATTTTTAGTTATCATTGTTACTAACCTAGTGGTAACACTCATGACATCCACCTTATTTCCTCCTACTAATGAACTTTAAAATACTATTTTACCAGTATAAAACCATACAAAGAATATAACTGTTATTTTTAAATGTAATAAAGATTCAGTCAAAAAAACATTTGTCAGCGGGTAACACTTCTGGCATTGTGTATAAAAATACTTATAATTTTGTGGAAGCTACATGACCCTCTCTCCTTAAGGTTCTGGAAGGAAGTGATTTAAGTGATCAGAAAACGATGCAATACTTTTGGAGAAAGTTCCCACACCCTTTTGGAGTCAGTTTCTGGGATCTCAATGTCAGAAAGAACAGTGACACTCCTGACAAACATTTTTTTTTTTTTAGACTAGAGGGACAGCAGTATATGTTTTTTTTTTGGCTTTCTGTATGGTCTTTTTTTATTGAAAAATAAATACGCGGATAGTTTTCTTTAAGATGTACACTTTTAATTAATATCAATAAAAATAAATAATATATATTGTTTATTGTTTTTATAATGCTTAATTTGGTTGTCTTATTGAGCTGGAGACAGTAACTCTCCTGTCATTTTTAGTAGTTTTCAAAACATCTTTCCATTTTCGACTTCATAAATATGCTCTGGAGAAGAAATTTCCTACAAAAATTACAAAAGATTTGGTAGAGTAACATAAAAACCAAAAAAAAAAAAAAAAAAAAAAAAAAAAAAAAAATCAGTACAAGATAACGTGACTATCTTTGTCACTAAATTAAGTACGAGTGACAATGTTTTTTAACTAAAGCGGTAATTTTTTTTGGAAAATACCCCTTTATTAAAATCTTAAAATCTAAGATATGGAATCAAAAAAACGTTGATACTCAGCTAAGAGAGCATAAATAAAAAGTGCTTCTGAAAGATAGAGCAGACTTGTAAAGACACGTTCGGGTAGATGGGAAGTTTGTTTCAGTTTTCCCTTTGACTGGTTGGTTTTTCAGATCGTACAAACAAATTTAAAATGGTAATATTGAAAATATTTCTTTGCTAATTCATAAAAATAATTTTCGTGATGTCAAATTACTGTTAATTAAATAAGTAATTTATTGAGAGCTTTGAACGCATGCCTAGTAAATGTTAGCTTGGTCGAAAACGATGCGCAGAATCTAGTCTTTTAATTTTTCTATGTTGAATTTAATATAAAATAAAACAATTGAAACAAATATGATGTTCTTTTGTTTTTTTGTTTTTTTCATAACAGTAAAGTCAATAATAATTTAATTGGATTATATTAACCCTTCATTAGGCGCGCGGGGGACATCTGTCCCCCATTTTTAATTTCTGTCAATTCAATACTTTATTCAGACCAACTATGCTTAAACTATTGAAAATTAGTTCCCTGTGATGTACTGAAAGGGATTAATTAACAAATAACAAAAAATTACACAATTAAAATAAAAAATTTAATTAATTCATATCATTTCAATTTGCATTACTATTCTAATATACTTCTTTTAAATGCTCTCCGCATACCGAATTTTTGCATTTTGTCCACCACTTTCTCGTTGTCTTATCATTTGCCCTTCCACACATGCAGCATTGAGCTCTTAATCCTTTTCGTTCCACTGGTGGAGAAGTACTTACCATATCCCCAAGCAATACGTGGGAACGCTCTTCCAGTTCATTGTGAAGTAAAGTCATGGCACTTCTACGTTTAATTTGTGGTTTTACCAGCTCCCAGACTATTTCTTCCACATAATCTATTCGTTGAACTTTATATTAATGTTAATAACTTTCTATATAACCAGGGCATTAAACGCAGATATATTTAATAAATCATAAAAAAGTACCATAGGCCAACGTCTCGTGTTCCTAGACACATTATAATTTTGACACGATTGGTCTAATACATCTACCCTGACTTTCGCGCTGTTATAAAAAGTGACTATTTCTGGTTTTCTTGCGTCTCCAATAATAAAATATAATAAAACATCTGAAATTAAAAAAAAAAAAAAAAAAAAAATGAAAAGAGTAATTAAAATTTATTGACCATGGAAATGAAAAATCATATAATTCATATTTGTTTTAGTCTCAAGTGTCATGGCCGCTATTAACATTACGCTCTAGTATGCTCAGTGCTTGTGACATTATTAACAACAGTATTAGTGAAAATCCTGTTGCCAGACTCTGTAAACAGTGATAGTATATATAATGGATTACATAGACAATCAGATTGGTGAGGTGAGTTCGTTTATTGTTAATTAAAGACAATTAAAAATAAAGACAGTTCTCAGTTGAATAGCTCTACTGTCAGCCGAAAGGGGCGCTACCTGTACTCCCCTATCTCCCTAGGTCTGTTCTGTTGATAAACTGTTATTATTACTTTATTTTTCCTAAAGGACATAATTAATTTTTTTTTTTCAATTTCAATTATTAATTTATTTATTATTACATTCATTATGTAATGTATTTTTTGTTATTTTTTTTTCTGTATATATTACTGTAAATAGCCTATGTTTATTTTTTTTATTTTATTTATTTTTTTATTACCTTTAGATTAAAATTTGTATTTTAGACTTTTTATTTAAAAATGGATCTAGATAATTCATCAGCAGCTGAATCATAGGATGAGACTCCAATGTCTGATATAAGTAAGACTGACTCACAATATTTAAAGCGCCAAAATTACAAAAACGTCAGCGAAATGCCAATCCAGGTTCCGCTGGAACCCCACCAAATAAAAAAAAACCAAAAAAAAAAAAAAAAAAACAACCTCACCACCTATAACTCGCAGTAAATCAACTGCAGCCAATAAAACCAGAACTAACAGTCAACATACCTACCAACAATAGATTTTCCGCACTGGACAATAACACCTCAGAGCCACAACAAACCCAACCATTTCAGGACCCTGTTCCACCACCAATATTTGTATCAAATATTAAAGATTTCATTTCGTTCGGTCAAGAAATTGCCAACCTGATCGGACCAAACCAATTTTAAATGTTTTTCAAGGGTGAAAGATATAAAAATAAACACCACAACAAAAGATTATTATAAAAAACTAATTAATCATTTATCGGCCAAAAATTACGAATTTCACTGATATCAACTGAGGGAAGAAAAGGCATACCGCGTCGTATTGAGAGGCCTCCATAGCAGCACCTCGACCCAGGCAATAAAGAGGGATATAGAAGAAATCGGTCACACCGTAAGAAATATTTCAATTGTTCTCCATCCTACAGAGAAGTATCTACTTCCATTATTTTTGTTGATTTGGAGCCAGCCAAAATAACATTGAAGTATTCGAAATCACCAGGCTGGTCTATTCAGTCGTCCGATTTGAACAAGCTAGACAGAGACCAACAATCGTGCAATGCACTAAATGCCAAAATCTTGGACACACTAAGGCATATAGTTACCACCCACCAGTTGTGTAAAATGTGCAGGTCCACACGCCACAGAAACGTGTCTGAAAACTCGTGATACTCCTGCAAAATGTGTCTTATGCAATTATGATCATCCTGCAAATTACAAAGGCTGCTTAGTATACAAAAACACACAACGGCAAAGATTACTTAATGTAGCCTTTAAAAATCAACATCAAAACACAGTTAGTCAAGAAAGTCAAAAACAGGACTCTACGAAAATTCAGTTTGAACTGAGACCCAAAATCCTATCCTAGTAAATCAACCCTCTACTTCAGCAGTCACTGATGCACCACGCAGTGCATCGTACTCAAAACATTACCACACTTCCGCAGCAGCAACAACCTCAACAACCTAGAAATCAGACGCCTCAAATATCCCAACCTCAGCCTCTGATTTCCAAATCTCAACCTTCCTGTCAGCCTCCAAGTCAGCACCATTCCCATCATCAGCTACCCCTACGGGTAAAACTACCTCCTGAGATCCAACATCCAGTCCCTCCCCAAACTTCCTTTCCAGACTACCCTTCAACCTCAAAAGACCATACAACTCCTAACACCCCAAGGGGGCTCCCTCACCAGCCAACACTCCCGGACACACAAATCCTTCACATCCTATCCCAACCAAATCAACCATAATCCAGCTGATATAAACACCATCCTCTCATCATTCTTAACCGAACTGAAAGAAACAATAAGACCACTCATTTCCCTTCTCATCAGAGTCCTTTCTGAAGTCCCATTCAACACCCCAAAATGAGCAATAAGCCCCTAGCTGTCATTTTGTGGAATGCAAATGGCCTTCATAACCATCGAGACGAACTTGACATATTTCTACATGACAATCACATAGATATAGCCCTACTGACGGAAACACACTTTACAAAACGATTTTTCATATATTTTCATATACGTGACTACATCACTTACAGATCAGACCACCCAGACAACACAGCCCATGCCGGTTCTTGCATCCTAATTCATAAATCAGTACCTCATTCTCTTGTCCCTTCTACACCAACTGACACCATTCAATGCACTTCAGTATCCGTCTCCACTCGTCCTTTTAATGTAACATTTTCAGCTTTATACTGTTCTCCTGGAAATTCCCTCTCTTATAACCATCTTGACTCCTTATTCCGATCCCTCGGTCCGCGCTTTATTGCTGGAGGAGACCACAACGCCAAACATCAGCGACGGGGTTGTAAAACATCCAATTCCCGTGGCAGCATTTTATCCCGTGTTTCATCCTCCAACTGTTATTCTGTCCTTTCTCCCTTAGATCCGACTTATTGGCCTACATCCCTCAAAAAAAGTCCAGACATCCTCGATATATTCATTTCTTCCCAAATTTCCACCTCTCATACCTCTGTCAAATCCCTAGATGACCTTTCATCAGACCATAGCCCTGTTCTGCTTCTCTTGTATTCAAATCCCGTCCCTAAACCCTCAACTCCTAGACTAATCACAGGACGAGTAGACTGGGACGAATTTCGTTATGACTTAAAAAATAAGCTAGATTTAAAAATTCCACTAAAAACAAAACATGATATCGACAATGCCATAGATAAACTCATCATTTCAATATCAAGCAGTATTAACGAAAACACATCACACAGGAAAGAAAATAATTCTCTTCAGACTAACGCACCACAACATATTTCCGTCTTTGTTAAGAGAAGAACGTAAAGCAAGAGTGGCACAGGACTAGGTATCCATCAGATAAAAATAATTACTGCAAACTTACAAACAAACTCAAGACAGAAATCAAAAAATACAAACTTCAAAAATTACAAGACTACACAGAAAAACTTAATACCACACCGACAAATCTTTGTGGAACACCACTAAAAAAACTACTAAACTACAGAAACTATAACCATCTCCTACTTACCGAAGCCCAAAATCTGATGAAGAAAAATCACTCATTTTTGGCCAGCACCTTTCCCAAACTTTTAACCCACATCCTGATATCCTTAATCCTACTCATTTAGAATATATTGAAGCAGAACTTAATATCCCACTTCTAATGTCCTCTCCCCCTAAAGCATTCCATCCTTCAGAAATATCAAACATCATTCATAGATTACCTTTAAGCAAAGCCCCTGGACATGACCTAATTACATCCCATATTCTAAAACTCCTTCCTCGAAAAGCCATCCTATTCCTAACATACATATACAATGCTGTCCTCCGTATCACATATTTTCCTGACTCCTGGAAATTATCTATAGTTAAGATGATCCCAAAACCCAAAAAAGCCACCTGAGTTCCCATCCTCATACCGTCCTATTTCACTTTTGCCAATCATGGATTAAATCCTTGAAAAACTATTTTTAAAACGTTTTATCCTATCCTAGATCCTCACCATGTAATCCCAGACCACCAGTTTGGATTCCAAACATCACACTCCACAATCCAGTAATGTCATCGTGCGGTGGACGTTGTCTCCTCTGCATTGGAGCGCGGAATGTACTGTACGGGAGCCTTTCTTGACGTGAAACAAGCTTTTGACCGAGTCTGGCACCCCAGGACTACTTTACAAACTCCGTAGATTCCTTTCTTCAACATACTTCCTAATTATCCGTTCCTATCTTAGCGATAGAACCTTCAAAGTTAATCATAAGTTTTCCTATTCTTCTTTCTTTACCCAATCTGCCGGTGTTCCTCAAGGTAGTATCCTAGGTCCTATCCTCTACACAGTGTATACAGCTGACATCCCAACTCATCCTACCACTGTCCTCACTACTTACGCTGATGACACATGTGTGTTATCAGTAAACAATGATCCCTTCATTGCCTCTCAAACACTCCATCCTATATCCTAAACCTTCAAGAATGGTGTCAAAAATGGAGAATCAAATTAATCCAAAAAAATCCCACCAAATAACCCTTACCCTTCGTCGTCGTAAACCTACTACCTCCTGTCCTACAGTATCCTTTAATGATTTTTCCATTAATCCCTGTTGAACAGATACGCTACCTAGGACTCCACTTAGACAAACGACTAACTTGGAATCCATATACAAGACTAAAACGATAAGAAACTGCCCGTCGTTTCAGACTGCTTCAACATTAACTACACAAACGTTCAAAGCTCCCAATTTATTACAAAAGACTCATATACATGAATGTGATTAGACCTGTTTGGACGTACGGAGGTTAAGCTTTGGGGCTCCACTAAGCCCATCCAATTCATCTCGTATTCAATCCTTACAATCCAAAATCCTTCGTAAAATCCTCAATGCTCCTTACTTTGTCACCAATAAACTTATCCATAAAGATCTTAATGTTCCATATGTTGCTGATTTAGCCCACACCAGATACCTATCCTTTCATAGTAAGCTCCATAATCACTCAAATCTGTTAGTTTCTTAACTTTCTTCCCACTTCATTCCTGATAATCCTCCGAGGCGTCTGAAACGAAGATGGGCCTAGAGACCTTCTAGTGTAGAAGTTTTAATAAAGTGCTACTGATGAGAAATTTCAATAAATATATATATATATTAAAAAAGTCTTTTAAGTGACCGTTACTAGTTATATAGTTAGTTATATTATGTACTTCGCGGACGGCTACTGCTGTTTAAGAAAACGGAAATATCGAAAAGAAGATAATTAATAAATAATAAATTCCTGTTTCTTTTAATTAGTTTTATTGTGGGTGTGACTACCATATAGTATGCTTATGTAGAAAAATCACTGAGAAGTGCGGTTATAAATTATAAAAGTTTATGAATGAGTGCATGAAGTGATTGTGTATTTAAAAGTATACTTTATTTTTTTGTTAGACGACGTTGTATCAGCATTTCGATTATTTTTATAGTTCTAGTTGTTCATTATACGCATTTTAAAATTATTAAAAAAAATTGTTTTAAAAATTATTTTGCTACATCATCATAACTAGTCTTGGCTATGACCATAATCGATACAACATGCCCATATCTAGTGTTTTTATTTTTTTGTAAAAAAAAAAAAAAAAAGTTAAAAGGAAGCTTTAGTGTATTCGTCAATTTTTGAATTCAATAGAATAATCCTTTGAGAATATAAGTATATAACCAAAGATGTAATCAAAGTCGAATTTAGAATCAAAGTGTATCAACGAAATTCCCTTTTTAAAACCAGTTCCCTTAACTATGACCATAACTAGTGATTTATCCTAAGTAATTCTATACACAGATTGATTTTAATTTATTATAAGTGGTGTTCTTTCACGTCATTCATCTTATCTTCCAAGTCATTTTTCTTCAATGACGTTAAGGCAGTATCTTATGAAAATATATCACCTGACATTTTCAATTTATTTCTATTTATATCATCCCACAAGTTGTAATTATAGTTTCTTAAAAAAACAAAATAAAAAAAAAAAAGTTACGATTTAAAGTGAGTAGCTATCATATTTCTGGAGAAGTGTATTATTACCTTTTAGAAAAAACCTGTAGCACTTACAACCCATGAAGGGTCTTGGGTTCAGTACTTAGGTAGGCTGTACTGTTTCTGAGCCAACTGTTGTGAAAGGAGGTGATTTGGCCAGAATTCACACTCAACCGCCAGGTTTTTCCCCAATTAAGGGTACCCACTTTTTAGGAGGCTGGGTGTGCCCCAGGAGGGTCTCCCGACCTCGAATTCGATCCACGGCCGAAATAACAGAAAATAAATTTTCGGCCTTCAGTCGGACTCGAACTCGGGCCCGGGAGCATGGCAGTTAAGTGCCTTACCCACTGAGCTACCGCGCCTTTAGAAAAAAACAAACAAAAAAAAACTGTGTTTACAGATAAGGATTTGATGGAAGAAGAATTCATTTTCCCTTCCCTGCTCCTTTCCTCCCGCTGATAGGCCTCGACTCAATTCAAATTATTTCTTTTTTCTTCTTCTCAGTTCTTTTATTTCCGCGAGGATTTTATCTCTATTACATTGAATCCTCTGAATTAATTTTCTTTCTGAAATTCATTGCCGTTTGGCAAATTTTTTTTTTTCTTTTCTTTTTTTGACCTCTCAGTATTTCATTTCGTCACCTGTAATCCTATAATGAATAATTTATTTCTTACCGGAGTATAAAAAGGATTTTTGAATCAGAAATTACAATATTCTACCATTGCGATGTAATTGTTCCGACACGCCTCTTGACATAGATCGATTTCCTATTATCGGTCAACCAAGCCTTCTATATATGAACAGGGTGAGCTTAGTGTAAAAAAAAAAAAAAAAAAAAAAAAAAAAAAAAAAACAAAAAAAAAAAAAAAAAAAAAAAAAAAAAAAAAAAAAAAAAATTGAGTAATGCTAGATCAAAAAAGTAGAAAAATGCCGCATACCTCACTTTTATATTTCCTATCAGTTCATATATACGATAAATCAAAGAAGAATTTTTTGAAGATAGCACGGTTTTTTTTACCATAAATAGCTGTAATGTCTCCGTTTTGTTTAATATTTTTAAAACCAACGGTATTCACGGATAGGTAGAAATGCCTTCCCTGTAAAAAACAGACTCATCTGCCTATAAAGTTCACCTCCAAAGCGTTATTCATCAACACAATCTGCATTCAGAAACTAACAGCAAAATTGAGGTCTATGTTCATTATCATTGGATTTTAAACATTACATTGAAAATCTAATAAAATAAATCCTAAATAATAATAAGTAATAAATAAATTTAATAACATAAGATCCTTAGATCTGGTGTTGTATTATTGACAGTTTTCCTTTATTTTCAATCAAACAATTTTTTTCGTTGCTTTTTATTCCAATGAAAAGTTTATTATGTTTAAAATGCACATTCCCATTAAGGATTTGTCATAATGTTTTATTTTCACAAGTAACTGATTTGTATGCCAAATGAAAACACCATGTTTTTTCGAAAAATGGTGAGCGTTGAAGCAATATACGACATTATAATTACCCAAATAAGGTGAAGATTAAGCTGTTTAGGTCAGAAGTTGTAAAATTCAAGGTTACATGTGAGATACTTTTGTGAGATTTTTCGTTTTGGTGGATAGTTTTTTCGAAAAAAAAAAACGGTGAGCTTTGATGTAATATAAGACATGTAACTTCCCTAAAGAAGGTGAAGATCAAGCTGTTCTTTAGGTCCTAAGTTTGTAATATTCAAGGTTACATGCACTCTAATGCTAAATCCGATAAAAAATGTGGTCAAAAATTTAAAAAATATTTAAACAAAAGGGATATATTACAGCTTCTATGGCAAAAGCCGTGTTTTTTTTTTCAAAAAATTCTTGGATTTATCGTATATCTGCAACGGATTGGAATAGAAAAAATAGATAAGCGGCATTTTTCTACATTTTTGATCTAGTATAACTCATTTTTTTACACTAATAGGTACCCTGTATATATATATATTATTCATATATAAGGGCAGGAAGCCGGGGAGTATTCGGGAGGGATACAGCGCTTTATTCGGGAGTGGACACCGGAAGGAGAAGGGGAGCGGGAGTCAGGAGCTACGGAAGACGAAGGGGAAGCAGTGCGAGAGGAGAGTTCGGAAGGGGATAGATCAGTAGAAATGGAAGAAGTTGAGGACATCATTAATGACAAACATAACCAGATAATTTGGAAGACGAAAACGACAGGACTGACAAAGGCAGAGTACAGAAAGGAGGGGAGATTTCATATAACCACGGTTTGGTCGGAACCAGGAGTTTCGGAAGAAATGATTAGCAAAGTGTTGAAAGATGAGTCTCGACCGGGGAAAACTTTTTATTTGTATATTGGAAATGCGGTTGTGTGGGAGAAAGTAAAACGGTTGTGGAGAACAGAGAGGATAGGGCTGGACAGGACTTTTGTACGGTGTAAACTTATGGTGGAGACGGTAAAAGAGGTGGATCGGCAAAAGGAGGTCACGGTAGCATATCATCAGGGCAAAACAAATCACCGGGGAGTACAGGAGACTTTGCAGGCGCTAAAGCGAAAGTATTTTTGGGTGAAAATGCGGAAGACGGTAGAGGAAGTGATACTATCATGTGACATTTGCAACAGGACGAAATACGACCGACACCCTCCAACCGGAAGACAGGAAGAGACGGAAACACCGATAGGACCACTGACGGACTTACAAATAGATACGTTCACTTGGAAAGGTTATAATGGGTAACCGTCATAGATATTTTTAGTAAAATAGCGTTGGCATACCCGGTAGAGAATAGGTCGGCTGAGGCGGTGCTTGACGCCCTCCGAATTTGGTTCCAATTTTATGGAGTACCGGAGAGGGTAACTTCGGACGGGGGTCGGGAATTTGACCAACGCCAGTGTCAGGTCGGAGATGCGGAAGTTAGATGTGGCATGGCATCTGAATACTCCAGGACACCCGAAGGGCCGAGGGGCGGTCGAACGCTTACACAGTACGCTGGGGGACCACCTTCGTGTTTTCTACGCGGAAAAGGGAATCGAGGCGGGTATGGCAATGCCTAAGGCAATAGTGGCGTATAATCATTCTATTCATGCAGCTACGGGTTTCTCGCCATTTGAAATGCTCTTCGGTCTTCGAGAACGTAGGAGGGATACCCGCGGGGCAGTAGTGGATGAGGAGTTCGCGGAGACGTTGGTGGCAAACAAAGTGGCACTTGGACACAGATGGGAGAGAGCGCGTAAGAGGCTCAGTGAGGAAAAAAGTAGAAGGGTTATTCGGGAGAATCTAAGGGTTCGCGATGGGATGGAAAGGGTCGCGATTGGAACTATTGTGAACCGGAAGGTAGTATCAAACCGGAGCAAGGAGGATATACGTTATGATGGACCCTTTAAAGTCGTTGCCATTCGGGAACATAATGTGGTTACCATTCAGAGTATGCAAGATCCCCGGAAGCGAAGGACGGTGCACCTGGAACAACTAAAGATTCCATTAAAGTAATTTTAATAAATATATATTATACCCGTGTGTATATATTATATACTTAACTATATATATATATATATATATATATAAGTTAAGTTTCTTCAGAGAAAAACAATAAAAAAAAAGGAAAATAAGGGACGAAATGACACACACGGGTACTGGTAATAGACTAACTTTATTGACTAGCAATCCGCTTTATATACATTCTGGTGGTTGTTTGGGATTAAGTTGGGAATTAGGATGTATATTATTCCCTTATACACCTTAACTCCCCCCCACCAGTTTACGAACAATCCTCGTAAACTCCTACACAGGCCAAACAACCAGCCTCATAAAAATATATACAAAAAAAAAAAAAAAATCAATGTTACAAAATCAATACAAAAAAAAAAACACTTCTTAACTTAAAACTTTCACCACACTTTGACAGATCTTTACATATTTTCTCCCGTACAAACTAAAATACAACAAGAAAAAAAAAAAAAACTGTTACACTTCTCCATTTTCCTTTTTTACATTATCTACTATTTACACAAGTTCTCTTGCATAGAAAAGAGGATACCCCTCGAACTCCGTCTAATGACCACAAGAAAGAGTAAAACGAGAACGCACAATACGAATGAAAATAATAAACGAATAATAAACGGTAAAAATGGAGCACGAGAAAAATTAACGATAATCACTAGAAAAACGATTCTGCGCAACGAAAGAAACGAGAACAACCACTTAACGATAAAACGATAGAAACGAGATAAACGATAGGAATGAGATAAACGACAGAAACGAAATAAACGATAAAATTACTTTAATGGAATCTTTAGTTGTTCCAGGTGCACCGTCCTTCGCTTCCGGGGATCTTGCATACTCTGAATGGTAACCACATTATGTTCCCGAATGGCAACGACTTTAAAGGGTCCATCATAACGTATATCCTCCTTGCTCCGGTTTGATACTACCTTCCGGTACACAATAGTTCCAATTGCGACCCTTTCCATCCCATCGCGAACCCTGAGATTCTCCCGAATAACCCTTCTACTTTTTTCCTCACTGAGCCTCTTACGCGCTCTCTCCCATCTGTGTCCAAGTGCCACTTTGTTTGCCACCAACGTCTCCGCGAACTCCTCATCCACTACTGCCCCGCGGGTATCCCTCCTACGTTCTCGAAGACCGAAGAGCATTTCAAATGGCGAGAAACCCGTAGCTGCATGAATAGAATGATTATACGCCACTATTGCCTTAGGCATTGCCATACCCGCCTCGATTCCCTTTTCCGCGTAGAAAACACGAAGGTGGTCCCCCAGCGTACTGTGTAAGCGTTCAACCGCCCCTCGGCCCTTCGGGTGTCCTGGAGTATTCAGATGCCATGCCACATCTAACTTCCGCATCTCCGACCTGACACTGGCGTTGTCAAATTCCCGACCCCCGTCCGAAGTTACCCTCTCCGGTACTCCATAAAATTGGAACCAAATTCGGAGGGCGTCAAGCACCGCCTCAGCCGACCTATTCTCTACCGGGTATGCCAACGCTATTTTACTAAAAATGTCTATGACGGTTACCCATTTATAACCTTTCCAAGTGAACGTATCTATTTGTAAGTCCGTCAGTGGTCCTATCGGTGTTTCCGTCTCTTCCTGTCTTCCGGTTGGAGGGTGTCGGTCGTATTTCGTCCTGTTGCAAATGTCACATGATAGTATCACTTCCTCTACCGTCTTCCGCATTTTCACCCAAAAATACTTTCGCTTTAGCGCCTGCAAAGTCTCCTGTACTCCCCGGTGATTTGTTTTGCCCTGATGATATGCTACCGTGACCTCCTTTTGCCGATCCACCTCTTTACCGTCTCCACCATAAGTTTACACCGTACAAAAGTCCTGTCCAGCCCTATCCTCTCTGTTCTCCACAACCGTTTTACCTTCTCCCACACAACCGCATTTCCAATATACAAATAAAAAGTTTTCCCCGGTCGAGACTCATCTTTCAACACTTTGCTAATCATTTCTTCCGAAACTCCTGGTTCCGACCAAACCGTGGTTATATGAAATCTCCCCTCCTTTCTGTACTCTGCCTTTGTCAGTCCTGTCGTTTTCGTCTTCCAAATTATCTGGTTATGTTTGTCATTAATGATGTCCTCAACTTCTTCCATTTCTACTGATCTATCCCCTTCCGAACTCTCCTCTCGCACTGCTTCCCCTTCGTCTTCCGTAGCTCCTGACTCCCGCTCCCCTTCTCCTTCCGGTGTCCACTCCCGAATAAAGCGCTGTATCCCTCCCGAATACTCCCCGGCTTCCTGCTCTATTGCGTTCACTTGTAAAGCCCGCGATAGCCAGTCGGCCACAATATTCTCTTTTCCTGGCTTATACACTACCTCCATATTATATTGATTCAGGAACTCCTTCCAACGGGTGACACGCGCCGACGATTCTTTTAACTTCCCTACCCACATTAGGGGACGGTGGTCCGTGTGAACTTTAAACTTCCGCCCGAACACATACGGCCTGAAGTGCTCGATGGCCCATACTACTCCTAGCAGCTCCCTCTCCAACGCGCTGTATCGCGCCTCCGTATCTGTGAGTCGCCTACTAGCATATGCCACCGGTTGCTCACCTTTTTCGCCCTCCTGTGACAGTACGGCCCCCAATGCGTATTCACTTGCGTCAGTTGTAACAGTAAAAGTCTTGGAAAAGTCCGGGAACACAAGTACTGGTTCTTTTTGGAGTCTGTCCATGCATGTCCGTATGTTTTGTTCAATTTCCGGGGTGATAACTATTCGTTTTCCCTTCTTCAACAAGTTGTTCAAAGGTACCAGGTGTCGTGCCATTTCCGGGACAAACCGTCTGTAATAGTTAAGCGTCCCAAGTAGTCTCCGTATGCCTCTCACGTCTGTCGGTATGGCCATTCTACTAATCGCTTCTACTTTCCTTATGTCCGGTCTTACCCCTTCTCCCGAAATGGTGTGTCCCAAGAAGTTAATACGGTCCTGCCCCAGGATTGACTTATCTATTGACAGTTTCAACCCGAATTTTCTCAGCCGCTCGAACACCCGTCTTAAGTCCTGTACATGTCCAGCGTCGTCCTTGCTAAATATGAGTAGGTCGTCCATGTATACCTGACAACTGGCCTCGTCCAGCCCTCGAAGAAACTCATCCATGAGCCTTTGGAACGTTATAGGAGCGTTTTTTTTCAAACCAAAGGGCATCCTCGTGAATTCGTAATGACCCCTTTCGAAGGTGAACGCGGTTTTATGCTGATCTTTCGGGTGCATTCGGATCTGATGGTACCCCGCCTTCAGATCTAGCGTGCTAAACACCGTCGCGCCTCCCAACCGATCTAATATATCCTCGAACCGCGGTATGGGGTACTTTTCGTCTACAGTGTTCTCATTTAGTTTTCTGAAGTCCACCACTACCCTGTACTTTTCTCGAGTTGATCCCTCTTCGCTTTTCTTCTTTACCGCCCACAGGGGACTGTTATATGGGGAAGTACTATCGACTATAATCCCTTGCCTTTTCAAACTTTCTAATTCCTCCCTGATATGCTGCCGCAACGCCTGGGGATACCTTCTTTCCTTTACATATGTTACCCTGTCTTGCTTTAGTGGGATCTCGTGTACCGTCTCCCCTGTCACACTCAGTATTTCCCCTTCCTTAAAAAAGACATCCGAGTATTCGTCTCTTAATGATTGCCGCCAATCTCCCTTCCGATCAATTGCTCCGACCATAGCATGTTCTACCTCCCGATTACTTTCACATTCATAGTCCTTCCTCCCTATTCGAACCCTCCATTGATCGCCACTCCCTTTTATCCTAGTCCCGATCTTCCCTAAGAGATCGCACCCGATAATACTCCCGTATTCGCGCGGCATGCTTTCCACCACATGTACCGTTAGTTTTTCCCCCTTTTTCCCCCACATGCCTAATCCTATCTGCGCCTCCCCCTCCACCCTACAGGGGCCACTCAGAGTGATCAATTTACAATTACAGGGTTTTACTCGGGGTATCCTCTCCTCTTTACATAATTTTCTTACCACCTCTTTGCTCATTATGGTATTCGAGCTTCCCGTGTCAACTAGACCCCACACATCCCTCGCAATTTTAATAATAGGCAACCCTCTCCCCTCACACTCTTAACGCTATTTATCACCACTTGGTTGCCCCTCTTTTTACACTCACCTCATTCTTCATCGCGTATTCTCCTCTCCGCCGCCGTCCTTCGCTCCCCGCTCCTCCTGTCACTTCCTCCTGTCTGGCGTGCTCCTACCCCTGGTTCCCCTTCTTCTTCTCCTTCCGTCTCTGAAGTTTCCGACGACCTTGTCGATTCCGACGGCCGTCTGCTCCTCCTCCACACCCGCTGGGCGTTCACCTCCATCGGCTCCGCCTGGTTTGTTCCTCTGCGCCTATTGATGTATGGGCATTGTCTCGCAATGTGGCCTTCTGTGCCACATTCAAAACACCTTGTTCGGGGGCACTGCGCCACCAAATGACCTGGTTTTCCGCACCCGTGGCATTTCCTTTCCTCCTTCTTCCAGATCTTCTTCTCCGTCCCTGGCCTCCTGTCCCGTCCCGATGGTCGTTCCCGGCCTCCAAACTCCCGTCTTTTCCACATATCCACTCGGGGCTGCGCGTGTCTTCCGCCGTCCGTCCGCCTATAGGTCACCTTGCTCCATCCGTCTTCCTTCCGGACTTCCTCATCCCTAGCGCTCGAGTCAACCATCTCTCTCGCGCATTCCAAAAAGGTTTTTTCTCTCGGGAGCCCATCCCTCTTCCCCGTTTCCTTAGCAAGCTGCACCTTTAAAATTGTCGACAAAAAGGCCATCCTCGCTTCCACTTCTGCCGCTTCCGTTGTTTCCCTCATCTTCTCCGTTATTTTATTGAAGTGGGCCAACAACGATCCTGCATATTGCCCGTTGGACTGGTTCGGCCTCCTCACTTCGCGGAACATACGAAAGATATCTTCTTCCGGAGTCCATCGACCGCCTCCAAATGCCTTCTTCAGTCTGTCTTTCACTACCACCCATGGAGTGTCTTCGTCCGCCTGAATTATATTTAAGACCCCACGCTTGACCCGGCATACTAAAGCCGCTCTTAAGGCGCAAGCATCGACTGGATCCAACAGACTCTCGGCCGCTTTCGCCTCTATTCGTGCCATTACTCTGTCTCCTCCTTTCAGAAAGTGGTTCAGCTCCCCGACCTCACCATCGTACCTTTCAATGTCAGCAATCGCTCTCCTCAAATCCTGAGACATCGCCGTCTTGATTTTCAGTAATTCTAGCGCGTTTGCCCGCGCCGCTGCCAAATTCGCGTGGGCTGCTGCTAGTGTCTCTGGTGGTAGAGGCTGCATTTCTGGCTGCACTTCAAATGCTGGCGGTTTCAAAATGGTGTTGCCTTCCATTTTGTATTTTTCAAAATTTGAAGAATGAAAGTACGAGAGATACTAGAAATTTCGAACAGAGTTATGACGATTGAGACGGATAAAAACTGTTTGGCGGGAAAATAAAAATAAACTGCTTACCCAGAAATACGCTTGAATGCTCCCGGGTTTCGGCACCAGTTAAGTTTCTTCAGAGAAAAACAATAAAAAAAAGGAAAATAAGGGACGAAATGACACACACGGGTACTGGTAATAGACTAACTTTATTGACTAGCAATCCGCTTTATATACATTCTGGTGGTTGTTTGGGATTAAGTTGGGAATTAGGATGTATATTATTCCCTTATACACCTTAACTTATATATATATATATATATATATATATATATATATATATATATATATAACCCTGCGAGTGGCAGTCACAACCATTGCCCCCTCCAACTCTATCGTCTACTTTGGTGTCTCCTTGGATAGAGGGGCTTAAATTCTCAGGTCACTGATACAGGACGCACCGCAAGGAGAGGAAAAGATCTTTCGTCTCCACCACCTCCTTTCTTCTCCAACACTTTCTCTGCGACTGAAGTTGTGCATCTACAAAAGCATACTTAGGTCTGCCCTCCTGTACTGTGCCCCTTTTCTTATTTGGGTCATTATAATGTCGTATATTGCTTCAACGCCCACCATTTTTCTAAAAAAAAAAACTACCCACAAAACAGCAGAACTTGCAAATTTAATCAACCTTCGAACGATATGTTGAAAGTAATGATTCTGTTTCGATTTTATCAAACAATTTACTTTTAAAAATCGAAAAAACATTGTGTTTTTCATTTGGCATACAAATTAGTTACTTGTGCAAATAAAACATTATGACATCTCTATATCTATATATATCTATATATATATATATTATATATATATATATATATATATATACAGGTTACCTATTAGTATAAAAAAAAATGAGTTATACTAGATCAAAAATGTAGAAAAATGCCGCTTATCTATTTTTTCTATTCCAATCCGTTGCAGATATACGATAAATCCAAGAATTTTTTGAGAAAAACACGGCTTTTGCTATAGAAGCTGTAATATATCCGTTTTGTTTAAATATTTTTTAAATTTTGACCACATTTTCGGATTTAGCATTAAGAGTACATGTATCCTTGAATATTACAAACTTAGGACTTAAAGAACAGCTGATGATGTTCACCTTCTTTAGGGAAGTTACAATGTCTTATATTACATCAAAGCTCACTGTTTTTCGAAACTATCCACAAAACGCAAAATCTCACATAAGAATCTCACATGTAACCTTGAATTTTACAAACTTCTGACCTAAACAGCTTAATCTTTACCTTATTTTGGTAATTATAATGTCGTATATTGTTTCAACGCTCACCAACTTTCGAGAAAAAAAAAACTACCCACAAAACAGCAGAACTTGAAAATTTAATCAGCCTTCGAACGATATGTGAAAGTAATGATTCTGTTTCGATTTTATCAAACATTTACTTTTAAAATCGAAAAAAAAAAAAAAAAAAAAAAACATGGTGTTTTCATTTGGCATACAAATCAGTTACTTGTGAAAATAAAACATTATGACAATCCCTTAATGGGGGGAATGTGCATTTTAAACATAATAAACTTTTCATTGGAATAAAAAGCAACGAAAAAAAAAATTGTTTGATTGAAAATAAAGGAAAACTGTCAATAATACAACACCAGATCTAAGGATCTTATGTTATTAAATTTATTTATTACTTATTATTATTTAGGATTTATTTTATTAGATTTTCAATGTAATGTTTAAAATCCAATGATAATGAACATAGACCTCAATTTTGCTGTTAGTTTCTGAATGCAGATTGTGTTGATGAATAACGCTTTGGAGGTGAACTTTATAGGCAGATGAGTCTGTTTTTACAGGGGAAGGCATTTCTACCTATCCGTGAATACCGTTGGTTTTAAAAATATTAAACAAAACGGAGACATTACAGCTATTTATGGTAAAAAAACCGTGCTATCTTCAAAAAATTCTTTGATTTATCGTATATATGCAACTGATAGGAATATAAAAGTGAGGTATGCGGCATTTTTCTACTTTTTTTTAATCTATTATAACTCAATTTTTTTTTTCTTTTTTACACTAACAGCTACTCACCCTGTATATATATATATATATATATATATATATATATATATTATATATATATATATATACACAATAATAAAAGAGCTACGTACAAATAATAAACTAATATACTTTCTTTGGGTACCCAGTCATGTTGGAATACCTGGGAATGAATTACCTGGAATGCTCAACCAGGGCACTGCTAAACGGTTCTAGGAGGGGAACAAGTGGTGATGACTAGGCTGCGCATCGGACACACAAGACTAACCTACCAGCACCTACTTCAAGGTACGTCACAGCCCATGTGTTCAAGGTGCCATGTCCCTGTATCAGTGGAGCACATATTTAGTAATTGCAGTGTACACTTCACTGCTGGAACACCCCTCTTCAACAAAGACCTAGGTACAATCCTCAAAAACCATCAACCAGATGTTCTAACGTTCCTCAGAGATTGCAGGATCTTTAGTACAATTTAGATAAACTTGAATCCTGAATTTGGTGCCTCTGGCCATGTTGCAGTACACGGCACCTTAAAATAAATAAATAAAATATGACTTCAAATACAAAATGTGCTATGATGAACATATGTAGTTATATTAAAATCACACCAGTGCACACTGGGTCCATCTCCTCACTAACACCGCTCAAAACTCGATTTTTGATTTTTGGGTATTTCTACTTTTTTTTGTGGCTAAAATAATCTACATAATATGGCAAATCAATTAGTAAACAACACGCACTTCTGTTTGTTTCCTTTCAATGTTTTAATCCGTTTTATGTCGCGGATTATTAGAGAGCATAATTCAGGCGATTGTAAAGTGCAAACCATTTCAACACGCTAATTTTTTTTTCTTTTAAAGTTTTATATTTCAAGTCATACTATGTGGTGTTCAAGTGAATGTATATAATATAAAATATTAACAAATAAAATATTAAGGATGAAATTCAAAATTTAAATTCTTAAAACTTAAATTTGATTAATTCAATTTTGCGCAAGGGAATTGCAAAACTGTCATTGTGATATGATAATAGAAGCCTTTGTAAATATAGATGTGAAGGCAAAAGTGCGATTTCCTTGCGCAAAATTAAAATATTGAAAATTTTGAATTTAAACGAAAGGCCCACAACCAAGATTTTAAGGCTTACAGGAAAAATTTTAGTAGGAAAAACTTCTAGAATTAAATAGGTATATACTATGAAAAAACACTAATAAATAAAATCTTATGAACGAAATTGAAAATAAATCTTTAAATTTTAAAATTTGAAACATAAATCTTTGAATTTGATTAATTCAATTTAGCGCTAGGGAATTGCAAAACTGCCTTATAATATGATAATAGAGGTTCTTGTATAAATAAATGTGAAAGCGAAAGGGTAATTTCTTCGCGCAACCTCAAGATATTGAAAATTTTGAATTTAGTGAAAGGCCCGCAACAAAGATTTTAAGGCTTATGGTGAACAATTTAGTAGGAAGACTTCTAGATTTCATAAAATTAATGACGGTTTTAATCGACTACTATTATCTAATAATTAGCCTGATCTAATATCTGATAATTGATAACTAACCTCAGAAAAATGCCAACATAAAAAACAAAATTAATTAATATTCATTCGACCCCGATGTTTGTGGCATGTTAACAATTGGACCATCTAGCTGAAACAACATTACATGTCACATTACACCTAGCTATATATTACGGATTCGGATAATTCTGATTAGACCCATAATAAACTTTTTAGGGATCAGGTAAAGCTAACATTGATTCAATATTAAAATTTGAAATGATTCTTCAAAATTTACGTGAATATTAAATAGGTAACTAATTTAAAGACATCATGTAAAAAAAACATTACATAGTTATTCATTAATTATAATCCTAAAAATATGATTGATACTTAAAATGTATTAAATGCTATTTGTTTATATTTTATTGTTTTATCTGTAGATATTGTGCGAAATATTTGTAGCTACAACATTTTATTATTTTTATACTAAAGGTACATATTATGTAAATTTTTATTACTTGTATGTATTTAATTAATTGTGTAATATGTAGTTCTACAATTTTGATTATCATTAAGATAATTCTGCCAAAAAAAGTTTTATATTAAATTTATCATATAAGTACATTATTAAAAGTAATGCATTTTATTAAATTAAAACCTATCATTAATAAAAAATATGCCTTTTTTAATTCAATTATAACTTTATCTCTTAGTTTATTATTATTATTTTTTTATTTTTTTTTAACATAATAACTTTATTCACAACTGTACACAATGGACAACCAGTGAATGTGAAATTACATTGATACAACAGACATGATCAGGCATGAGGGAGTCAGCACCCAGTGGTACAATCTCCAGGCGTGAAACTAAATTATTAGCGATTAGACTAGGAGATCCCTCATCCACTTCCTTTTCAGCCTCCGTTGAGTTATGTCTGGTATCTGTACTGTTGCCATATTATGTATCTGTTTGTTAATGTGTCCACGTAGTTTTCTCATGAAATTGTCGAGTATGAAAGTTTATGAATATGGTTCTTAGCTGTCGGAATACGTAAGTCTGTATGTAGTATATCGTTTTGACACATAAGGAGGGGAGTCTGTTATCAGTCTTAGGAATTTAGATTGAAATGTCTGTATTTTCTGAATAAGTGTTCTTTTGGCCGGTCCATAAATTTGCGATGCATACGTCCAGATGGGTTTTTTAATAAAGTAACTGTAAATGTTAAGTTTCTGTTTTAATGGTAGTTTTTGGCGTTTGTGAAGAATTGAGTAAAGTCGTAGTCTTAACTGTAATGTCTGTTTTTTGTCTTGACATGTGGGCCCCATGTCAGTCTTCTATCAAGCGTAAGTCCTAAGTATGTCACTTTTTCAGTTTGATGTAAAGGTTGGTTGTCAATGTAAACAGGCGGGCAGGTCTTGCGTTGTAGTGTAAATGTAATATAGATTATTATTTAAAATAAATTTATAAAACGAAAAAACCGCTTTTTGGAGTTTTGAGCGCGAGCGCCCTATGTATGGCCCCAGTGTGCAGTGTTTAGTCAAAACCTGATCCAAGCTGAATTTACGTATTCGGGTTTTTTCATTAGACGCAGAATTTCTTTTTTAAAAACAAAACCTGAAAAAAAAAGGCCTACGTCAATAAGCAATAAAAATAATAATCAATCGGTTTCCCAAAAAAAAACAGTTCTTTAGTTTCTATTTTCTTCACATATCTAAAAAAAAATATATCTGTGCTTCAAATCATAGGAAAAAAATCAACTACACTCAACGGGAACATTTTTAAATTATTTAAAGTGAATTTTGTGATACCTTAGTGGCAAAAAACTTCGGAAGAGTCCAAGTTTTTATATATCTGGGCAAGGATGTAAAAGTCCGAAATTATATAAATGACGAAATATAATGGCGTGGGGAAAACGTGGAAAAATTCTAGTTGCAGCAAATATTTCCAGTTTTTTTTTTGTTTATTTTTTTAATTTCATTTTTTATTTGCGCTGAAGCCTTCTAAAGTTAGACAATATTACTCCACCCCACAATTTGGGTCACTGTGGATTTATTTTTATAAATAAACCTATAAAACTTGTTTGTAGTTCAAGTGCTAAATACAAAAAATATAGTGGACAAAATTGTATTTATTTTATTTTTTTTTCCAAGCCCCTATTGGATACCATTCTTGTGTATAAGAATTGGGAATTTCTATTGATGTTTGGCCTTTTTTTTGTACTAGGTACATGCCTGCTAAAAGTTTATTTTTTCTTAGAGTGAGGGTTTCTGAGTTTATATTTAGGTGATGGGGCTCACCTAAATCCTGTTGTGGGG
Organism: Euschistus heros; assembly: GCA_003667255.2. Classification (NCBI taxonomy): domain Eukaryota; kingdom Metazoa; phylum Arthropoda; class Insecta; order Hemiptera; family Pentatomidae; genus Euschistus; species Euschistus heros. The sequence continues at coordinate 83,621 of RCWM02000764.1, forward strand.
AGATTTAAAAACTAAACTATATATATTTACAAAAAAAACTAAAGAAGAAAATGTCCTGATGTTCACATTTCTGTTAGTTGGCAACCAGTCCGGAGGACCGGAGGTGACAATGTTCTGAACAGAGGGTTTGTCATAAGCTGAAGTGAATCCAGGAACTTAACATGTCGACGCTGGATAAATTCCATATATAGAAAAAAGAAAATCTCGTGGAGGTCTTCTGGTTTCTACTTCTTCAGGGAGGTCGTTTTTACCATCGTCTTGAGCATGGAATCCTGGAAACGCTGCAGATGCCGTCTAGTTCCGTCAGAAAGGCGGTATTCCAACATGAATGGGTACCCAAAGAAAGTGTATTAGTTTATTAATTGTATGTAGCTGTTTTATTATTGTGTTGGAAATTGGATTGTTAGAATGATGTAAGTTATGTAAGTTTTTAAAAGCCGAGAAACAGTCTGTTGCTATCTAATTTAACTATATCAAGTGCTAATTGGATAGCAAACCGAGAATAGTTTAGGAAGGCAATATCGAACTGTCGTTCCGGAAAATGTTACCGCGCTACCTGTGTAGTTGTTTTCCTTGGAGGCATCAGTATAAACAAAAAGGAAATCTTTATATTTTGATTTGGACTCAAGAAAAAGTTTTTGTATAAAATCTTGCGGATAAGTAATTTTGTTGTACGAGAAAAGTAAGAAATCGAAGGAGGCATTGATTGTTCCCAGATATTTGAAATCTGAAATAGGTCTGATAGGAGTGGATAAGCAAAAATTCGGGGAGGTATTTTATATCTACTTAATTCGAAAAAATTTTTGTTAGACTTAAGGCGCCCTAAGAATTTTAATAGCAAGTAGTACCTGCGGAGCTCTAGAGGCCATTCTTCAGCATTACACAGAGCGCTTGATATGGAACTGGTTCTAAACGCTCCTGTTGTTCTGCGTATCATTTTGTGGTGAATGGAGTCTAGTTTCTTGAGGATATTTTTAGCTGCATCACCATATACTTCGCATCCGAAATCTAAGTAATAGAAGGTGCTAAAACGCGTAAATTAAAATTGACGATCCCACTGACGATAAGTTTTCTACTTTTTCTTCACTTATATATGATTCAATTTTCTGTAGATGGTAATTTTTTTAATTAAATAGCTTAATCCTACTGGCCATCTATGCCCTTGTGTTCTTTATTTCTTCCTCTTACCTGTATGATTGTATTGTTTATTTCCAAAGAACAGTATTAACAGCCGAGGAGGGATCGAGCAAGATATGTTAAATCCTGGTTATGTCTTTGTAATTTGTATTAGGAGAAACTGAGTCAAAAGGAGCTGACTCATTAGAACCTACATCCTACTCAAATATAATTATGAGATGATTTCAGCTCCTATCTGCTTTTTACTCTCCTAATATAAAACTATCAAACTACGCCTAACGACCTCACTTTCCTGAAAAAACGTATCGCTTTTGACCAATTAGGTCACCAGTGAAACATGTTCCATATTAAAAATAATTCCTGAAAATCCTCAAACTTAAGTTTGGTTTTCTGTCATTTGACTAATTCTAACATTGGCCATTTTTTTAACCACAAACGTTATACTTTATCCGTGTAAATTGACAGTAACCAAATACTTTTCTTTCTTTTTTTTAATGCAAAGTTACAAAAAAATACATATTCATGAAGAAATAAAGGGTTCAATCGGTGATTGAAAAAGAATTTGTCTTATTATGAAGATAAAAATTGATTTTTCGGGAATAAATCATACATAAACTATTAAGTTATTATGAGTGATACAACACACACATATATAAAAATATCATTGGATTCAATTCTAGTAGAAGCAGGAGAAAGTAGGCAAGACTGGAACTGGTTGCATCGTTATTGTGTAGTTTGTGTTTTTTGACGTGAATACATCTTTAAATTTGGTACCATGAGGGGGCAATCCGTAAAATCAAATGATAACAAAATCGGGAGATACAGTTTGGCCAATCTATACTCTACATCCATAATTAAATTATAACACTGGGTAGCTAAGGGATCACAAAATTCATTACACTAAGCGAAAACAGTGAAGTATCCCACGCGGTGGAGTGGGAAGCGCCGCAATTTTGAGCTTATTTTGCTGCGTATTTAATCGTCAGCTGTCGTCAAAATCAATCGATTTTATATAAAGAATTAGTTTATAGTAGTGACAGTAAATACAATAATGTGTTTGAAAAAAAAAAAAAAAAAAAAAAACCTCTACCACTAACAACCCATGAAAGGTCTCGGGTTCAGTACTTAAGTAAGTCGTACTGATTCTGACCCAACGGTTGTGAAAGGAGGTAATTTGGCATAAATTCACGATCAAACGCCAGGTTTTCCCCCATTTCAAGGTACCCACTTTTTTAGAGGCTAGGTGTGTCCCAGGAGGGTCTATACGCGTCGAAAATCCAAAACCAAATACATAGATTGTTTACTGTTGGAAAGGGTTTCTCAAGAGCAATCGAATGGTAATAATAAAACACCATATGATCGAGTAAAGCAATGCCGGGAACGTAAAAGTTCCTGATCAGCATTTTTTTTATACTCATTACTGCCATTATATAATCATCAACCGAAATGATTATTTGACAATCAGCGAAACTTGGATGGAAAATTCCATGCCAGTGAATGTGCTTAGCTTTAATCTGAGATCATATTGTAATACCGCTAAGAACAGATTGCAACTATATCATCGGTAGCTGTATCATCATCAAGTCACAAAGCCGGTGGAATCACTATGTATTGCAACATCATTACAATACTGATTGTAATAGAGTTAACTTTGACAATTGGGAAATTCATTCGGAAATGAAATATGCAAAACCTGGTGATGTCTGCCTGTCTGATGTAAACGTAAAGGCCAATGGCTTCTTCAAATCTGTACTCGGTTGTGTATATATCCACCCGAGAAAAGCGTTAGCAGAAATGAAACTCTTTACGTTACGATCTTTGTTAAAATTTTCCAAAAACATCGCTAAAATCATACCCGATTACGAGCCTTGTCTTTCTACACCTTGTATGTTAGTTGGAGACTTTAATGTTGATGTCTCATAAAACCGTTCATTTCCCGACTTCATTCAGCGAGTTCAGTTTGTCTTATATTGAAACGTAATACCTGTATTAATTTAACGTTTACAAGAAATCTCGATGTATCTTGTATGCCATTTTTTTCGTACTTTTATTATGACAAACATATAATTAATAAAAGTTATATTGTAAACACAATAATTATTTGTTTCCTTGTTTTTATCCTAAATACAGAAATGAAAATATTCCTTTTAAAAAATGTAACCCGTTACATAAACATATTCACGAATAACACACGGCCATGTCCATGACACAGCCATACTCCTTTTTTATACACGAGTTGACAGTCTTGACTTAGTTTTGTTACATATTTAAGCAATATGTACAATGAAAATTTTCACTTTTTATTATAAAGTGATGATCCTGTTTTTATAGCCTGGAAAAAGCACCGACTAGTCGGCCATTATTAGTTATAATTTAATATTATAATAATATTAATATTAATATTCAATTCATCTTTACTATTTGTTCTTTATTCTTGGAATCGGAACCCCTTTTTGTTTTATAATATTATCAAACATTAAGAAAGATAATGATATTAACAAAAACCAACAATTATATTAACTTACGTTACCAACTATTTTGTGTTTTAATAACAGTTTTAGTTTTGTGTCATGTTTAAAAAATATATTAATTTCTAATTGAAATCTATATCTGTACTATTTCAAAACAGTGTCCTTATAAGGGCAACAACGGCGGAGGTTATCCTTCGGTTAACTTAAAATCGTTAAATATGTCATAACAGTATCCTCAAGGACAATAATGGCGGAAGTTATCCTGCGTATAACTTAAAAACCGTTAAATATTTCAACATATTATCCTTAAGGACGAAAAAAAATAATAAAATCGTTTAATTCCGCTATCTTAAAACAGCATCCTTAAGGGCGAAAACTAATTCTGATTGTGGAAGGAGAAAGAGGCTAAGGATGTCCTTTGGCCTCAAATCCTGGCAGATCTGTAAAACAGTGTCTTTATAGCAAAGCCATTTTTTCGTTTGTGATCAATAACCACAAAAACTATTCAATCAATCTGTATCAAAATTTAATCAGATCCTCTTCATGGTTCTAGAAAGATTTAGCTATAGTAAAATGTACTAATTTTCAGTTAATTTGTTATCAAAAAAGTGATAATATCTGGATAACAGTGAGGTTTAAACTAACCGAAAGATTGCGAGCATCATTCTTCATAATACGTAGAAAAGGTACTGTTATATAGAGCTTGGAATAGATAATAAAATTTACTTATATTTCATTAAATTATTTTAAAAAATTTAATTATATATCTTATATAATTTTAATGTTATAAATTAAAATCTCACCAAATAAAACCAATAGAATTATTTCTGCCGAATAGAAATTATTACCAAACCAAAATGCCGATCGTTTTGATATTGTGTGTAAATATATGATTAAAGTGATTTTACTTATAAGCAATGACAATACAGTGCATTGTCCGCATGTTTCTTAATAATCTCTGTCCTCATAGATTACCAACTCATACATTAAAATTTAAAAAAAAAAAAAAAAAATATCAAATCACGTTTTCACGTGAACTTCAAACCACCGAATTCGTACAATCATACTAGATTAAAGATTACTTATGAGAGCGAACGAAGCCGCGGTCGGTTAAGCTAGTATAATACAAAAGGTTAGAATACGAAAAGCCAACTGTAAATAAATAAATAAATTTACATATAATTTATTTAAAATTACATTTAAGGTATTTTTGTGTTGTGCATATTATATATATATATATATATATATATATATATATATATATATATATATATATATATATATATATTGGTCCTGTAAAACAGCCTTATCTGATTGTAAGTAACTGAGACGTTCCATAGTTTGAAATGGTGCAGGTTTTTTTTTTTTTTTTTCTTTTCTTTTTTTACAATTTACTATATAGACTAAGTACCTCTTTGGTTTATTTTATTAGATTTTCAATGTAAGGTTTAAAAACCTATGCGTATGAAGATAGATTTCAATTTTGCTGTTAGTTTCTGAATGCAGATTGTGTTGAAAAATACCACCTTTTGAGGTACATTTTATGGACAGATGAGTCTGTTTCTATAGAGGAAGGCATTTCTACCTATCCATGTATATCGTTGGTTTGTATTGGTATTGCTTTTCAACATTATTCGACAGCAATACAAAGATGTATAAACCAACGATACCTCTCATAGAAAGGTGGAAATGCCTTAACCCGTAAAAACCGACTCATCTATGCATAAATTCACCTCAAAAAGTAGTATTCTTCAATATCATCTGCATTTAGAAGCTGACAGCAAAATTGAAGTCTATGTTCATTATCATTTGATTTTAAACCTTACATTGAAAATTTTTTTTTTTTTTTTTTTTTTTTTTTTTTTATTATGTATTTATTGAAATTTACAACTGTATACAATATAAAATATGATACATCTAGTAAATGTGATGACAATGATAAAAATGACAAGTCTTGTTTTTAAAGCACCTACCCATTGGTAGCACTTATAAAGGTTCTTTATTATGAAGTTTTATATTAGAAGGTCCCGAGGCCATCTTCTTTTCAGGCGCCTCGGAGGATTATCTGGAATGGAATGAGAAGCAAGTTGTGATACTAATGGATTTGAATGGTTGTGGAGTTTGCTATGAAAGGCTTGATATCTGGTTTGAGCTAAGTCACATTGAAAATTTAAAAAAAAAAAAATCCTAAATAATAATAACTGAATGTAATAACATAAGATACTCTGATCTGGTGTCGCTTTATTGACAGCTTTTCTTCATTATCTATTAAACAATAATTTTTTTCTTTGCTTTTTATTCCAATGTTTATTATTTTTAAAATGCACATTTCCATTAAGGGATTGTCATAATGTTTTATTTACACAAGTAACTGATTTGTATGCGAAATGAGAACACCATGTTTTTTTTCGATTTTTAAAGTATATTTTTTTATATAATCGAAACAGAATCATTACTTTCAACATATCATTCGAAAGCTGATTAAATTTTCAAGTTCTGCTGTTTTTTTTTCGAAAAATGGTGAGCGTTGAAGCAATAGACGACATTATAACTTACCCAAATAAGGTGAAGATTAAGTGTTATCTGTTAAGGTCAGAAGTTTGTAAAATTCAAGGTTACATGTACTCTGTTCTTATAGGAAATTTAATGCTTTATCCGAAAATTTGGTCATAGTTTGAAAAATATTTAAATGAAATGGAGATATTACAGATTTTATGGTAGAAAATGTGTTGATCTTTGATTTATCGTATATCTGCAACGGATTGGAATAGAAAGGTGAGGTTTGCGGCATTTTTATACATTTTTGATTTCTTTTCACCCAATTTTTAATTTTTTTTTTTTTTACACTAAGAGGGGGTACATACGTATATAAGCTAAGTAAAATAAATTTCTGAATTTCACTTTATTTTTTAAAGAAAACTAACAAAAAAAAACTTCTGTTTCAAAAAAAAAAAAAAAAAATACATGATAAAACCTGTGGCTACAAGTACAAACGGCTATAAAGCTATAAGCGAAGCGCCTCGGATTTTAACGGAAGCACAGCCAAAGTCATAATCTGCTTATCTCTGATCTTAAACTTTAACTTTGATTTACTTTGAAACTTTAAATAAATCTTTTTTAAAATATTATTAATTATTCTTCGCCTAATTATGACGAATGAGAACAGTAATGGTTTGCATGGAAGGATGGTAAGAATCCAATAACTGATGTCAATAGTTGAGGGCTATTGTATCGATAGGGATTATATCTTTTATTTAGAAACAGAGATTATTTAATCTATCCCAAGCTGTAGTAACATCATAGCAGAATTTGGAGTGGACAAAGCAAATTGATATCCCACAACTACTGAAGCAGTTTGCTATTTGTGTGGGAGGAGATCGTGTACAGCATAAAGCGGCTGTTGAAAGAGAAACAATGACGAGAAAATGTTTAGCCGCGACGAGACCACACCCCGGGCTAGTGGAAGGACAGCGCGCGGTGAAGCGCAGCAGAGTTGAGGCTTGTGGCCCCCAAACACCGCCCACCGCCTCCCAAAGCCGCTTAGTCCAAAAGTAGTTTCTATTCAATGGAGTTAAATAAACAGCTTTTATTTTATTTTTAAAATATAATCTTTATTTACCTAGTTATTTTATTCATTTGTTTCCTCCACATTTTTTTTTTTAAACATTGAACACTATTAATATATAATAGAATATCCCGCCGCGGCTTCGCCCGCTCTTATAAGTAAAAAACATAATTTTTATTAACAATTGAAGTTATATCTGTTTTTCGATAAAAATCTTGAGTTAAAGTATGCAATTGAGCATTGTTTCTCAAATGATATTTTCACACAAAGCAGTAAATTTTCACTTGTTTAAAATTGCACTGTTTAGGTGTTTGAAGATTACGCAAAAGCATAATATTAGCAATAATTTTTGACTCTACAGCTTCGTTCATAGTTAGAAGCTAAACATACTAAAAGTCCCCCGTTAGGGGGGTGAGCTAACGGTGGGGGGAAGGGGAGAAGTTTAATTATTTTGGTTTTTCAATTATATCTCGAAAATTGTTGGCTTTAGAGACATATGTTTCGAATAAACATTAAAGCTCATTAAATTTCCAATTTTGTTTTTTTTTTTTTTTTTTTTTTTTTTTTTTTTTTTTTTTTTTTTTTGTTTTTTTTTTTTTTTTTTTTTTTTTTTTTTTTTTTTTTAATGGCATTGGAATTATCCATACAGCCAATTATTATGCTATCTATTTAGTTCCATAGTATTTAAATGTTAGGTATATTTATTTATTGAATATAAATATTGGGTTATGCTGATTATTTCCTCTGGTTTGCCTGTTGCTAATAATTTTTTATATCGAATATTCTAATATATAAAATTCTCGTGTCACAGTTTTCGGTGCCATACTCCTCCGAAACGGCTTGACCGATTTTGATGAAATTTTTTGTACTTATCCGGTATCTATGAGAATCGGCCAACGTCTATTTTTCATTCCCCTAAATGTTAGGGGTAGTTCAACCCTAAATTTTTTTTTTAATTTTTTAGACAAAATTTTTAATTTCTATTTTTTTATGATACAACATACAAAAATACATACAATCCTCAACTTTCACCCTTCTACGATCAACCCTTATTTTTAAATAGCCATTTTAGTAATTTAATCATTTTTCCTCTCCGGTCGATAACTGATCAATCGTCATTTAATTAGTTGTCCCCGCCAGATGTCTACAGGTGTCACTTCTGACTCAGTAAACAGCACGGAGTAGGGATGAGAACGAAGCCGGTCTCCTTTCTTTCTCACTCCCTACACAGTTGTCGGCCATCATTATTGTTTATGCATCAAGTGTAGTAGTAACGTTGACAATTATTATTTTGCTATCTCAGAATCGTGTAACTCTCATATTAACTTTTAATCATTCCTATTTTATCAATAATAACTAAATTATCAATTTTGAGTGTATTTTGCACGATTAGTTAATCAAGTGATTTTATAACCTCAAAAGTACTCAACACGTGACACGAGCTTCCAATAACAACGGATTTTGTGTTGTTAGTATACTTTTTTTTATTTATATCGAAAATGTTGTTGATCTTATAAAAATGTAATTTTAATTTAATCTTATTAAAAAAATGTAATTGAACAATTAAGATTTTCATAGTTTCCAAAAAATCATTCATTATGAATCTTTATTTTGAAATGTCAATGGAAATATTGGTTGTATGAAAAAATTATAACAGACAATGTTTTCATAAACTAAACATTCAAATTAATTACCGATTATTTACAGTCAATCCAAGACACACTAAGTGCTTTTATCTTCGACTGTTGTTGGTTAATGTTACTGGCCCATTATCATTTCAAGATATACGTAAAGTGAATGGGCAACAATATCCAACGTATAAAGATGCATGCCTTGCACTCGGCTTGCTGGAAGACGACAACCAGTGGGAATGCATGCTTGCTGAAGCTGCATTGAACTGTACAGCAATACAAATTCGTCGACTATTCGCTATAGTGTTGACTACATGTTTCCCAGCCCGAGCTCAGATATTATGGGAAAATCACAAAGATTCAATGACTGATGATATATTGCATCAACATCGTATACGGTGCCACGATCTAACCATAACATTCAGCGACGAAATGTACAATGAAGCATTGATTGCTATTGAGGATCTTTGCATTTTCATTGCCAACTTACCACTTAGTAATTTCGGTATGAATTCGCCAAATCGAACTGCATCTGATTTAATGAATACTGAAATGAATCGTGAACTGCAGTACAGTACTGTAGAAATGGCAGCGATTGTTGCCCGTAATGTCCCTCTAATGAATGAGGAACAAAGAACCATTTATGATCGCATTATGCTCGCAATTTCAGCTGGACAAGGTGGGTTCTTCTTTTTGGATGCACCGGGTGGAACTGGCAAAACATTCGTTATTTCGCTAATTCTTGCTGAAATACGATCAAATAATGGCATCGCATTAGCCGTTGCATCATCGGGCATTGCAGCAACTTTATTGGATGGAGGTAGAACAGCTCATTCAGTATTTAAGCTGCCACTAAATATTCAGAATAACCCTGACGCAGTATGCAACATTAAGAAACAATCGTCCATGGCCACTGTGCTGAAACGGTGTAAAATTATTATTTGGGATGAATGTACTATGGCACACAAACATTCACTTGAGGCGTTGAACAGGACATTGAAAGATATTAAAAACAGTGACAAACTATTTGGCGGAACTCTGTTGGTCCTTTCAGGTGATTTCAGACAAACACTTCCAGTCATTCCACGTTCAACATACGCTGATGAGATCAACGCTTGCTTAAAAGCATCTCCATTGTGGCGTAATGTTGAAAAATTACAGCTAAAAATAAATATGCGCGTTCAAATGCTTCAAGATCAATCCGCTGAAACATTTTCAAAACAACTCTTAGATATCGGTGATGGAAAAGTTGCTATAGATGAAACTGGATACGTAAAATTACCGACCGATTTCTGCACAATCGCTGATTCGCAAGATACTCTCATTGAACAAATATTTCCCGATGTACACACACAGTACATTAATCATGAGTGGCTTGCAGAAAGAGCGATTTTAGCGGCAAAAAATGTAGACGTTGACAATTTAAATCTGAAGATACAAATGTTGTTGCCAGGGAACTTGGTATCATATAAATCTATTGATACAGTTTGCGACGACAGCGAAGCAGTAAATTTTCCCACAGAGTTTTTGAACTCACTGGATTTGCCAGGCATGCCACCGCATAATTTACAATTAAAGGTTGGATCTCCAATTATCTTGCTTCGTAATTTGAACCCGCCCCGGCTGTGCAACGGTACGCGATTAGTCATTCAAAAATTAATGAAAAACGTGATCGAAGCCAGGATTTTAAATGGCAAGTTCAGAGGTGAAAATATACTCATACCACGGATTCCTATTATACCTACAGATGTGCCAATTCAATTCAAACGTATTCAGTTTCCGATTAGATTGGCATTTGCAATGACTATCAACAAATCCCAAGGTCAAACGATGTCTGTTTGTGGATTAGATTTGAGAACACCATGTTTTTCACACGGACAATTATACGTGGCATGTTCTCGAGTGGGTAAACCATCCAGTTTGTTTGTGTTAGCTAAAGATGGACTAACAAAAAATATTGTTCACGCTATAGGATTAAGAGATTGATATTGTTTAATAGTGTTACTGTCGTAATTGTTTAATTAATAAATTATAATAATTAAAAAATAATGTTTGCCTTTTGTTATTTTTATATTCCCTCATCGTTCACAGCGCTCCATGCTTATTTCACGCATATACCACATTCTTACATACATATAATATACACATTCTTACATACATATAATATACACATTCTAACATACATACATACTTACAATAAGTAAGCTATTTTTTGTCTACACTAGAAATTACTAGGAAATTATTTATATGGCAAAACAACGTTTGCCGGGTCAGCTAGTATTATTATAAGGTTTTAAAATTTTTAAAAACTTTTCTCTTTGGTTTTTGTAAGCCGGGCATTCGGTGATTATGTGTTGGAGGGTTTCTCTTTTATTACATCTATCATACTCTGAGCTTTTCTTAATTCCTATTTGCTGAAGATAAACATTGCAAAAACTGTGATTAGTTCTAAGTCTAGCAAAATTTTTAACTACATCTTTGGTTAAATTCAATCGAAAGAACCAGGGTTCCTTTAAAATTTGTGGTACAATAGACTTAAAGTATAAGCCTGTAGATGATTCCTGATAATTCTGTTCCCACTTTTTAAGCGTATGTTTTTTTAACATCGAAAAGAATTCCGAGTACGGTAGTTTTATGTCAGTAGTATGCGTTAGGTTGACGGAAGTTTTTGCAAGGAGGTCTACCTCGTCATTTTCGGGAATTCCCATGTGTGCCTTGATCTAAATAAATATTATTTGTTTTTTATTGCGAGGTAGTGCTCTTTTATGACATTGGTTAGAATGTTATTTTTATTTATGTTACTATTATTTTTTATTGCTTCTAATGAGCTCATACTATCAGTTAATATTATAAATTTATTTTCATCTGATTTGTTAATAAATTTGTTTTGGATCCGTCTGTGTAAATATTGATATGTTCTGGCCAGTTTTCTCTAAGCAAGGATTTTATATTTGCATTAATGATAACGGGAGGCAACGAGTTTAATTTTTTGTTTATAATTATATTATATTTTTGAAATAACATATCGTATTCAAGTGAATATATTGGTAGTTTACAACTGATAAATAAGTTAACGGCTAAATGTTGGTATTTTATAAAACTATCGTACATCATAGGGACATATTTTTTCTTTTCCCAATATTTCGAGGATAGAATGAGAGTAAAGTTGTCTTCTAAACTTTAAAAATGTTTCACCAGCCTCGTTGTATAACACGTCTATCGGAGTGGAATTAAGAAATTTATCCTATATAAATTTGCCGTAATTCTAACTCTTTTCGAGATATTCGTAATTGAAAATAGATAATTTTAGAAGTAAAATGTTTACCTCATTTTTTGTTAAATATTTGCTTCGAATACCAAAAACGTATATTTGAAAATAAAGTAAATTTAATGCTCTAAAATCTTTATTCTGACATTTTTTCTAAGAAACGATCGTGAAAGGTATACAAGCAAAAGTTCCTGCTCAAAAAAAAAGTTTTAGACAATTAAAATGAGTTCTTTTTGTGGTAAAATTTTTTTCTTCATTTCGTATATTGTAACGCCGCAAATCGCCCAGCATTCCGCTGATTTTTGTATTTCCCGCAAATCACCTTTGGTGGAACACGGGTATCCAAGCTGGATTTTGTTATTGAATTTTAACCAATATAACCGCAAAGTTTTCAATAACGAATATCTGAGGAGTAAATAAAACTTCCATAGTCCAGTTTTTTTTCTAAAAACTGTCAGCACCCAAGATGTGAAAGAAGCTAGAAAAGTTAGACAAAAATGTAGACCAAAGTTTCTTAGGCAGTTTTGCAATATTCTTTGCATCCTCTCCTGGTCTCTTTTTTCAACAAACACAGAAACGTTTTAATCGATTTTGGGTATACTGGTCCCGCGATAACGCTGTTGTATGAAAACAATGTCGAAAAATTCCGATGTTGCAAGTCGGCGCACTCCGTCGATCCGTCGCGTAGCACTGTGCCAGACGGGACACAATATGCGGCTTGCCTCAGCTCGTCTCATGCGTTATTACTTCCAAGTAATTATTCTGCGAGCTATTGATCGGTTTTTTTTTATTCTATTATATTTTTTTGAGTAGGTTCTTTTTGGAATAATTTTAGGGCTTTTCTTCGGTTTTTAATAGCTATTTTGCACTCGTATCATACCAGGGATGTTTCTATTGGATTTTGTACTGGTTGAGGATCGTGGGATTGAGCTTTCTGCTGCTGCCAGGATCGATGATGTAATTTGATCATTAACCAATTCACTGCTACTTCCCTCAGATATATCGGTTTCCGCTATCTGGATACTGCTTTTGAATTTCGGCCAGTCAGACTTTTCCGTAATCCACCTAGGATATCTTTTTCAACCAGAGTGTTATTATTTGTAAATCAATGATCAAGGGGAAATGGTCACTAGAGTATTGATCTTCGCTGACTTGCCAGTTGAGGTGAGTATAAATGCTGGAAGTACACCAAGTCAGATCTATGCAGGAGAAAGAGTGATAGGCTGGGCTCAAGTATGTTGGCTGTCCTGTATTAAGAAGAATAGAGTTAGAATTGTCAATAAGTTTTCTAATAACAGTTCCTCTCGTAGTATAGTCGAAGAACCCCAGGAAGTGTGATGGCCATTAACGTCGCTCGTAACGATATAAGGAGATGGCAGGCTATTCAGAAGATTGATGAGATCAGTTTCAACAAAATTTTCGGGGGGGTAAATATTAAATTTAATAGATATACGGGAAAATTTAGGTAGAGTTTAGCAACAATAGCTTGCAAGGGAGTATTAATAGCTAATATCTCAGACACAACCCTGTTATGTACTGCAACCAACACGCCACCCACACGCTCTATTTCCGTTATGTAGTCGTTTCTGTAAATTTTGTAATCTTTTAATTTAAATTCCTTATTTGGTAAAAGTTACTTTCTTGTATACATATGGCTACAGGTTGATATTTGTTAATTATCAATTTTAGTTCTTCATACTTATTAAAAAGTCCGTTACAATTCCACTGAATAATAGTTTGAGGTAGTGACTGGTGAGTGAGCGAGTTGAAGAGATTAAAGGAGAGAAAAAAAAAACAAAAAAAAAAAACATAAAGACGACAGAGTAATAGAAAAAATATAGAAAAACTAAAAAACTGAAATAGTAAATATTAATTAAGATATATAAATGATGAATACATCAATTAGTTTCCATTTTTTTCTTTACTCTTTGAAGTGCTTCTAGTCTTACTTCTGGTTCGTCTTTTTTTAACTTCTGTCCATTCACCATGTTGATTAGTGTAAAAATCAGAGGCAATGTTAGTCTCAATAGGGGGAGGATCGTTAAGGGTTTGGGATATGGAGACCACCTCACCTGGGGGGGGACTTAGGGTAGATGTGGTTCAAGGGAGGTGAGGAAACGGGAGAAAAAGGGACTGGAAAAGATGAGGATTCTGTGGAGGATGTGGAGGGAGCAGGCAAGGAGAGAAGGAAGGAGGGAGGGAGGGGTGGAGTGGGGGAAAGAGTGGGGGTTTCGGTCAATTTACTCACGACTGAGGCGCTGACCGGGACGCATTTAATAACATCAATGGGCTGCTTAAAACAGTTTGCTTAGTATTAATTTCTTCAGTTTGGACACTAACACTTTTTTATTATTTTTTAAAACATCAGAAAATGAATATTTACTGAAATCGGGTGTAATGTATCGTATTTCTTTTTTTGCTGCAAAATAAGTAATTTTTTTTCAGATTCTTGAATACGCTTAATTTCTTTTTCTTTTATAAAAATAGGACATATTTTTGAAAAAGAGTCATGTTGACCCATACAATTAACACATTTTACAGGGCCACTACATTCCGTGCCCTCATGTTTAGTTTTGCCACATAACCTGCATAGCGCCTCTTTTTTACAGGCTGTTTTAACATGACCGAATTTTAAACATGAATAACAACGAGTGGGATTTGGTGTGAGGAATTGTTTAATTTCAACATTATAAAAACCTATTTTAACTTTCTCTTTCGGCAAGTTCGGGTTGTTAAATGTAAAATAGATAATTGTGAACTATTGAATTTTTCACCATTTTTAAAATACGTCATTCTTTTTACATCCGCCACGTTTTTTGTGGTTTTAGTTCTTTTTATTTCGTCTAAACTAACGCAGTCTAAATCAGGGCACCACGAGAGGCCTAGACTTCTATTTAATTTAACATGTGGTTCCACTTTAATTTTTAAATTGTATAGCATATTGCATTTTATAGTTTATCTGATTGAATTTTTGAGATAGTTTCCACTAATAGTGTGCCATTTCTTAACTTTTTTATCATTTTTACTTCACCTACTTGAGAATTTATTCCTTTATAGATCAAAAAAGGTGAAACCTTTTAAAAATCGATAACATTTCCCTCATCATCATTTTTCCTCTCTACTAATAATAAAAAATCTAACACATGTTAGTTTAGTGTCACTATTAGTTTCATAAAGATTTTTAAATTTTTCTTTTTTCCTCTTTGCGAGGAGGGGATTCAGCCATAATGGCTAATGAATATTAATAATAAGACAAAAAACAATATAATAATAAAAGAGAATAAACAACAGAGAAAAGAAAAAAAAAAAAAAAGAGAAACAACACGATAACAATAAATAAAGAAAAAAGTAAAAGTTCAGCTCTTATCTGAGTAGTTGTTCGAGTTAATCCTCGGCAGCTCCACAACACACGTCTTCACTCTACCGATTCTAAAACACAAACTCCGATCGTGAAAGGTATACAAGCAAAAGTTAGACAAAAATGAGGTAAAATTTGTTTTTTCCCGCAAATCACCGATTTTCAATAACGAATATCACGAAAACTGTTAGAATTAAGACAAATGGCGCGATCGCGTCGAGCCACTCCGTCATGTCGCGTAGCACTGTGCCAGACGGGACACAATATGCGGCTTGCCTCAGCTCGTCTCATGCGTTATTACTTAAGGTGGTTTCATGGAGGCTTTCACATGTTTTGAAGATTTTAAATCTGTTCCAAAGAGAAGAGATATAAAAGTTTATAATTAAATTTGCGATTTATTCGGAATTATAGTTACAGGATATTCTCCCTTCTATGTGCATTCGATATAACGCTATTTTATTAAGTAGCCTTGTTACTGGAAACATAAAATTATTGGTACATTTATACAGATGGGTAATATCGAATGATATTATTATTCATTTATTCAGAAATATCCCGTGTCACCATATTTTTTGACACTGCCCATTTTTACACGTTTCAGATCTGAGACTTTTGATTTTTATTTGATATTGAATTTCTCATAAAGAGATAGTTGTCTTTTTTGTCTAAAAAATTATTAGGCAAATTAAGGGTGCATTCATTACTGATATAATAAAAGGGGAATTGAGACTATTGTAAAAAATTGTTGGTTGTTTGATAGGATTCGAGGTGAATCGGATGGTTTATTAGAACTCAAAAGCCCATCTCCAAATATACAATCAGTTCTAATTAAAGTCTTACAAATGAGTCCTTTACGATTGTTCGGAAGAATAGGAATGTTGTCTGGAAAATTTCGAATTAGTTGAAAGCGAACATGTTCTTGTCGGATTCTTACGAGCGGATTCCAGGTAAGACGTTTGTTAAGATGGAGTTCAATGTACTGGAACTGGATCAAGGATTCGAGGATAGGAAACTGTTAGACAAAAACAAGAATATTTAAATCGAAGAGTAAAGGTAATTTGATGGGATGTATGAAAATGTATATTGGTGTCGTCTAGTTAAGACTTGCTCGTAGCAAAACCGGCTATCTCCAAAAAATAAAATTTTTCGAGAAAGCTGATTTTCTTTTACATCACGCCAAAACGAAGCTGGAACAAAATCTCTTCGGGTTTTAGTGGCAAAAGGGTACTGTGTTTGAAAGCATTTTTTGAAATGGAAGCGGCAAGTGGAGGGGGTGTTACTCAATTTTTTGTTTTGGATTTGACCACTTTTGCAACTCATTTTGGAGCAACGAATCAGAACTGAAAAATCACTAAATTTAATGTAAATGAAGGGTGTTTTGGGCTGCAAATGAACAAAACTTTCTTGAATAAATGAATATTATTTGAAAAAATTAAACTCTTAAATGTCGTTGCGTAACTCGAGCATCTAGACGTAAAAACTGGCGAGTATTGTTTTTAAAGTAATTAAGTTCCGAAACCTTGATTTAAAAAAAATATAAACATTCAGAAACTTATACTCTTGCGGCATTATCGTCTTCAACAGGCTCACACATTTCTTCCTGATGTTCTTCTTTTCTTCTTTATCCCTCTCATCTACTTCTCTGTTTCCTCCTTCTTGAGCAGCTGATGCTACGACGTTCTTGTAAAAAATCGAACGGTCGCCAGTCTCCCAGTTTGCCGAAAATGTTTCATTAATAGGTTTTGGACATCGTGAACCCTGGAACCTGGCACCAGGGCCGATATTTTTCTGGTTGTGATGCTTCTCTCACTCTTTACGACAGACTTGCTTGCTCCGACCTCAGAACTGTAGAAGACCTCCCCTTGAACTAGCACCTTATTATTATGTTTGGTTATGATAAATCTCTTCGTTGGGGTGAATTTTAAGTGCCATAGTGCAGGGGGTTTGAGGAGGGCATCACTGGGGCTCTTCCAATAAAGATTTGTGTAGTCTCTTCCTGGCTTGAACCACTTTCCGAAAGAATCCCGTCAAACTCTGAAGGCTGAACGAGAGTCTCAATTTTTATTAACTTCTTCTCAATTCGGGCAAAACCCGATCTGGTGGGGTTTGTTTCATCTCAATGTTGCAGGGTCTCTTTGTCTCTTTCTTGCTAAATTAGCTGGAACTTCTCCTACAAACTTCTCCACAAAGATCGAAAACAATGTGCACTGAGCAATGAAGGCGTAAACGTTAACTACAGGAATAGCAGTATAAGAGGCCTTCATGATCTGGCACAACAGCGCGATCCAGCGAATGTGGAGATGGCCAATTTTTAACTCACTGACGGAAGGATTTGGTTGGTTTTGCAGCACACTGTGATTTCAAACGCAGGTTTAAAAAAGATTTGACGGGTTTTGGCGAGGTTTTTGCTTCCAATAGGTGGAACATGACATTTATCCTCTAGTTTTGACGTTATTCTACATTCTTTGATGATATTACATTGAAATGATTTGGATGTAATAAATGGACTGTTATAAATGGATATTTATTAATAAGACATGAAACTCCAAGTTCGGATATTCTGAACTAAAACAAATATTATACCGTTCAGGAAAAAAAAAAAAAAAAAAACTAATCATACCGATCTGAATTAATTATCCTTTGATCAATGGCTTTAGTGACATTAAGAGCAACGAGCGAGAAGATATATTTTGGCTGAACACATCTGCTCATTGTTCAGAATCACTAGTCGAATATAATCCGGTGTCTGTTCCAATAATCAAGAAAAGCATGAAAACGAGCTCACTCACATATATAGGGCAAATATTGGCAAAGCCGAACAAAGGGACGAGCATTGTACAAGAATATTCGAAATATGGCTCTTCCCAGAACCATTATAACCATCATACATCTGAAAGCTTTAAACTGTTATACCGATTATTCATTACCTGGAATGTTTTCAGTTGAGAAATATAGATTCATATAATTCAGTCAAAAAGTAGGAAATGTTAACAAATATTTCAACTTAGACTGTTCGATTACTGAATTGCTATCGCAAATCAAGAAATGTGTTTTATATGATAAAACAAAAATGCAGTAAGCAATTATCTGATTTCGGTGACTCAATCAATCGAAAGAATTGCGTAAAGAAAAAAAAAAAAAGAATATCAATTGTTCGCTACCGATACTAGGAAAAAGAATAAAAAAAATTAAAATTAAAAAACAAAAGGGTGAGGCTGTGTCATGGACATATGTTTGTGATACGAAAATTACGAAACAAATAGCATACAAGATATATCGAGATTTTTTGTAAACATTAAATTAATACAGGTATAACCTTTCAATTTAAGACAAACTAAACTCGCTGAACCTGAAGCCGGGCAATGGGCGGTTTTATGAGACATCAACATTAAAGTATCCAACTATTATAACTGGTGTAGTAAGACCAGGCTCGTAATCGGGTATAATTTTAGCGATATTTTTGGAACATTTTAACAAAGATCGTAACATCAAGAGTTTAATTTCTTCTAACGCTTTGCCCGGGTGGATATATACACAACCGAGTATAGATTTGAAGATGCCATTGGCCTTTACGTTTACATCAGACAGACAGACATCACCAGGTTTTGCATCTTTCATTTCCGAATAAATTTCCCAAATGTCAAAGTTAACTCTATTACAATCAGTAAAGCTATTAATGTTGCGATATATGGCGACTCCGCCGGCTTTGCGACTTGATGATGATACAGCTACCGATGATGTAGTTGCAATTTGTCTGTTCTTAGCGGTATTACAATATGATCTCAGATTTAAGCTAAGCACATTCACTGGCATGGAATTTTCCATCCAAGTTTCGCTGATTGCCAAATAATCAGATCGGTTGATGATTGTGTCTGAGTGCGCGGCCAAGCTTTGTGCATTAATGGCGGTAATAAGTATGAAACTATGCTCATCAGGAACTTTTACGTTCCCGGCACTGCTTGACTCGGTCATATGGTGTTTTATTATTACCATTCGATTGTTTTGAGAACTCCTTTCCAACCGTATACGATCTCTCTATTTGGTTTTGACTTTTCGACGCGTATATGCCGACTTTATATTTTTTTTATTTTTTATTTTTATTCTAACACCTTAGTATATTTTGACGATTAAAACTTAAACGAACATCGTAGCTTCTCCGGGTCAAAAGCTATACTAATTGCAAATATCGATGCGCAGCAAAATAAACTCAAAATTACGGCGCTTCCCCTTCCACCGCGGGCGATGCGTCACTGGTCTCGCTCATCGTAATGAATTATTTGACCCTTTAGCTTTGCAGTGGTGTAATTTAATTTTGGATGTAGAGGATAGATTCGAAACTACAAAGCCAAACTGTATCCCTCGATTTTGTTATAATTAGGTTTTTTGGATTGCCGCCATACGGTAGCAAATTTAAAGACGTATTTTAAATGGATACATCTTATGTATACTATTAAAATGTATATTACATAAATATTCATGTTTTACATTTGCTCGGAAGATTGAAAATTTAGGAGGTAAAGAAATAGATGATGTTTAGAGGATGTAAGAGTGGAGGTTTTTCGAATTGAAATGGGCAATGAATTCCATTAACAAGAAGCGCGGAAAATAAAAGATTTTTCGAAGAATGCAGTACGATGCGCAGGAGTGTACAGGGTGATGGGTTGGATTCTAGTATTTAAGAGGTGGATAAAGGAGCGCAGAGAAAAATGTTTTTTTTGGGGGGGGTTTTTTTTGAAGGATTCAAATATGAGTGAACTTAGGAAATATTGACGTCGGAAACTGGGGCAAAGCCACCCAATTTCAGAATACCTGTGAGATATATGAGAATAAATCCCGAAAATAAATCTAATAAAACAGTTCATTGCCTTTTACATCTCATTTCGAGCTCATCAGACAATCCTCTATATACTGTGCATTCTTAGTCTAAGTTTTGAAAAACGAGAGATGATGCCAAAAGTTGTCGAGTACTTTGTGGTAATGAATCGCGATAATGTGAAAGTTGCTTAAGAATAGAAATAGTTTTCCTAGTGATTTGGGAAAAATGATTATTTTAAGAAAGATATTGATCAAAAGTTACTTCCAGATTTTTAATTGAGTTTTGGAAATGAATTGGACGGATTTTGAGGAAAAGCAAAGCAAGGGAAGGGCTTTTAAGTGAGGAATTTCGTAGCTTCCAAACAAAGAAATAAAATTGTAAGAAAATTAAATTATTTCAGAATAGTTTAATTTTTCTAACATTTATTTGTTAATATTGAAGAAATGTAAACAATAAATACTCATCCTTTTATAAACTTAATTTCTATAAAAAAAAAAAAACACAAAAAAAACTAAAACTTCATGATTCAGATAAAACTAACTCAAAAAAAAAAAAATTCAAAAAAACAATATTTTAATTTTATCAAAACAAAGAGCACTAAGCGACAATCTAAAAAATTATAGGTACTTATATTGGAGTCGGTGCCAGCTAACGGCAGTTTAATCCTGGCAATTCTGTATTTATGTTTTGTTGGGTTTAATCTGATCGAAAATTTTGATTTTAAGTAATTCTCTTTGTTTCGAAGTTATAAAATATTTTTTTTTTTTTTTTTTTTTAAGTTTGTAAAAAGCTTTGTGGATTTTTTTGATATTAAAGTTGTTATGGAATCAACTCGGATGTATGATTTACTGATAAAAAAAAAAACATAAAAACCGATTCATAATTGACGGAATAATTGCGTAACAGAGAAATAAAAAAACAAACAGTCGAATTGATAACTTTGTGCTCTTTGAAGTCGGTTAAAAATGAAAGCATTTTAAGGTTAAATTATTTTTTTTTTTTTTATTTTGTAGACGAGAGTTGGTATTGATATTTTATTTAAATTTTGTTAAAAAAGATTTTTTAGTTTCTACATTTGGATTACCAAAAAAGACAAGAATATAGACATTTAATTATGCATTATAGAAGAATAAGGGTTATAAGAATGAAAAATAATGTAAATAGTATATTTTTAAATTTATGGACAAAGTTCAATGTCAAGGTTACGAGAGATTAAAAAAAAAAAAATCTTCCACACCACTCAGGTTCGTTTACTATTGTAATTCAGAAAAAGGAAAAAGATCTTTGTGGTAATTTTAAAACTTCAAAGACCCATTGAAAATTATATATGTTCAAAGAAGCGTTCTTAATTACTTGGAACATAGAAACTAAAATGATATAGTTCATAAATGTCTTTGTAGAAATTAAGTATAAAAGAAATTATCTTTAATGGCAGCTAGGCTATCTATTTGATCACTTATTAGTTTAAACATCCTTTTTAAGTAATCTTACCCTGATGTAATTAATATTTAATTATAGTTATTAAGTAATTATTAAATATTGTACAATATTAAAGAACAAACAATATTTTCATAAGGTCAAATCAAATTAATTATTTTTTGTTATCCTACTTAAATATAGATACTTGTGGTCATTTGACGTAAATGGATTAGATCGTTTGGATCAAATTCAAATACTAGTCTAATAATCTTTATTATTTTTTATCGCGGATGAAATGAAATGAAACTGGAACAAGTTTTAGTTTATATCGAAGAACTTACATTAAAAGAAACTTCTAAGTATATCATAATTTCAATTTAATGTAATAACGTTCCGGCCTTCTGTAAGTAAGCCTTCGTCAGGACTAGAAGGAATAACAAAAATATTGACAGTAAAAAAAGTCAATTAAAAAAAGAAAAGAAAAACAGAAAAAGTTAAATAACAAGAAAAAAAATTTAAATAAAAAATCAATTAAAATTTTTGTTTTGATAACAAATACGTAAAGTAAAGCATACTTGTAGGGCTTTGGTATAAAGGAATTAAGACATAAAAGCTATTATAAATTAAAAAATACAGTTGGTGAAAAAAGAAAAAGAGAAAAAGAAAACTAGCTGAAACTCCCCTGCTCCGCTTCGGTTTAATATCATTAGGATAAAGGACAACTTAAATAAGTAAAAGTAAGCTTAACGTTGATAATTATTATTTCTCAAATAAACCTAAAAGCTCCATTATTATAATATTTTCAATAAGTAACTTTGACAATTTGCAAGAGTTAGTTTTATATTATTTTGATAGTCGTCCAAAGAAGCTTCGAGGCAGCACTACCATCTTACCCAGCTCTGATACCAGACCACCAGCTCTTCTTATGGCATACTTTAAGTGAATATAGTCTCAGCTTCACGAAATTAAAGTAAATAAAGTTCTTCACCTCCTCGCTCCATCAACATTTAGACGTAAAAATCAGCTGCAGGCACAGTTTTCTTAAGTAGTGTATTGGTGTTTGGGTCACGCTGAGGGATGTTAACACTGTGCCCATCTTCTCCATGGTAGAACATGAGACGATACTAAAGAGAATTATACACTTGATAGAACTCACTGGTTCTTATCTGTTTTTTGTCCCTACATCGAACTGGCCTTACATGTCATCACCAGAGAACATAAGTCTTTTAACCTCATCTTTAAGATAAGTCTTTTAACAGCGTCTCGTCACGAAACAACTCAAACTTGTAAGGGTCCACCTCTGCAGCCACCATGAGTTCACAGAAAGTACCAATATTATACGTAAGGTTTCGAAATCGATCGTATTTTTGTTTATTTACTACTATAAGGAACTTAATTTGTGGTCAAAGTGCTCGGCCTATACATCTAACCTATTTTTTAACTTAGCTTATCTCCAAATACCATTCGACAATTAATCTTTTATTATTCACCCAATAAAAATTGTATCGCATTTTTCGCGAATTAGTGGCGATCCAGGCCAATTTTTGAAAATTCCTTTCTAAGCGAGCACCTACAGCCCTAGAGGAAGCTACATATCGAATTTCATTCCAATCCGTGCGGTGGTTTCTAAGACTTCGTGCTAAATGAGTGTGTGGTATTTGACAAATATATAGTAAATAATAAAATATAAACATAACAATTATGTTATATTAAAAAAAAAAAAAATAGATAATATAACGGTGTCCAGTCGGTATAGCCTGGTAGTCGACTACTTTTGTAGTCGGTGATTAGTCGACAAAAAACGTCTGCTTGTCGACCATTTTTATTCAATTATATTTCTAAGCTTAAAAATAACATGGCCATAATTGATTATAATTTTTATTCTAGATTTATCTTTACATGTTTTTATTTACTCCGTGAATAATAGGAATTTGTTTTTTTTTTCGTTACGATTTATTAATTATTTTTTATATTATGATTTATTATTCTATTAATTATTATTTTATTATTATTATTATTGTTTTATTTTAATAATTATTAAGTTTGGATTTATTTTTAATTTATTGTTGCTAATCCTTGAACTTCCGTCATCCTTTGCACATGACCGAGCCACCTTAACCTGCCTACTTTGACAATCGAAATGATGTTGGGTTCACCGAACAATTGTTCCAGCTCCAGGTTGTTTCTTATTCTCCAATTCCCGAGGTTGTTCACCGGACCGAAGATTTTTCTGAGGACCTTTTTTTTCCAAATCCTCAGCACCAACACACCATTCCATGAGTCACAACTGGTCTTATTGCAGCTTTGTAAACCGCAATTTTGGCAGATCGAGACCTCTTAAATTTACTTCGAGCAAAAAGTCATGACTGAAGATATACTTCCAAAAAAGTTGATAAACGGCAGGCCAGGAGGAAATAGATTGAGAGGAAGACCAAGGCTGAGATGGCTGGACAACGTTCAAGATGACCTACGAAAACTGGGGGAGTGAATGGATGGAGGAGGAAGGCGGAAGATAGACAGGAATGGCTGTCTGTACTTTGTGAAGCCAAGGTCCGACTGGGACTGTAGCGCTCAATTATAAATAAATAAAATCATAGACCTATGAATGATGTATCTAAAAT
This sequence comes from Euschistus heros, assembly GCA_003667255.2. Taxonomy (NCBI): domain Eukaryota; kingdom Metazoa; phylum Arthropoda; class Insecta; order Hemiptera; family Pentatomidae; genus Euschistus; species Euschistus heros. Next base: position 107,907 of record RCWM02000764.1, read on the forward strand.
TTAGTACATTTCACAAAATATTGCTTTTTTAATAAAAATTTAATTGAAAACATAGTCCAGTCAATGAGTGCTGAAATGAGGGGTGTAGAGTGCATGGAATATGCGATAATTTTTGACTTCTTAGCTTCGTTAGGAATAGTTGGAAGGTAAACATACTAAAAGTCCCCGCCGCTGGGGGGTGAGCTAACGGTGGAGGGAGGAGAAAAGGTTCCATTTTTGCGGTTTTTAGATTATATTATAATTTTGATCTGCTACATATTTTTTTAGAGTCCACCGTTTTCGAGATATAATCGAAAAACAAAATTGGGACCTTCTCCCCTCCCCCCTACCTTTAGCTCACCCCCCAGTAGCGGGGACTTTTAATATTTTTACCTTCTAACTATTCCTAACAAAGCTGTGAAGTAAAAAAATATCGCATATTTCATGCACTCTACACCCCTTATTTCGGCACTCATTATCTGGAGTCGTACTTCTCTAAAAAAACACGTTTATTGATACTCATACCGAAACTAATAGCTCGATCCAAAATTTCTATTTTTTATGGGAAAGCTCCTTAAATATACTATAAGAGCCTGTATATGAAATTTTGATTATGTCAAGTTAAATACCCTTGCCAGCACGTTAAAAACCGCCTACTATTTCAAGTCCAAGTTTTTGTAGGCGTAGTTTTCACCATAACGCTGAAACTATTTGTCAGATCTGAAATTTAGTTTTTTCCACTAAAATCTGGTGAAATTCACTACCAGGCCCTATATATGAAATTTTGATTATTCCACGTAATACACCCAAACCTGAACGCTAAATATGTATGTTTTGGCAAAGTATGGCGATATTCACAAATTTAGTGGGCTGGTTTGAGCGTATAATGTGACATAATCAAAATTTCATATACAGGCTCTTATAGTATATTTAAGGAGCTTTCACATAAAAAATAGAAATTTTGGATCGAACAATTAGTTTCGGTATGAGTATCAATAAACGTGTTTTTTTAGAGAAGTACGACCCCAGATAAAGAGTGCCGAAATGAGGGGTGTAGAGTGCATGAAATATGCGATAATTTTTGACTTCACAGCTTTGTTAGGAATAGTTAGAAGGTAAACATATTAAAAGTCCCCGCCGCTGGGGGGTGAGCTAAAGGTGGGGGGAGGGGAGAAGGTCCCAATTTTGTTTTTCAATTATATCTCGAAAACGGTGGACTCTAGAAAAATATGTAGCAGATCAAAATTAAAGCTCATTAAATTTCCTATAAAAAATAATTATTTACGTATTCGTGGAAATTTCAACGGTTTTCGAGATATACGTTATTAAAAATCGTCAACTTTAGAAATAAAAAAAATGTTTACCTCACTTTTTGTTAAACATTTGAAGCAAATACCTGAAACGTATATATGAAATAAAAGTAAATTAATTGCTCTACAATTTTGGTTCTGAAGTTCTTTCTGAGAAACGATTGTGGAACGTAATAGAAACAAATGTTTGACAAAAACTGAGGTGACATTTGTTTTATCCCGAAAATCACCTATTTTCAATAACGTATATCTCGTAAACGGTTAGAATTACGACAAATGTATGTATTATAAATTTTATAGTGAATTTAATTAGCTCTTATGTTTATTCGAAACATATTTTTCTAGAGTCAACAGTTTTCGAGATATTATGGAAAAAACAAAAAAATGGAACTTCTCCCCTCCACCCCTCCACCGTTAGCTCACCCCCCAGCGGCGGGGACTTTTAGTATGTTTATCTTCTAACTATTCCTAACGAAGCCATGAAGTAAAAAATTATCGTATATTCCATGCACTCTACAATGTGTTTATTGACTGGGCTAACAAGTAAATTTTATTATCAATATCCTAGCTCTATATAACTACTGTACCTTTGTCGCACGTATAATGGCGATTACCGTCATTTTTGAATTTCACTATTATCCACTTGTTATTGCTTTTTCAATAAAGAATAAGTAAAAAATCATTAGATTTTATTATTGCTAAACCATCCCTGAACCATAAAGATGATGTGGTTAAATTTGGTAGAGATTGTTTCAGTAGTTTCCGTGGTTAGTGATCACTAACAAAAAATGGCTTGTCCTTTTATATAATAGTATAGATTACATATTAAAGATTCGTCAAATAATGTCCTTAAACGTGATATATTTATAGGAAAGATTAATATCTATATTTGACAATTAATCCGCTAAGGAAATTTTGATTTGTCTAAAAGAAAAATATAAGATAAACAAGCCTATAGCTACATGTACAGGGCTATACACGAAGGGCCTCGAACATTGCCGATGTTATTCGAATTTCAACTGAAGCAATGATCGGCTTGGCCCATCATTACTCATCTTCGTAAGGCTATGACTTCCTGTTATATGGCATTCTTTATATTCCATTCCATTGCATTATGAATTATGTCTACATATTTTTAAATGCACATTCATAAGGTCAGGCCTTGAACTGAAGTAGTCCGAAAAAAAGGGGACACCGAGTATATGACGAGGAAAATTCTCCATGAATATGCGATTCGGGGACAGAGGTGAGGGAGGCAGACAATATGCGAAGCCCACAATGGGGTTGGTAAACTAATGTATTGATTAGTTGGAACTGATTCGGGATTCAAGTATTCAGAAAACTGATGAACTCTGGATGGACATTGTGAAAATAATTTGTATTGGAATAATGGAAACTTGAAATATTAAATGATCTATTAGAATGGCACTACTAGGCGAGTACCAGATTGTTTTCCGCCCAGGACGGTCAACAACAGACCACCTGTTCTCGATTAGACAAATGCTCGAGAAAACATACGAGTACAATGTTGAACTACACCGCCTCTTTATTGACTTCCAGCAGGCGTATAGCAGTGTGGACAGAGGGAAATTACTAAAGGCATTGCAGAGACTGAAAATACCTAGCAGGCTTAATAAGATTGACAAAGATGACCCTGAAAAGGACAAGTTGTAAAATTAAAACTAGAGTATATCTCAAATAGCTTTAACCCCAACTTTAAATTTCAATTCTACATACTAAACCACAATTAATACTTTTTCCTTTAATGAATTTAATATTTAGGTATATTATAAGTTAAAATAAAATAAAAACAAAATAAAAATAATTTTTGTTTATTCTTAATAAATTGTTAAATAAATTTGTACATTTTCATCATAAAAATAATTGATTTACAAAAAAAAATAATAGTAATTAATAAATTTACTTTTATTATTATAAAAAACATGTAAGCAAAACAATATTAAAAAAATAAATAAATAAAATTAAAAAAAAAAAATATTAATCTTCAGCTTTCATACAATTTATACACACAGGATTATTTTTTGTATTTTTTAGACATATTAATTGTCCACAGTTATTACACGAATTTTTACTTTTGAATCGATTTTTTGTGGACACAAGTAGCATCTTCCCCTACTTTGGGGCCTAGTTTGCTGTAGCAGTCGACGTTGAAGACGTTGGGTTCTTGATTTTCTTCAATGTCGATGCACTTTTCCATCATTCTTATTGTGTCTCTTTTCAGCCATCTGCATGAATTTGGATTATTCAATCTTTCTCTAATAAGCAGTTCTTTTAATTCCCAACTGCAATAGAAAAATCCGCCTTCGGCCAAGTGAAGAAATTTTTCAGTCAGGATGAAGTTTCGTCATCACGATATATATATATATATATATATATTTTTTTTTTTTTTTTTTTTTTTTTTTCCAATCCTCCATTTATTTACAATACATACAATATAATATACAATATATATATTAGGATCTTGGATTGCCTTGCGGCATTTGAAGATGGGTGTCCTCGGCAGCTGCTGGATCCACTCTGTTGACGGATGGTCTTCCTTCTTCTATGTTGAGCGAGGAGGAGTCACTCTGCTGGCGGTGGTGGTTCTAACGGGTCAGTCTGTTGAGCCAGAACCCCTTCCCTCGGCGAGTACGTCCGCTAAGGGGGTCAAACCTTGCCACCTCCCAGGCCTGGGAGGCGGGGCTAAATCCCTGAAGAGAGAGTTGGAACAGTGCTTCAGACCATCAAAAAATTTGTTATGTCGGCGGCCAATGTAGGTCGGGATGGAAGGCATCCTCAGTTGTTCTAGGATGTGACTGTTTTTGGCCCTCTGAAGGTTGGTACCACGGACGATTCGCCGAAGGACGGTGTTCTGGAACGTTTGGAGGGCATGTAGTGTACTCTTGTACATGTGGTGCAGCAGTGGAGCTCCATGGAGTAGGGTGGGTCTAATTATGGATTTGTATATCTGGAGCTTGAGGCGGAGGGATAGTTGGGGAGAAGTCAAGAGATGATAGAGGCGGTAGGTCTTTGCCCTGGCCTGTTTGATCCTGCTCTTCACGTGGGTGGAGAAGGTCAGGTGTCGGTCAATGTTGACCCCAAGATATAGAATGGAGCTGGATAGTGGTTGCTCAACATTGTCTACTGTGAAGTGCTTAGGCAATCTCTGGGATCTCCTGAATTTAGTAAAGGACATCACAATAGCGTCAGTTTTCTTGGGGTTAACCTTGATTCCACAGGTGTGTAGAGCTTCGACAATGGTGGAGGTTGCCCTCTGAGCCATGTCGAGTGCTCGGCCAGGGTTAAGGCTGGAGGCGTAGACGGCTACGTCGTCTGCGTATGCAGCAACTACCGCCTCGGAGTGTTTGATGGAGACCACTGGAGCCGTGAAGATGTTAAACAGGATTGGTCCCAGTACTGATCCCTGTGGTACACCGCAGGTGGTGAGGACTGGTTGAGACAGGCTCTCACCGACTCGTACGACGAAAGATCTTCCGCTAAGATAGCTTCTGATCAGTCGGCATAGGGCGGTAGGGAACCTGTATTCTTCCAGTCGGCGGAGTAGTAGGGGGGTGTGAGACACAATCAAAGGCCTGTGTGCAATCCAGTGAGATGAGCGCAGTGGCTTTATTCCTATGCATCTGGTCGATGGCATATGCCTGAAGCTTGGCCAGATGGTGTTCGCAGGCAACACCTCGCTGGAAGCCGGTCTGTTCAGGTGGTATGACTTCTTCACGGCGACAGTGGTCGAGGATATGGTAGTGAGCCAGTCTTTCGAACACCTTGCTGATGTGAGAGAGGAGGCTGATAGGACGGTAATCTTCCGCTACGTTACCACGTCTCTTAGGTTTTAAAAGGGGGACCACCACAGCCCGTTTCCAGACCGTGGGGAAATAAGCAATTCGGAAACACGAGTTGAAGATGTTTAGTAAGAAGGCTTTACCCTTCCTAGGAAGCATCTTCAGCATAGTTGACGGGATACTGTCCAGTCCGGATGCTCTTCTCCCTTTCTGGCGGCGGAGAACAGACTCAAGATCCTTGAAAGTAGAGAAGATGGGCTTCTCATTAGGACTTGGTAGTGGTCCGTGGGGTGGCAGTGGCGCATCAGCCGTCCTTTCAGCATCCTTTGCTGAGTATGCTCTGGCTAGGTGTTCTGCCTGTCCAGCGGGTGTTAGAAGCTGGTCACCGTCAGTGATGAAAACCGCACGCCTTTTGTTGACGAATGTTCGGACCAATCTCCAGAACTGTCTGTGGTCGTTATGGGTCCGCCGGAGCCGATCATGCCCACAAAGCCCTCTTCCAATCGCTTATGAGCCTGGCGATTTGCCGGGTCATGGCGTTGATAGCAGGCTTGAGGCTGTAGTCCCGTGTTCGCCAGAAGATGTTCCGGAGATTATTCCTCTGTCCGATCAAGGCCAAGACGTGCGGTGGAGGAGATCGTTGACTGTTGGGTCGGGGACTGAATTTAGGGATGTGAACGTCGGCAGCATCAAGGATAGTGGTGGTGATAGTCTCCACTGCTGTGTCGATCTCACCAGGGGTCAGGCACGGAGTCACTGAGGGAAGCGATTCCTGTATCCTGGTTCTGTAGCCCTTCCAGTCCGCTTCGTGCAGAAGGAACTTAGTGGCAGTTGGTGTGGCCGGAGTCCCTTCGAACGTGTATAGCACTGGGCGGTGGTCGGAGTTACAGAAATGCAAGGCTCGGCACTCAGTGATAGTGTGCATGTCTCTGATGAGGAGTAAGTCCAGTGTCGAGGTATGGGCGGGGTTGGCGCTGTGTCGGAAAGTATGTACACCTGGGTGGAAGACAGAGAGCCGCATCTTCGTGATGACCGAACCCAATGGATTGTTATTAGAGCATAACCAGCTCGTGTGGCGAGCATTGAGGTCCCCCAGGACAACATACCTGCTGCGGGCCTGTGCGTGAAGCAGCAAACCACGAACAGGCGTATAGTTGGCCCGAGGTCTTCTGTAGACACAGCTGAACGTGTACCGATTTCTCAGTCGCACGTCAACTGTGATCATGTGGCAGCCCTCGCAAGAGTCCACGGGGTTCAGTATGAGTCTGGATGGTATGTCTCTTCTCACGAGGATGGCGACTGCCTGTGATCCCTGTACGTTTTCTCTGTAGGATATGTAGTCAGTGAAGTGGAGTCGATACTGTCGAGTGGAGTGCCACCACCGCTGGTCGATACTGAAGAAGGAGGACCTCTAGTTCAGCCTGCGATGAAGGCAGGCCTCTGGCGTTCAGGTTGATGACGTGCTCAGTGATCATCGAGCTTCTCAATCACCCTGGTCATGAGGCGCATCATTGAGGTCATCATCTCCATCATAGCGTCCATGCGATTGAGAAGCCGGTTGAGGAGCACGTTGGTGGTGTTGTCATGCAGGTCAGGTTCTGGTGGCAAGTTGATCTGGACTGGTTGTGATGCCACCGTCAGTTGAGTAGTAGTAGTGGTAGTACTGGGTTTTCGACGAGGAGCTGCTCCACCTGAGGCTTAAGAGAAGCTGTAGTCCGTACGGGTTGGGCGGGCTGCAGGGAAATTCCTCTCATTGATTTCAGGTGCTGGTGCCCGGGGCAGTTGCTGTTGTTTTCTGTCTTCGCTGGGCGATGAGACTTTGTCGATGTGGGCAGTCCCTGGAGGAAACTGGGTGAGCGCTCGGGCAGTTGGGGCATAAAGGTGAGGCCACTTGCCGTTGAGGGCATTCTTCGATTAGGTGCGGGCCTCCACACCAAGGACATCTACATGTTCGGCCACAATATTTCATTGTGTGGCCAAATTGTTGGCATTGGCGACATTGTACAGGTCCGCCATCTTCTTTGAAGACGGAGGCCCTGAAACGAATATTGTTTACTACCCTTAGTTTTTGAAGATCCTCCATCTTCGTAGTAGGGGCAGTAATTACTTGGATGCCCTCAACGGGGTAGGGCTCGTCGTTCCCCTCTCTTCTGGTGAGTCTCCTAGCCATTATGAATCCGGGCAGTCGTTCTTTTAATTCTTCGGTTATGTCGGCTACGGGGTGGTCGAGGTCATAACCGTGCATAACGAATTTTTGGATCTTTGTGTGCCCCTGGGGGCAAAGGAATGGAATTGTACTGCCTGATCTGTCCTCAGCAGTAGGGTTGCCTTCGCGTGGTCTATTTCGGTGTTTAAGTACAGTCTCGTCTCTTTCTTTGAGTTATTGGCGGAGAAGTCAGAGATGCCAATAGCTCTGATTTTAACCCTCAAGTCAGTCAGTGTGAAATGGGGGGGAAATTGTTATGGGCGCTGGTAACCTTACTCGAGGTGCATTAGCGACCTCTACCGGTAACTGCTCAAATCTGTTCCCAGTGGCAAACTGGTTGCAGGCCTTGGCCTGAAGGAGTGTTTCTTCGGTACAGGCTCAAAACCCTCCGATAGAGATCGCTTCTCGAAGGTGGCTCCTGATTGATCCGCTGGCATAGGACCACTGGCAACATTCAACTCCATGTTGGAAGCCGCCATCTCTCTTTCTTGACACTCCACGTCCTAGAGTCTCTTGTGCAGGAGAGGGGGGACCTAAAAAGTGTGTGAGAGAGTGTGGGGGTCCAGGCCACAACCAAAAATAAAGAGAGTACTAGTCGAGTGCTAGGCTAGGACTCATACAAATGGACCAACCAAAAAAAACAAAAACAAACGGAGAGTTCACTGTTACACTTTCAAATTGAATTAATCGAGAGTTAACAATAAATCAGAAAAAATTCAAGCCTCCGATTTTATTTATTATTTTATTCATACAATAATGATAGAAATGATGATCTTTTCTTGCCTTTCGGCATTTTAAGACGTAATTCTGCTCTGCCATCTCTGGAGGGTCTTTGGTCCACTGAAGGTACTGTTTTAAAAAAGGGATATCTGAGGAGAGGTTAAGAGGTGGGTCGAAAAGGTGAGGTGCCTATCGAGGCTGACGCCTAGGTATAATATTATTATTATATTATTATAATATATTGTTATTGTATATTATTATTATTATTATTATTATATATATATTATATTATTATATTATTATAGCTCAATATTATTCATTGGCCATCTTTTAGTTTGCCGTTTTGTGGAATATTCTGCAACCATTTTGTCGAGAGTGTCTACAGTACCTTTGGTAGCATTCATTATATGTACTGATAATTTCTGTTTTGTTTTTTTGTCTCATCATTTATAATATTGTTTGTGTGGTGTTCGCTTGATAATAGTATTACACATTTATTTGGTTTGGGTACATATGATACTAATGTAATTTCACTTTATACTAGTTATTTATACTAAACAATGGTATATTAGGTCACACTAAGCACTACGTAGGAGCTAGGAGCGCACCCCAGGCCTGTTTTTGGCAATACTTGTTCAAATAATATAAAGTTCATTTAGTTTTTTCTATTTATTTTTTGATCTTTTGAATCAAGACACAGAAGAAAAACTCCTAAAAGGAGTAATGGATATCTATAAATTTATAAAAATGGCAATGGGAAAAACGAGCCGTGGGGTGCGGGAACACCCCACCCAGTCCTAGGAAGGTTAAGGTTAACAGTGGATTAAGATAAGGAAACCCATTATCACCGGTACTATTTAACCTCGCCCTAGAAGTTGCCATTAGAAATGTAAGAACAAACCCGGGTGGCACCATTTACAATAGGCTCACACAACACATGGCTTTTGCTGATGATGTAGTCATCACAGGGAGAACCAAAACAGCACTGGCCGGTGCTGTAGAAGAATTCAAGAGAGCAGCACAAGATTTGGGGCTGAAAATAAATGATGAAAAGACTAGGTATATGAAAACCTCTAGACAGGCCGGAGAGAGAAGAGATGTCGTGGTTGTGAGGGAAAACACGTTTAACAGCTGCAGCACATTTAAGTACCTGGGAGGAGTTGTGACGGAGAACAATAATTTAGAAGTTGAAATTAACGGCAGAATGGTAGCAGGAACCAGATGTTTATATGGTCTGCAAAAAGCTATCCGATACAAAAGTTTTTCCAGGAAGGCAAAGCTTTTGTTATATAAAACAATAATTAGGCCAGTAGCAATGTATGGCAGCTAAACGTGGACTCTAACCAAGGAAAACAGAAGAGCTCTACTGGTTTGGGAGATAAGAGCCCTGAGAAAGATCTTTGGAGCCGTTAAAGAAGAGCACAGGTTGAGAATCAGAAGCCATGCCAAACTAACTGAATTGTACGGAGAGCCTGATATCCTCTGTGTTATTAAGAAGAGCAAGCTTAGATAGTTAGGGCATGTGGAAAGGATGGAGCCCTTTAGGCTGCTTAAAATGATGCTAAATGGTGCACCAGGAGAGAAAAGGAAAAGAGGCAGATCCAGGTGGCGGTGGATTGAGGACTTAGAAGAAGATATAAGAAAGATGGAAATTGGAAACTGGAGGAGTCTCGCTGGAGACCGCGAGGCATGGGGAAGAACGGTGGTAGAGGCCCAAGTCCTGCAAGGACTGTACCGCCCAACAGTGAGTGAGTGATTAGAATGGCATGGAAAAAAAAAAAGGTAAGAAACAGATCACCGAGTGAAAACTGGCTAAGTAATAATATTAGGGATATGTCGATTCTAGGTTCCATCGATTCTGGGGAAAAGAATGGGTATCTGGAAATCCACAGTCGATTCCTTGGAACCCATCGATACCGGTTTTGTTTTTTTGGTAGTAGTTTTGTGAGACCCAATTAACTTCAATTTAATTAAACTTAATTATTTAGTGGATACACTTGTGAAAACAATTATCTCGAGAAATCAAATATTGCTACTACAACTTTCACACCAAAATGTTTTATCTATTTAGACTGAGTAGGCCATTGTATACATTTCATTTAATTTCTTCTTTAATTAAAATAATTTATTCCTTTTTATTTAACTCCCAATTCTTAAACATAAATGATTTCATCATTTAGCTATTATGTTTTATTCATATAATCTGCATAATGTCGCGCCGAGAACTGTTTACGAAGACAACATGAATTCATGCTCGTCCAGCGTCTACTCCGAAATTTAGTCCTAACTACTTAGCATGCAAGGGCGGGGTCACTGTTTGCTTATGGTTTGCTTACATATCCTATGAGCAATAACCATCTTTGACAAATAACTCTCATTACTTAACGAGTTTAAATACGTAAAAATGAAGCAAAGAAAAAAAAAATTCCGTTTCCACGAACTAAAAATGATAAATTTTGACCATAGAGTATTGCTTTAAAAATCTCATAATTTTTCATCTTCAACAAAGTTCCATTTTACCCGTTCTGTAACGGTAATGTAACCACAAAATACGGAATACGATAGAAGCGGTGGAAAGGTGGGGGGAGAAGGCTCTAGACCTAGGAGCGCTATCCCCACCACCCTAACCCCGCCTGTCCCAGTCAGTACCACTGTTTGTGCCGTGTTTATTTGGAACAGTTGGTAATTGTTGGGTCTCTGATGTGTGTATGTGTTTTTTTTCTTTATTTCTTAATTGGATTAAAAAATGCCGTGTTGTGCCGCATTTGGATGTTCTAGAAAAGAGTTCAACAAGGATTTAAATCCTTCAATAACCTTTTACCGGTACATTTTAAACGTACACAGTTTAGTTTTTCAATAAATTGAGAAACAAATCTTCCTTCCCTTTCGCCACAGTAAAAATATGTTTATTGTGGAGCTTTATTAACTCCCCTATATTAACAATAGAAACCAAGATGCCGAACTGTGTCAGCTTTAGGTAGTGGAATACCATTTAAATTGATAGGAGGACAGGATTTTCGGCAGAGGGTAAAGGTTACGTTGGTGCATTTAGTTTCATTAACTTTAATCCGCCAATTATCGCACCAGTCTTCAATGAAGGATAAGTGGTTTTGGAGATTATAGGAAGCTATTAAAGGATCTGAATGGGATGAAAGGATAGCAGTGTCATCAGCAAATGTTGCAAGGAAAGTGTGAGGAGTGGTAGGGATATCTGCAGCATAGAGGATATATAGAACTGGACCAAAAACTCTACCTTGTGGAACACCTGCCCCTATTGGGGAGCAGATAGAGTATTCTATTCCGCAGCGAACTCGAAAGGAACAGTTAGATAGGTAGGGTCGAAGAACTAGGAATAGTGATTGTGGTAGCTGGGCTTTGAGCTTGAAGAGCAAACCGTCATGCCATACCCGGTCAATAGCTTGCGCTATGTCCAGAAATGTGCCGGAGCAATATTGCTTGCTTTCAAGTGCTGAAGATATTTGGTCAACAACTCTCAGGCCTTGTTGGATAGTGGAATAGCTAGAGCGGAATCCAAACTGGTGTGAAGGAATATTTTGCGATTCAAGGATGGGTAGGATTCTTTTAAGAAGGAGCTTTTCAAACATTTTTGAAAGGATTGGGAGAAGGCTAATTGGTCTATATGATGAAGGGTTGTTAGAAGGTTTGCCCGGTTTTAGGAAAAGGATAATAATGGAGTGCTTCCATAGCAAAGGAAAAGGGGTTGTCCGGAGGATGCAATTGTATAGGTGGGTAAGGAATATGATTGCTTTATGAGGAAGTTGCCTGAGGATCTGTGAACTAAGGAGATCATATCAAGGGGATTTTCGGGATTCCAATTTTTTTAGAAGGAATTTGACCTCAGGGGTTTATTGCTTTAGGAGGTAAGGAGAGAGGTATCGGTGAATTGAGATATTCATGAACCATTTTTGTGTGGGTGAGATTAGATTCAGGATGGGGAAGAAATATACTGGATAGGTGCTGGGAGAATTCTTCGGATCTGTTATCTGAAGAGGAGAGTGAAGAAAGATGGGAACTATACGATTTTGATCTGAAGGTAGCCATATTTTTTTTAAGGAGTTTGGTAAGGTAATTATAGGATTTCCGATCATCTGGATGCCTGGTTCTTTGCCAAATGGCTCTGGTTTGGCGTTTAGATTGGATAAGGTCCAGTAGATCTTGAGGTATAGGATTTTCTTTTCGAACTTTGGGAAGGGAACGAGGTGAAAATCCCCAGGCTGCTTGCTGTATTATGTTTGTGGAGGAATTAGTTGCATTGTCATGGTCTTGGGAGGTTTTTAGGGATACTCTGAGGCCTATAGTGTCGGATATTACTTGACGGAAGAGGTTCTAGTCTACTGGCCCCCTAATAAATGATGGGGAAGGAGGTTATGTAATTGAACTGACAGAAAGGGTTAGAATTAAAGTACTATGATCTGAGGAAAGGTCATCCAGGCGTTCTATGGAGTGATGGAGAGGTCCTAATCCTGAATGGATGAAGAAGTCAAGAAGGTCTGGGTTTCGGTTTGGATACGTGTGCTAATAGGTGGGAGTACAGGGAGAAATAAAATTGGATCTTTGGGGATTAAGTGCTGACTGTAATGCTCGCCCACGGGAGTTGATGGTTCTTGAGCCCCATTGCTGGTGCTTAGCATTGAATTCAGCAACAAGGAGAAAGTGATGACCTAAGGAATTAAGAAATGAGAGGAACTGGGATGTGGAAATGGGTTTATTTGGGGGGGGCAGTAGGCCAGCGCAATCGTGATGGGAAAGGAGAAGGTTTTGAAAACAACTGCTGCGGGTTGCAGGAATTCATTTGCTGGTAAAGGAAATACGTGTTGAGAGAGGGGATAGTGAATGATAACAGCAGTTCCGGCATGGGCTCTACCATCAGGGTGGTCTTTTCGGTATGTTTGGTATTGTGGTATGTTAAGACGTTGTTTACTGGTCAGTATGGTTTCTGTAATTAAAGCTACATCGATTTCTTTGTAATGTAGCAAGGATGTAAGTTCGTCAGTGTGGTTGCGAATACCATTCGCATTCCAAAGGAGAATGGATATGGGTTTTGTGGAAGGATTTAAGGATTATACATTTTTTGAAGAGGAATTAGATGAGGTATAACATTTGTGAGGAGTGGAATGAGAGGGGTGATATGAGCTTTCAATTCTTAAGGGAAGGAATTAAATAAGGATGTGAGATCTGAGGTAGTAGGGGGAGGAGGAATATGGGAGATCTGATGATGGATATGTGGATTGGGTTGGATTAATGGAGCTGGAGTATATAGGAGGGAGTATATATTAATGGAGTTGAGGGTTATAGGAATAAGGTTGTTGAGGAGGTTATGGCATGGCCCCTTTTTCATTCTGACATCTTCCTCCAAGCATTTCTGCAAATGATACTGATGAGGTAGCCATTTTTGAAGGCTGTCTTCCTCTTGTCTGATGAGCTTCTTCATTCTGTGGCTGCGTCCTATGGAATTCGTTACGGAGGTTTATGTATCTTTGGCAACCTTTGTAGTTAGCCAGATGCTCTTGTTGGCATAAGGCACACACTGCAGGGACTTCTCGGGACTAACAAGGGGAGGACACAGTCAGTCTCTCACGGATCTTGTTGGCAATTTTTTTGGAGGTTCCTGGTCAAAATATATTAGACACGTATTTTGCCGTTCCGACCAATGGCCCATATGTTTCTTGAGTTTTGAGGGTGCTGAAATGGAATTCTAGGACTAAAAAAATTTTCTATCACATTTTACAGTGGAAAGCCTAAACTTTTTCAAGTGAAGTACGTTCAATATATATTTTTTTTTTTTTACAAGAACCGACATCGGATTCGAATTTAACATTTAAAAGAACTCTTAAATATGAAATTTCATCCAAATAGAAAAATAAAAATTTGTAAGCTTCAAAATTTGCCTGACCAAATAGGCAACTTTTATTTAAATTGATAGAAACATTAATTATGCTTAGACGGTTTAAGGTATCAACTTTATTTTTTTACACAAAATATAGGGTGGTAATACGCACGAAATGTATTTGGTTTCATCATCCTATCTGGTTTCAAACTCAAGTTAAAAATCAAAATGTTTTTCGGATTTTCCAATTATTTTAATAGGTTTTTGTTCATTTAATTTTACATTTATATACATCAAAAGAAAGCTGAGACTCTCCTCTTTCTAGCGATACCAACCAGTGAATTGCGTGACAAAGTAATGGCGATTTAAAAGTATGTAACCAATAATCGAATTAAAAATTTCATTATCCTAGAAGAGGGGGGAAAAAAATGATATTTTTTGATTTTGTTTGAATAAGCGTTTTTTTTAATGTTTTTGAGGATGCTGAATTAGAATCTGACGTCAATTTTCGTGTAAAAAAATCTATAGAGGTAGTTTGCTTGAAAAACTAATCATTTTTTTAGAATTAAATTAACCTAAACCAAAATCTATGGAGCGGCTATATTTTTTCTTAAATTTTCAATAAAAACTAAAAATCTTGGTGCAAGAATCATGTCGATATCATTTTTTAAACTCGAGATAAAAAATAAACTAGTTCAATGTATTTAATTTTATTTTTCTCGGCTCCTAGGGCCCATTGGTCGGAACGGCAAAATACGTGTCTAATATTTTTTGACCAGGAACAAAAACAGATGTCGATTCCATATTTTTAGTGGGTGCGTTACTGAGCACCAGGAAATGATTTGCTGTAAATAAGGGTGATTCTTCGTTTACTCCTTGAGTTGAAGTCCCAGGCATTGCTTCGTTGATTGGTGATGAGTTTGGAGGAGTTTTAATATTGCATTTACGCTGGACGCTGTTTAGCTGGGCTGAAACGTACAGTTTCAAGAGAACGACTTCTTTTAGCTTTGTTAGTTTTAGACGACATCACCATGTGGAAATATCATTGAGGAGTAGAGGAAAAGAAAAATAAAGAAAGAAAGCAAAATATATAAAGAAAAAAATAAATAAAAGATCGCAGAGTATGCTGTTAAAGGGCATGACGGATCCACCCCGCACAGAAGGCAGATGGCCACTGAGTGTCAAGGTAGTGTTATCTTATCTCACTAATCCGCTCCCCTCTGCTTGCCCATAGAACACATTTTAGTTTACGTATTCACTTATAACAATAATTATTGGCTTTACTCACTGTTTTATTTGGTCATTGTTCACCACAGCTATTAATAACTATTACTGTAAACTTTTCTTGACGGAAATCTGAGAAAAACCTGACAAAAAAGGATAATTATCAGAGAGCGATATTAACTATTACTTTCACCGTTGGCGCACGAGATGTAATATTAATTTCATAAAAAACTCCGATCTAAAAAGAAATGTGAGACGGTATGTCAGAAGCTTCATATTTTCTTATTTCCTCTTCCCTGATGTGAGAAAATAAAACATAAATTAGCATCACTTTCCAAGTTTTTATTTTATATTTATAACTTGTAATATCCCTTATTTGGAAAAGTTTAGATGAAGATAACATTACTTATGATTTAGTACTATATTAATTCTGATTTATTATAATATTAATTCAACACTGAATTGGTGTTTAATATTTTGATATTGTAACAAGATGTAATGTTTTTTCCACTCAAAAATGTAACATTTTGACACGCCATTTTTTCCGGTTGCTAAGTGACTTAAGATTGTTGCTAGGAGTATTTACTCGTTGCTAGGAGACAGAGTGGTAACAAGATGGAATGTAATTTTGCGGTTATGTTTGTTAGTGCAGTGATGAGTATGTGTATGTCATCATCAGTTCATATTGTTATTTAATACCGTTCTGTAAGTTTGACCATGTTAAATCTCTTGTTAATTCTTTGTTAATAAATCGTAAATTGAAAACCCTTGATGTGATGTTAAAAATTGGTGTCTGTTGTGGGGTTAAGTTTATTAACAAAGATAATTTAAGTATTCAGAATACCTGTCAAGAAAATTCAGAAATTAAGATTAGCTGAGTTAGACGCCCTCATTTCATTGACAAATACAAATGGAAAATATTCATTTAATTTATTGATTTTTAGCAGGATAACTGATCGAGGGACTTTTTTTTTTTAATATTACGGAAGTCAACCAGCAAAATGGAAATCCTAAACGCAAAGATTTCTTAAAAAAGTTTTAAACTAATAAACTTCGAAGGGCCGTAAGGAGATACCTCTGTGGGGGGTAGGGTTGCAGGGAGAAGGGAAGTACATTTTTAATAAAACTTCAACTCCCGTTTCTTAGTATTCTCGCTTCCATATTTTAACTGCTTCGACTTAACGGAGAGTTGAAGAAAGCCAGCGTCCGGTTATTGTTTCATTTTTATACTTCTACGTTTTTTCCTCAATAAGGATTTTCGATCAAATAAAAGTTAAAAAAAAAAATATATTTTAAATCGCTTTGATTATTTTAGTCTAGTAGTATTCTACATTTTTAAAAATAATGGCGTGTCAAAATGTTACATTTTTTAGTGGAAAAAAACTTAACATATTTTAATATATGAAAAAAATTTTGCACAAGATAACTGCAGGATCCCAGCTAAATGCCATATCTATTTCAACATGAATAATATTTCATTGTTAGAAAAGTAATGCAGTCATTTATTTATTTTATTTTTTTATTATTATTTTTTTTTTATTTGTAGCTTCCCTCTTTACCCAATCTGCCGGTTTTCCTCAAGGTAGTATCCTAGTCCCCATCCCCTACACGGTGTATACAGCTGACATCCCAACTCACCCTACCACTGTCCTCACCACTTATGCTAATGACTCATTTTTATTATAAGTAAACAATGATTCATTCATTGCCTCCCAAACACTCCAATCCCATATCCTAATCATTCAACAATGGTGTCAAAAATGGAGAATCAAAATAAATCTAAACATATCAAAATGCATAAATGAGTCTACAGTAAAATCATTCCACAAAAAAGAAACAGTTTTTTTTTTTTTTTAAACGTTCCAAATTCTATTCTATCGAAAAAAAAGAAAAAAATTACTAGAAGGCAGTGGATAGGAACTAAAAATCCAAATTTCAAAAAAAATATGGAACAAATTAACTGTCAAAACAGAATTAGAAAAATTCACTTTTTCACAATATAAAAATTATGTTACAAACCTGGATCCAAATCGTCAATCCCTATGGAGGGCTACGAAATGGCTAGTAACAAATATGAAAAAATTCCAAGGCTATTAGAAAATCGTGATTTCATAACTAGCTATGTGGAGGAAGCTGAAGCCTTTGCAGACTATTTCGAAAAAACATTTACAAGTAAAATAGGTCCGTCAAGAAGAAATTTAGCATATGATAAGGTTAATGAATTTGTATCAATACCACTAGCAACAGCACAACATCCACGGAAATTCACTACTCCGAAAGAAATATTCAAACTTTTTACAAGACTTAAACCAAATCAAAGTCCTGGTCATGATCTAATTCCAGCTATTGGCATTAAAAAATTACCGAGAAAAGCAATCATTTTAATAACCTCAATTTTTAATAGTTGCTTGCGGACTGGTTATTTTCCTGATTATTGGAAAAAGGCTAAACTGGTAGTTATTCACAAGCCGGGGAAAAACGCTAAACAAATCAGCAGCTATAGGCCTATAAGTCTCTTACCAATTTTAGGAAAACTTCTGAAATCAGTTATAAAAAGACGCCTAACTTCATTTTTTTCAAGATATAAACATTATTCCAGATTTTCAATTTGGATTTCAGATCAGTCGTTCCACAGCGCACCAAATATCACGATTATCAGAATTTATAGTAAAAGGTTTTGAAATGAAAAAAACACACTCCTGTCACATTTTTAGATTTTCAACTAGCATTTGACAAGGTATGGCATCAAGGTCTCTTATACAAACTTAATAGAGCGAGAGCCCGTGAACCCCAGACGTTCGTTATTTTATAAAAGATGAAACTTTGTCAGTGCATACTACCAATAGAGGTAAGAACGATGGGCCATGAATGAAGTTCGGGTAATCGTGGCCTTGGCAGGTAAATGGTGCTAAAGGTGTGTAAAATACCAGTCTACTATCGTCAATTATATAGCTGGATTTTTTGATATTTCCTTCAGAAATGTACTTACGTTATAGTATAAAAGCTGATTTTTATATATGTTACTCAGGGAATGATTATATGATGTTTCCTCATCAGCCAGACACCTACCATCGTGGCAACCCCCCACCAGACACTTATCATCGTGGCAACCCCTTGCCAGACACCCTTAATGCTCATTTATTTGTAATTGTACTTACGTTATAGTATAAAAGCTGATTTTTATATATATTACTCGGGCAATGATTAGATGATGTTTCCTCATCAGCTAGACACTTACCATCGTGGCAACCCCCACCAGACACCCTTAATGTTCATATATTTGTAATCGTATTTACGTTATAGTATAAAAGCTGATCTTTATATATATTACTCGGGCAACGATTAGATGATGTTCCAAGGTAAAAGTTATAAAACAATCAAATGAGATAATACTCAACAATCTATTAAAATGCAACTTTAATAACATGTGCGGTCAGCGACTCACAAGAATTATGTACATAAATTGTTTATATTTGTACAAGAACATGTTAATTAACAACTAAAGTTATTATTATTATATTTGGTATAGTTAAATAATAATTACTATTTAATTATTAATACTTGACACAAACATATGAGATTATTTTAGCTGGTGTAAACACGCACTGAGTAATAAACAATACATGTGCAGTAAAATACAAGAGCGTGGTGAAGGATCGCGACAGACATCACTCACTATCTCACTCCCACCCAGCCATATGTATCTTGCCTCGCGCTCGCTAATACAGCTACCCGACATGCTTGTCTGGCAAGGGGTTGGAACTGTCAGAACGGTCTGGCTGATGAGGAAACATCATCTAATCGTTGCCCGAGTAATATATATATAAAGATCAGCTTTTATACTATAACGTAAATACAATTACAAATAAATGAGCATTAAGGGTGTCTGGCAAGGGGTTGCCACGATGGTAAGTGTCTGGCTGATGAGGAAACATCATATAATCATTGCCTGAGTAATATATATAAAGATCAGCTTTTATACTATAACGTAAATACAATTACAAATATATGAACATTAAGGATGTCTGGCAAGGGGTTGCCACGATGGTAAGTGTCTGGCAGGGGGTTGCCACGATGGTAAGTGTCTGGCTGATGAGGAAACATCATCTAATCATTGCCCGAGTAATATATATAAAAATCAGCTTTTATACTATAACGTAAGTACAATTACAAACAAATGAGCATTAAGGGTGTCTGACAAGGGGGTTGCCACGATGATAAGTGTCTGGTGGGGGGTTGTCACGATGGTAGGTGTCTGGCTGATGAGGAAACATCATATAATCATTCCCTGAGTAACATATATAAAAATCAGCTTTGATACTATAACGTAAGTACATTTCTGAAGGAAATATCAAAAAATCACGCTATATAATTGACGATAGTAGACTGGTATTTTACACACCTTTAGCACCGTTTACCTGCCAAGGCCACGATTACCCGAACTTCATTCATGGCCCATCGTTCTTACCTCTATTGGGAGCATGCACTGACAAAGTTTCATCTTTTATAAAATAACGAAGGTCTGGGGTCCACGGGCTCTTAGTCTATAAGTGAGTAAACACTCCAAAATATCAATAAGATATTTTGTAACCCTTTCTTAATAAACGAACATTCACCGTCAGAATAAACCACACAATCTCAACCACCAGACCTATCAGTGCCGGTACTCCACAAGGATCAGTTTTATCACCCATTATCTTCAACTTCTACCTTCACGGTATCATCCAATTGCCCGAAGCCTCTATAGCCATGTTTGTTGATGACACAGCAGTTTTTTCGCAACACGAAAATATAACAATAGCCAGAAATACTTTTCAAATAGAATACCTTGGTGTTCATCTAGATCGTCACCTAACCTGGAATAAACCACATCCACTCTTAAACCAAATATAACTTTATAATTTATAATTATAAAATTTATAATTTTAGTCTACAAAACAATACTCAGACCATTAATGATGTACGGTTGTGAAGTGTGAGGAGCTGCGTCCTCCACCAAACGGAAAAAACTACAATCTTTCAAAAAACAAGGTCCTGAGAATTGCCGTAGAAGCTTCCTGGTTTATAAGAAATAGTCAACTACATCGTGAATTAGAAATGTAATCAATAGACAATTTTATCAAAAAATGCTTCACCAGGTTTCAAGTTACCAGCGGTTAAAGGTGCAGTAGCTTTCAACATAGGAGCTCAAATAACATCCCGCAGATTGAAACTAAGACTCATGCAAGAAGTCCTGATGTTAACACCATTACTATTTTATTCAGTATTTACTTGATCGTACGACGACACCAATTATTGTTCTTATTACTATAATTTATTTCTTATTATTCTTGTATTCTTTACTTTATTCATTTAGTTTGTCTTTATTATTATTCTCTTATATATATATATATATATATATATATATATATATATATATATATATATATATATATATATATATATATATTCTTTATTTTCTGTTATTTTTTATTTATTTGTCTTTTTTTATTATTTTAATTTATTTCATTTTTCCTAATTAATTCAATTTTTATTTATTTATTTTAATTTTTTTTAAGCACCTGATTATGCCTTGTATATAAATATTCTTTATCTATTTTTTTCCTATTAAATTATTATTATTAATTTCTTTATATTTTGTTATTTTTACTTCTTTGCATTTTTTTTTTCTTTCTTTCCCTTTTAATTTTTTGTTATTATATACTTCCTCTAATTATTCCAAAATTATTATAAAACTTATCTGTTATGGGTGTCTCTCTCACGAGACTATACCCTTCCTTCTACTATTGTTAAATCATTATCAATATTGTTGAAACAACCATGGAATTCTCACCAGGCCGGTGTGGAAATAAAATAAATAAAAAAAAAAAAAAATTAAAACTTTAAAAAAAACTACCCATCAGTAGCAATTCAATAGAAATTCTACACTACAATGACTCTAGGCCATCTGCGACTCTTATCGTTTTAGTCCGTTTAGCAAGAAAATTATAGCTAAAATATTATTATAATTTTTCAATTATTAGCTAGAAAATTATAAATATTTAATACAAACAAAAAGTCAGGTTGAAAAAGAACTCTAAAGAATACTTGAAACAATGAAGAAAGCGTGGTTTCTAGTTGTTGTCAAGATTAATTAAAAGATGAATACTGGCCTAACTCAAACTAAGCCTCTCGCTGAAGTGTCAGTCGCGGGAAAGTTAAGCATTTAACTTCTCAACTCGAGAAATTTGCTTTAAAACCGTCTTTAAAATTCAAACTTAACCACCAAGACGGATCCTTCAACATTTACAAGGCAAACGTTTAAAGCTCCTAATTAATTACAAAAGGCTCATTTACATGACAGTAATTAGACCTATTTGGTGATATGAAGTCGAGTTTTGGGAATCCACAAAACCCTCTCCTTCAACTCTTATCCAATCCTTACATTCCGAAATCATTTGAAATGTCCTCAATGCCTCTTCATTTGTCACAAACAAACTTATCCATAAAGATCTTGATGTAACATACGTTTCAGACTAACCTCAAACCAGATACCTATCCTTTCATAAGCAACTCCTTAACTATTCATATCTACAAGTATCTCAACTCGCTTCCCGCATTATTGTAAATACCTGTTTCGTGGCGTTTGAAAATAAGATGGCCGCGGGACCTTATAAGGTAGAACTTAACATGACATTCATTATTTGGTGTTCGTTATTTTCTTTAGAAAATAAAAAAAAATATTTTTAAACAAGTGGCCAATTGATGTTTTCTTGAATGGTTTTTATATTTCCTGTTAGAAATTGTTAAGTGTAAAAAATTGGGGGATTGGGTTTTTTCAGTTAGTTTTAGAATCCGTATTGTATTGAACATTGTCGAGGCCAACAGTGTTGTTTATTTTTTGTTGTGGTTTGTTGGCTATGTTGTGAATTTCTATTTAGTGCCCAGTCACACGCAGCAATAATTAATAGAAGCTATGTTTTATATTTAAACGATCGAGACTGCAGTTGTCATTTAATTAATATGTATTTTAATTAGTTTAATTTTGTGTTATTTAAATTAATTGTTATTATGGTGTTTATGTTTATGCAGCTCACATTTTTTTTTTCTTTTACTATTTTTTTATTGAATAAATATTACCAGCTGCCTCTTAAAGGGCAATGAATAATATGGATGACAAAGAATCCATTCATACTCTACGTACAATTAAATTAAATAAACATAAAAATAAAAATCCTTTAACGATATAAGGTACCTATTAATATTAAAAAAAAAAAAATAACTAAACAAATCGTGAAATACAAATATAAACAATAGTAATAATAAAGGTGCAGAAAAAAAATTAATTAATTAATAAGCACAATTACACTATATATTGAATATACACAAACATCCCAGATAAAAATTTATGTGTTAGAATTTATGTATTTGCAAAAAAAAAAAAGAAGAGAAGAGAAAAGATTTCCCTGGTTCGGATACGAGCTCGGTGGCCTAGTGGATAAGGTACCACGCTAGAGAAGTGGAGGCTTGGGTTCGAATCCCAACCGGGTCAAATCTTTTCTCTTAAAAAAAAAAAAAAAAAATATATATATATATATATATATATATATATATATATAAGTCAAGGTCCGAAGCAGGCTAGTATTAGGCTTAATCCTACTTCCAGACATAATAAACAATGTATATGTATATAAGGCAGGCCTCAGAGCAATAAACTCTCAGTTGTTTTACAGCAGTTACCGTGTAAGTTCTTTCACCTATTATTCCTTTTTTTTTGAATTTTATTTTAGACAACACTTAAGTGGTGCCGAAACCCGGGAAGACGAGGAGCGGGTGAGGTTAGAAATTTTTCTTTCCTCTCAAGTGTTGTCATGGAAGAGAGTGGCATCCTTAGACCACCAACGCTACAAGTGCCAAATAGCTTGCCCGATTTACCAAGACAGACAATGGCGGAAGCGCATGCGAACACACTGGCTTGGCTAAAAGTGAGGACAGCCACTGCTCAGGATCTAAGGAAAGCAGTTTCGGATGTCGAGAGGTTCACCGGGGAAGTTGGTGAGTTGAACCACTTTATTAAAAGTATCGACAGGGTGCTAGCCCGCATCGAGGTTAAGAGAGCGGAGGACCTCTTAGATGTGCACGACGCCGAATCCCTAAGGGCGGACCTAACCTGTAGGATCAGAAGAAACATACTGAACCAGATTCAGGCAGACGAGGAGACGCCGTGGGAGATAGTAAAGGACCGTCTGAAAAAGGCATACGGTGGAGGCCGGTGGACACCGGAGGAGGATTTGTTCCAACTCTTTCGAGAGGCGAGACACCCATGGCAGAGCACAGGGCAATATGCAAGTGACCTTTTATTGAAGTTTAATAAGGTAACTGATAAGATGAGGGAGACCTCGAGTGCACCGGAAGTGGAGGCGAAAATGGCATTCATATCAACCATTTTGAAGGTGCAATTGGCGAGAGAGACAGGCAAGAAGGAAAGCTTTCCTAGGGAGAAGACCTTCGTGGAATGCGCACAAGATTTATTGGACGCCAGCGCCAGAGACGGGGAGTTCAGGACGCTCCGGGAGGAACCAGGCTGGAGCAAAGTGGCTTACAGGAAGCCACAGGATTCATCTTGGAAGAAGCTAGAACCTGAAGGGAGGACGCACGAAAGAAGAAGACCAGAATCAAGGAGGCCAGCCCCCAATAGACGAGGAAGAGAAGATCGGCGGTGCCACGGGTGTGGTAAGACAGGACACCTGGTAGCAAGATGTCCCCGCACTAAATGCTTTGAGTGCGGCAACGAGGGGCACATCGCTAGACACTGCCCATACATCTTCAAGAGAAAGGACAATTCCAGGGTCGAGCCTATGGAAATAACAGGCTCGTGAGGAGACCAAGGAGGACGTCTGAGTCCGCGGGATCATCGAGAGCTTCGGAGGTATCCGCAGTCTCGGAGGCGGAAACGGAGGCGGGACCAGAAAGCAGCGGAGATGAGAGGACTGGCAGCCGGGAACGGAGAGGCCGGAGGAGAGCGGCACAACCAGGACGTGTGGTAGCCTGAGGAGGGTGCCAGCAGAGAGGCGGCCGCATTCTGGAGATCAATGGCGTGAGGGCGAGGAGCGGCGGCCTGCCTATTATCAGAGTGGAGAGAGGGGTGCGCTGCCTAGTGGACACCGGGAGCTCAAATACCATCGTGAGCCGGCGAGCGGCCGAGCGGTTGAGAGGTGACGACGGGACACTCCAGATCAAGGTATGCTCATGTAAACTTATCACTCTGGGTGGTCCCTGTGAGGTAGAGGGGAAATCGAAATTGATTTGGCTCGCTGGGGAAATGAGGGGAGAAAAATTGGCGGTCCATCTAATTAAAGATATGTCCAGATCTTATGAGGGGATTATAGGGTGCGACCTGTTGGAAAGGGTAGGAGCGCGGATCAGAAACCACGGGGGAAATTGGACCGTAAGAATCGGGGGAAAAAAGTATAGGCGATGCGCGGGCATCGAGAGGGATAAGAAAGGGCACATAGGGGCGGTTGTGAGATCGGAGGAGTGGAGGAAAAAAATCATGGGGGAATTCCGGGATATATTTTTCCGAGAAGGGGACACCCTGAGCGTGACGGGCAGGACACTACACGAAATCCCCCTAAAAGAGGAACGGGTGACTTATATTAAGGAACGAAGGTACCCACAGGCGCTGAGGCAGCACATACGGGAAGAAATTCGTAGCCTTAGGGAACAGGGTATTATAATCGATAGCATCTCACCGTATAATAGCCCACTATGGGCGGTCAGAAAGAAGAGCGCGCCGGGGGAGGAAAAATATCGGGTGGTGATTGATTATAGGAAGCTCAACGAAAACACTAGAGACGAGAGATACCCAATCCCGAGATTTGAGGATATCCTAGATAGACTCAGCGGGGCGGTAATATTCAGCACCCTAGACCTCAAGGCGGGTTACCACCAAATAAAGATGAATCCCAACGACCAGTGTAAAACGGCGTTCACGTTTGAACGGGGACATTACGAGTTTACGAGAATGCCCTTCGGTCTAAAAAAACGCGCCCGTCACGTTCCAGAAATTAATGGACGAATTCCTGCGGGGGGTCGACGAGAACATGTGTCAGGTCTATATGGATGACCTCCTCGTGTTCAGCAAATCAGAGAGGGAACATGTAGGTCACTTAAAGGCGGTGTTCGAGAGACTTCGTCAATCCGGTTTGAAATTGTCCCCCGAGAAATCGCGGCTAGGCGAAAGGGAGTTAAACTTTTTGGGCCATACGATTTCAGAAGAGGGTGTGAAGCCGGACAAGGGAAAGGTTGACGCGATCGCGAGAATGGCTATCCCACGCAACGTTAAGGGGATCCGTCAGTTGATGGGGTCGCTGAACTACTACCGGCGGTTTGTACCTGAAATGGCGCGATTTCTAGTTCCCGTAAACGATTTATTAAAGAAGGGCCGCAAGATCGTTATCACCCCGGTAATAGAGGACAACATCAGGCGGTGTTTGGAGGAATTAAAAAAAAGAACCGGTACTGGCGTTTCCCGACTTTAATAAAATGTTCACGGTGACAACAGACGCGAGCGAATATGCGCTAGGGGCGGTACTGTCGCAGGAGTACGAAAAGGGGGACCGACCGGTGGCGTACGCGAGACGGCGACTGACAGACGCGGAGACAAGATAGATCAAGAGACTCTGGAGGGAGGAAAGGATCGGGGCGGACCGGACTTTCATTAGATGTGCGAGGTCGGTAGAAGTGGTTCAACAGGTAGACCGGCAAAAAGAGGTAACCCTTTCGTACCACCAGGGAAAGACCAACCACCGGGGTACACAGGAGACTCTGCAAGCGTTAAAACGGAGGTATTTCTGGTGGGGCATGAAGCGTACGATTCAGGAAGTCATTGGGTCGTGCGAGGTATGCCTCACCACGAAATACGACCGGCATCCCCCGGGGTGGGTTCAGGAGGAGACGCCCACGGTACAGTTCCCATTGTCGGACCTCCAGATCGACACATTTACGTGGAGGGGTTATCGGTGGGTCACTATCTTAGACACATTCAGCAAGATCGCCCAAGCCCGTCTGGTGCAGAGCAAGTCCGCGGAGGCAGTATTAGGAGCTTTGCGGGCGTGGTTTAAAGTATACGGAGTCCCGGATCGAATCTCATCGGATGGGGGTCTCGAGTTTGACAACGCTCAGGTTAGGGCAGAGGCCAAGGAACTCGAGATCGTGTGGCACGTGAATACCCCAGGGCATCCCAAGGGCAGAGGAGGTATTGAGCGGTTGCATGGAACCCTGAGCGAGCATCTCCGGATTTATCAGGTAGATAAAGGGTTAGAACCGGATGTCGCGATGGAGAAGGCGATCGCGGCATATAATAATTCGATCCCCACCGCGACAGGGTATTCGCCGGTGGAAATTGTGTTCGGGCTCCGGGAGAGACGCCGCGACTTTCGGGACACGGTAGTGGGGGAAGAATTAGTGAACGCTATGACCAACCGACATTGGGCCTTTGGAAAATTGTGGGAGAAGGCGCGGGGGCGCATAATGAAGGAAAAAAAGCAGCGAGTGGAGAGGGAAAACGTCCGGGTGCGGGACGTCACGGGGAAGTTGAGAATCGGTATGGTGGTGTACCGTAAAAAGAGCAACAATCGCGGAAAAGAGATCTGCCGATATGAGGGGCCATTCAGAGTGATTGCTATAAGAGAGCACAACGTAGTGACACTAGAGAGTGTCAGAGAGCCGCGGAAGCGGAGGAACGTACATATTGAGCAATTGAGGTTCCCAATTGAGGAACAGGTGATTTTGTGAGTGTCCCGTTGTCAACAACGGGAGAGAGAGAGAAATTTTTTGTATTAATGTACGGAGTAATTTTTTTTTGATTTTGTTAAAATATTGAGGAAAATGTGTTTTGTTCTTATATTTTGGAAATTTTCGTTTTTGTGTTATGAGAGAAAAGTGTTTTATTTGAATTTTGTGCCTAGTAGTATGTCTATGGAGAATAAGGTTTTATTTTTAATAGCTATGTATATATTTTAATAGTGTGTAAGTTGTAGAGTGAGAAAGGAATTTTGTACATAGAGAAGTTTTAGTTTTATTTTTTGTGTGTGAGTGTGTGTGTGAATTTATTTGTCAGAAGAATTTTATTTGGCGTGTGTATTAGTTATAAGGTAGGTTTAAGAATTTTGTAAGTGTAAATAAAGTGGGACCTTTGTACAGTGTTAGTATTATAGGAAGAAGATTTTATTTGTATTGTTATCATACGTACTTTGTACCATATAGGATTAAAGAGTTAGATAGTAGAATTATGTACTGGGTAGGATTAAGATGTTATGGATTGTTATCTGCTTCGGCCTTTGACCAAGAGGGGAATTAGTCTCTGGACTCCTTAATACCGTATTGGTATTAAGTGCCCAAATTATATAGTTTATGAAAAATAGTCATAAACTGGAGGGGGGAAGTCAAGGTCCGAAGCAGGCTAGTATTAGGCTTAATCCTACTTCCAGACATAATAAACAATGTATATGTATATAAGGCAGGCCTCAGAGCAATAAACTCTCAGTTGTTTTACAGCAGTTACCGTGTAAGTTCTTTCACCTATTATTCCTTTTTTTTTTTTACTTTTATTTTAGACAACACTTAAGTTATATATATATATATATATATATATATATATATATATATATATATATATATATATATATATATATTAAATATTATATTATAGTACATTATATAAATATTATGGTTTCGTCAAAAAATCTTGCCCTAATCTGCCTCAGCTTCAGAAAAAATATTTCTCCTTCGTTAGTGCATAGACGAAAAAAAAATCATATTGCTTCCTATCCTATATACCCATCATAAACCTATCCTACAAGCTTCTACTAAAAAAATGGCATGCCCGCAGCAATGAAGACAAACAAGTTGTTAAAGAAAGCAAGATTCCAATCCAAGAAATATTTAAGAAAAAAATGTGGTTTGATTGTTGACATACCTAAACCTGGCTTTGGGGATAGTAACGATGGAAATACAGCTAAGCAATTTTTTAATGCTGCACTATTTAAAAGGCTTCATTCAACACTGATAGCAATATTAAGTGGGCACGAAATTAATACTAATGCCTATCAAGAGTTTGCTCATGGTACTGCAAAGTATTATGTAGAAAAGTACCCATGGTACCTGATGTCATAGACCCTCCACAAGTTTCTCGTTCATGGTACAGAAATAATATCTTCAGCCATGTTGCCTATTGGGAAGTTAAGCGAGGAACAAGGATTTCAAAAAATATCTTGAACATCACCAACGCAAGTGTAGTCGAGAAAAATCCAACCAGGACATATTCATTAACTTTTTGTTGAGTTCAGACCCATTTCTAACAATCGAACGAAAACTACCTTAAAAGAAAATTAATGTCACTACCGACTGAGGCTTTTAAACCTTATTTCTGGTCCTTTTGAAAATAGGTCTGATATTAGAAGAAGAAGACAGTGAAGATGAAGAGGAAATATTGCAGATAGAAAGTGTGTAGTTTATTTTAATGAAAAGTGTGAATTTATTTTATTTACTGTTTTCTGAGTTTTTCCGTATTATACACAAATAAAGTGAGTGATTTAGGTTTTTCAATGTTTCAATGTGTGATATGTAGCTATAAGAACCAATGTTAATGATTATTTAAAATTTAACTAAGAAATTTTAGTTTGTACCAACAATTAGGGCTACTTGCCCCACTGTGAGTCGGCTTCTTAGTAAATGAAATCCATATTTTGTTCAAAAACATACTGCTTACAATTAAAATCAAAAGAAAAAGTGTACTTTTATGTAGTGTTGAAAAAATTAATAAATAAAACAAACAAGCGATGCCGGATCTAATAGATTTAAGCCTTTTATAATTAATGCTTTTTCTAAAACTTGGTAAATTTTTATTTTAAACGAGATTAAGTAAAAACTTCGCCATTAAATATTTTGTGCATTTCAACTCCTTTAAATCAAACAGACACTATTGAAGCAGTTGAGAGAGCTGTGCTGGGATTGCATTGCGCCTGGCTTGCGATGATTGTACATATTGTGATTGTATAATTTTTTTGTTTTTCTCTATTTTATTTTATTTCTTTATACTATTATTATGCTGTTTTTTTTTTTTTTTTTTTAATTTTTTTTTTTTTTTTTTTTTTTTTTTTTTTTTTTAATTTTAATAATCTTACTTACTATGTTTTGTAGCTTGGAAAGCTTGGTTTTTCTTTTATTTTTTTTTTTACTTTTTTTTTCTGCTATCTCTGTGACAGAACCCTAAAAGTAAATCATAGATTTTCCTGTTCACATCTCGATATCCAATCTGCCGGTGTTTCTCAAGGTAGTATCCCAGGTTCCATCCTCTACACGGTGTATACAGCTGACATCCCGACTCTCCCTATCACAGTCCTCACCACTTACCATGATATTGTAAATATAAAAATAACAAGGTGTACTCTGTCTAACTGTCACGTTGCTTTTTCAATTAAAAAATCATGTACATTTTTGAATACATTGTTATATTGTTATAACAAAATACATTGTTGGTCAACAATAATTAGTACCTATAATAAGTTAAGGGGGACTTTTTTAACTTTTTTTTATACAGAATATTTTAATTATTGTTATCAATCAATATTTTATTTTTTGCAAAAGACATTTCTTATGCATTCGAAAACCATTTCTTTTCAAATTCTGTTTGTTTTGGTTGGCACCGACTCCAAAAATAAATTATCATAAATTGTGAATAGGTATATAAGTATCGACAATTTCCTTGATTGTCATTTATTGGTTTTTGTTACGAAGCAAATAAAATATTATTGTTCTTATTTTTTAGTTCAAGTTTGTATATGTAGGTTTATTCTTGAAATCGGTTTTGTTTGTTTTTTTTCTAAAAATTATTTTTATTTTTCATTTTTTAGTGGTGAATATATTTTTGTTTATACAGTCAATTCTCGATCTTCAAGCTACTCCGAAATATAGTTCGACTTACTAAACAAAGAACTATTGAGGTTATCATTCCACTTATCACACAAAATTGGAGTTGAAATCATTATGTATATTTTTCATTAATGGGTATGTGTATGTTGTGTTTGTACATACATATACAATTGATACAGAAAATTAAATACCCGGTACCAATTTATCATATAACTTTCAACTGAACTGCGCTTTTTTTCCTGAGGGTGCCTAAAAGTAGACTTACCGCCTTCCACCAGTGGCGATCTTTTCTTTATTCTTTAGGATGGTTGAAAGAAACCTACGCGGAATTCAGAATTCACTAGCAACAAACGCCCAACTTCTTTCTCCTTTCACCACTTTTCTGATCACTTTTACCTTTTCTTTAATTGAAAGAATTTTGAATAGCCACCGTAAAACCACTCGAGTGAATAACTAACAATAAGTGACTGGTAAAACTATGAACTGGAAAGATAACCAATGACGGGAAACCGGAAAACAAATTACACATGAAATTATTTTAATTTGAGTTCGAGTTATAGAGGTGATGTCTTCTAATAGTACGTTTTCATAGAGGTAGGTGGTCCTAGAAGTTCTCTCTTTTGAAACCTATTTTCAGTTCGACTTATTTACACAATTTTTTTACGTTTTCTGTCTGCAATCGTCTCATTGAAGTGAAATTTAAGTTTAATGTACTTCCAACCGTAGATTTTGTTCGAATTATTTAAGAATTCAGCTTATCAAAGTACGACACATCGAGAGTTGACTGTGTATGTAAATTATTTTTGCTAATAATTTAGATTTAGTTACCATGGAGATTTTAGATTATCATAATTATAAATATGTTTAAAATGGAAGGTTATATAACAATGATTTTTATTTAACTGTTTTTTTTTTTACTCTTAAAAAGTGCTGCGTTGATTTCAAAATATTTTTTATGGGACCACCTTTAAAGTGTGCCCTACCGATCTAAAAAAGAATCTTCAAAATTGATTTAGAATTGACCGAGTAATCGCGTAACATACAAAAAAAAAAAAAAAAAAAACAAAAAAAAAAAAACAGATGAATCTCATTTTTTTTTTACGTCAGTTGAAAATAATATAGTATAATTATTGTAATATAATAAAAATAAAAATATATAATATTCCATTACTTAAAATGCTAAGAATCTGCATGAGAAAAATGTACACACGTTTGTATCTAACTGTATAAGAAAAAAGATTTTATCTAAAAAAAAAAAAAAGGTGACTGTGAGAGCGATTTTTCTGAATTTGTTGACGAGGTACTCAAATATAAAGGTTAAGTAAAATAATAACAAATCTTCAAGAAAAATATAAAGACAACTTATAAATAGTTTTTCTATTCGTTCGTAAAATATTCATATTTTCAATTCCCTGTCTTGCTTATCCTTGAAAAGGCGCAATGCCGTGAGGGGCAAACTAATTGTGAATTAGACAGTAGTTGGCGTTCCTCAAGGTTCCATCCTTAGCTTTTCCTTTTTTTTTTTTTTTTTCTTTAGAGACTAAAACGTCAATGTCTCTTGTAAACAACAAGAGTTTTAGTGACAATTAGCGCTGGATTGACCTTTTTCAGATTTTTACCGCCCTTGCAAAAAATCGAAAGGATCTCTAGTATCTCAATATTTTCGGAGAACGTCAAGCAGAGATAAAAATAATAAGAAAAAAATTATTGTTGACTGATAAGTATGATGAGAAGAAGATGACCAGGGATGCAGTCAGGAAGAAATAAACACTATCAAGTAAAAAAAAAAAGGAATTATAAATGATGGAAGCCATTTTATTACCAATGATGGTTAAGGTGGTTAAGGAGATAAGGAGAAGACAGGAATGATAAGGGAAAAAAAAAAAAAAAACATCATTGGCCATAAAAATTGCTTCTTTGTATCATCACTGATTTATGTGTTATCTTTTATACCCGTTCAAAACTACCATTGTAGTTTTTACTGTAAGATGGATTCTACTTTATTATCTATTGTCCTTTATAATTCCATTCGTCATAAGTTTAACTATCTGTTTTTTGTAACATCTAGATTTTTTATTTATTTTAGTCCTGAAGAACAAGGAAGGTCGAAACGTTGGCACTATATTATAATTTTTTTTACTTGGACGTGTTTATTTCATTTTGACTACATCTAAGATAATGCAGATTATAATAGCAAATGGAACGAAGGATCATCTGAATCAGTTAAAAAAATGGAATGACATGAAATGAAATATGAACTTTATTCTGGGAATGAACTTACGTTCCCCTAAGATTAATAATAGTGCAAAATTACTGGTATAATTGTCTCGCAGAATAAATTCTTCAGTAATTGGGGCATATATTGGCAAATATGCACTCAGGGAAAAAAAATTGTACAAAATAACAATGGAAAAAACAAAAAATACAATCGTATATGAAAAGATAAAAAAATCCTAAATATTTACTTAATTATTTACATATTTTCGGAAGGTTTATTGCCAAAAAGGTGCAAAAATAAATTAGTTTAAAGGATGTAAAGGAAGCAGAATGCAGTTTGTGATGCCTTCCTGGCTCTTGAGGAATCAGCTGGACGACTGGGACTTTGTGTAAATTAAACAAAAACAAAATACATGACTAGTACACTTTGTACCACGGAAGATTATTTTCAATTTAGAAGATATTCTTTCATGCAAGTGAAAGAGTTCATCTACTTAGGGACATTTGTAACCGTGGATAGTGAAACATCAAGAGAAATCGAGAGGCGAAAACTCATTGCCAACCGATGTTACTATGGTATGGGTTGATTCTTCTGAAGCAAATTTCTGTCAAAAACTACTAAGATGCGACTGTACAAGACACTGGTAAGACCAGTACTAACTTACGGTTCGGAGTCATGGGTAGTCTCTCGATCGGACAAACGTAGCCTACTGGCCTTCAATATATACTGGCCTTCGAACGAAGAATTCTGCGGTGCATTTATGGACCTAAGAGAGTCGGGGAGGCATACCTCAGAACAACTAATCAAGAAGAGTATAACCTCCTGGAAGAGTCAGGCATAATGAGACTGGGAAGACAAAGGTGGGCCGGCCATATTGCTCGTATGTCGGAGAATACGATCCCTAAAAAAATTATTGATAGCATATATACACATGACCAGAAGCAGAAGGAGATCCCGCCTTAGATGGATGGACGGCGTAGCCGAGAATGCTAGGAGGATCCTGGGAGCCAGGACATGGAAGAGAGGTGTCCAACGACGAGCAGACTGGCAGAAGTTGTTATAGGATGCCAGGGACCAGTAATGGTCTGTCGAGCAATTGGGAGAAGAAGAAAAGGAAGCAGCTTTACGAATAAGCAAATACCAGAAGGAGGTAGCACCAATGATGAAGGATTTTTCAAAGGAAGCGGTTTTATGTGAGGGGATATACAGGTTAAAAGGTTGGGATCTTGTGTGAGGGAGGTGGATAGAAGAGTGCAGAGTTTATAGGTCAAGAATATAGGAAGATTTAATGGTTCTTTAAGATTGGAATAGGAAAGTAACCAGAAAGTATTACAGTCGGAATTTCGAAAAAGCCACACAATTTCAGAATACCGGCAAGTAACGTGTGGCCGCCTGGGGATCCCGAAGATAAATCTAATGAAACAGGTTATCAATCTCAGCTTCATCTCGAGATCACCAGACAGCCCTCCATAAACTAAGCATCCGTAGTCAAAGAAAGCAAAAATAAGAAAGGACACTAGAATTGGAATAAATAAAGAATTTCCAAAATCTTATTGTTATAGATAAAGCTATATTGATTAAGAAATCCATGAGATAGTTCAGTCAGTTAGAATATTTAATTTTGTTGCGAGACACTAAAAAATAAATATAAAATAAAGTCGGGTTGAATCTTACCTCATCACATTTTTTAGGCCATATTTTTCTTTAAAATAATTAATCACATAAAAAAAAAAGAAGGTATTTGGCAGGTATTAATTTAAAGCAGCAATATTATTCTAAACCAATTTTATTCTTGTTTATATTCTTTGGGCCTAGTAACCTCAGTCATATTAATCACAGTTTGTTGCTTAGAGACTAAAAACTGGTTAGGTAAACATAGGTCACATTATTTCTTTGTTATTTCTTTGCTAACCTACGGCATTCCACGACAAAAATAAAAACATTTCGCATCAACAAGAAATATTATTTTCAACTTAACAGGTTTGGACGCTAGATTCACTTTGAAAGGTCAGCGTCCTCGGGAGTTTCATCGTTGGTAACATAATGTCTTGGAACAAAATATCGTGAACATACGTGCCTCTGAAGGCAGCAAACTTGTCTATGTTTTACGTTCTTCCCACGTTCTCTTGTCATCAAATCTGCAGTGTTCAAGAAGAAACTGAAACCTCATTGTGCCTCGAAAAACTGGAGGCCCATTCATTCTTGAAAATATTTCTTTTGTATTCAATGTAGGGGAAGGTGTTGTACCTGTGGCCAATTTTCACTTATAAATGTTTCTAATTTTCGGTGCTTTATTTATCTGAGTGGTTATTAAACCATTGGATAACAAATTTAATTGGCTATCGAACCCTGGTTTCTTCATTTTGAAAAGTAATTTTATTTTTACATAAAATAATGTTTTGTAACCTACTTAGTGTCCATAGGTACCTTTCCCCTTTGTACCTGTGGACGCTAGTGTTTGTACCAATAGACATTCATTTCTTCATAGGTTTATATGGATAATTGAAATGATATTTAGAGAAACACATCAGCAATAATTTTTTATAAAATGTACTAAACAAAATAGAATATTTAAACAATAAAAGTCGACTTAATATTATTGAACTAGAAGGCCGACTAGAAAGGTGACAACAATAAATTTAGCGTATGAAAGTAAATAGAAACTTAACTTATTTTTAAACCATTTAGCAATAAACATATCTTTTATGTACCTATAATTATTATTAACGAGCGTCACAGACTTTTTTAAGGAAAAAATCGAATCATTAGATACCGTATCCATAAAAAGATGTAGGGAAATGTAATTGTTTACATAATCTCCCAGTGCCAGTTATAAAAGATGGCGGTGGTAATTTTCTTTTGATATCTGTTATTTTAATTTCATAATCAGTAGAGATGTCCGGAAGAATAAATTTTGGGGTTCTATCATTTCATAAAATTTTTTTCAAGTAGCAAATATGTTGAACGTGAATGAGTATACTTTTCCTTTGATCAAAGCTATAAAATGCTTTACAACACAAAACATAGCTACCAACATATATTTCTTCATCTTCAATTTCTTTACCTTGTTCATAATCATTCATTAATTCATCCAAAAAATCACAATCTTCGCTTGATGAGTCAGCCAAGATCAAATTTGTGAAATCACCATCTTCACTAGTTAAATAGTTTGTTATAAATAGTGATTGGCAAGTTTTCTCCTCTAAAAGAAAAGGTATACAAATTTAGAAATCTTATATCACGCGGAATGCCTACAAACTTTTCCGCCATATTTATAATTGAAATAATGAATTAATAAACAAAAAGAAAAACCTGTTGTACCTGTGGAAACTTTAACCATCTGTCCATAGGTTCAGCTGGCAATGGTGTCCACAGGTACAACTAAACGCCATGTTGTGCGGAAAGCTCTGTTTCAGAAAACCCGTAAGTGATAACTGATATGAAAACATATGAAGTTATGATATATTTATCGGAAAACCCAATGAAATATTATTGCCTAGAAAAATTCTAAGTGTAGGTCTTAAAAAAATTAAAATCACTGGTTGGATTGGTCAGGATTTGGAAGAAAAAAACGTTAAAAATAATAATTTTTATGAAACTGTTGATCTAAACATCTTAAAACAAAACACGTGCGACTCCAGGGAGAGTTGCAGCATTTGCGCACTACCAATCTAACAATTTCAATTTCTCTTCTCTCACTCTCCCTTTATTTAAAATGTCCACTGGTACAACTGTACAGCACCTTCCCCTACAATATTTCAGAGCTCCACTCATAAACAAAAGACCTAGAAAAGCTCTGAATTCAAAATATTTGGTATGTGAAATGAACTATTCATCCCCGGATATTTTCAGCGAGCTCAATCTATTTCCTCATTGATGTGCCGAACAATTTCTCAAATCATTTCGTCTGTTATAAACAGAGAAAACGATTCCAACGGGTCGGTTTTACCTTGTGCCTTTACGTTGGTGGCAGCTACTATCGCTAATTAAGAACGTACTGGCTTAGATGTCCAAATGGTTTCCAGATCCTTGCGTCTTCCTGCTCCGATGCATCATCTTCAACCATAGTACTTTCATCAAGACATTGTCGTTGAAATGTTTGAAAAAAATTTTCAGGGGTAGAAAAAATTTTGCTGAACGCCATTTTTCTAAAAATAAAATTAAGGGTTCCTAATTCCAATTACATGCACCTAAGTGAAAGGGTTACATGGAGAACTAAAAGAAAGGATTGTAAAGATAAATGTCACTTGGAGAGGGATGAAATTCATTGAAATATATATTGCATAAACTCTACGGTGCATAGAATCCGACCCAACACGTTTTTTCTACGGTCCGTTCAAATCCGACCAAAGACTTGTAGGTAACAAACAGTACACACCTGAGGGATATAAACCTGGCAATTTCCTCACTATGGCTGAAAAGGAGGTCCCCTGACAGTACAGCACAAAGCGCTCCCTACATAGGCTGTAATGCATAATGAAAATAATAGATGGGTCGTTTCCGACTGGACCATAGGAGAGGAGTGTTAATTCAATTCAACACAATTAAATGAAATAATAAAATTAAATGGAATAAATGCCTATCCAGACCTCTGGACTTCAACATAAAAATTAAATATCAAACATGGGTGATTCTCAGATTACGGGCAATTTTCAGTACAAAATTTTTAATAATTTTTACGGTAGTTTAATAGTTTTATGTAAATATCAACACTTTCTATTGTCGTATAGCTGCTAAAAATACAAAAAACAAATGGTCAAGATAAAAAGTCATCTTTTCATAAGTTTTTTTTTTTTTTTATTCTTTTATTAATATAAATTTACAACTGTATTACAAAAACCTTCTAATAAATATGCGGTATATATGATATATATATATATATATATATATATATATATATATATATATATATACATGTAAATATAATAACTTAAATACAACTTATAGAGGAACTACCCAATGGTAGTACTCTAATGAATATTTACAAAAGAAGATCACGAGGCCATCTTCTTTTCAGACGCCTCGGAGGATTTCCAGGAATGGAATGGGAAGCAAGTTGTGCAACTAGTGAATTTGTATAAGCAGTGAGTTTAGTATGAAAGGAGAGGGATCAGGTTCGTGCCAAATCAGCAACATATGGGATATTATGGTCTTTGTGGATAAGTTCATAACTCTATTCCGTATGTCAAAATAGGTCTGATAATCGTCATATATATGAGTTTTTTGTAGTGAATCGGGAGATTTGAACGTTTGTCAAGTAAGTGTTGTAGTAGTCGAAATCGACGTGCAGCTTTTTGTCTTTTCAATCTTGTATGAGCGTTTCAGGTAAGTCTCTTGTCCAGATATAATCCAAGGTATCTTATCTGTTCTACATTATTTAATGGTAACTCATTAAAGGATATATGAGAACAGGATAAGGTAGGTTTTCGACGTTGGGTAAAGGTTATTTGATGGGATTTGCAGGGAATTTATCTTAACTCTCCAGTCATGACACCATTCTTCAAGGGAAATGATATGTCACTGGAGTGTCTGGGATGCAGCAAATGGATCATCATTGAC
Organism: Euschistus heros; assembly: GCA_003667255.2. NCBI lineage: Eukaryota > Metazoa > Arthropoda > Insecta > Hemiptera > Pentatomidae > Euschistus > Euschistus heros. Next base: position 145,684 of record RCWM02000764.1, read on the forward strand.
TGATAACACGCTTGTGTCATCAGCATAGGTTGTGAGGATAGTATTAGGATGGGTTGGGATATCAGCTGTATTTACGTTATAAAGGATGGGACCGAGGATACTAACTTGAGGAATACCAGCAGTTTGAGGAAAGGTGGGTGAGTATGTAGAGTTATGGCAATTTTAAATACTCTATCAGAAAGATAGGATCGGAGGATGATGAAATATGTAGAAGGAAGGAATAAGCGAAGTTTATAAAGCAGACCTGGGCGCCATACTTGGTCAAATGCCTGTTCAACGTCAAGAAACACACCCGTGCAGTACATCTTGCGCTCCAATGCAGATGAGATAACCTCCACCACACGATGGCATTGTTGGATACTGGAATGAGACTGGTCATAAGAAATTTAAAGTGTTAAAATTTTAATAGTGCGGTAATGACACTATCAGCTAGGTAATGATAATCACTTGAATATAATTTATTAAAAAGTATTTTAAAGGTGATTAAACAATTATATTGTAGAAGGAGCCATTGATGGTTTTGTTATTGAGAGCCTAGCGGAAAAAAATAGAAAAAAAATAACTTTTCAGGCAATATTTTTAATTATTTAGTGCTTATCAAAAATAAAATACTATATGGACAATTAAACTTCATTACCGTCATTTGTCATAACCGCACTAATAATATAAAATAAAAATTATATTTTCTGCCAACTGTTATACAATAAATGATATTCTTAATTAAATTAAAGACAATAAATTAATTTGAAAATGTATTATGATAATATAAAGCGTAGTAATGACAACATAAAAGGTATGTGACTTATTCGACAAAGAAAAACGTGGGCGAAATCTCCCTAACTCACTGCCTGACCGTTTTCTGCTGGTCTTCAGCTACAGGAGTACTACCACTACTCCTGGAAAATGTTTCCCCACCGCGGCCCTATTTTTAGGGCTGTTTCTCTACAAATTTGTTTTTTGCTTGGTAATGACATCTTAATGGGACAAAGTTTGGAGCTATGTAAACTTATATTATATTATTACCCAAAATACAAAACAAACATTTATGATTGTTGATATTTCCTTTATGTGTGGAAATAAATTCCACAACCATTTACCTTACGTAACGAAAGAAATTAATAAATGTATACAAGAAAACTAAGAGTGGGACACAGCGTGGTAATGACATTTAAGTAGCTTAAGCATTCACAAAATCAATTTAGTAATTTATACTTTCATTTTTAATATTTTATTATGGAGAAATATTTTTTCTCTGTTACAGTAGTGGACAAAAATTAAAGAATGATTTGATCAATTGAGTAAAAAATTTATTGGACAAAAAACTGCCAATAATCTGAGAATCACCCACATATTCAGTTCTCCTAATCAAAAATGTGGCATAGTACTCTCCCTCATCCTCCACTGGATTTTGACAATAATGACGAGATTGAAAGAGCAGCGTTGGGATCTCTTTGGCTTGGTTTGGGTGTTTTTTTTAGTTTTATCTTATGTAAATTTGTTTTTTCTCCATAGTACATATATATTCGTAATTATAAAGAAATTAATAAAATATAAGGAATAATTATTATTGTTAAATACAATTATTTCCCAATCTACGGCTAGATATACTACTGCTATAATGACAATACTCCAGCCTCTAGATTGTTGCTGGAATTGACAATGTATCCAGTTATCCAGGCTATCGTGTTACCCTCCTCCTGGAGGCAATTGATGCCACTGCCAATCAAAATACTCATAGTTCCCTTCAAGTTAATCTAGCATTCACTTCTCCAGGCCTTGCCAGTGAAGGAGGTAACTTAAATTTATTATATTCAGCCATTTAAATAAGATTTTTGTAAAATCGTAATGCTACATTTAACAAATAAAAAAAAGAAAAAAAAATTACAAGCGGGTTTCAATGAAGTCATGATACTGTGGATCAAATAATAAAAAAAAAAAAAAAAAATGGATAAGATGTTTTACGGCATTGATAACCTGGTGATGGGAATCAGTCCAGGCTCGGGACCCCCATTTTACATCCCTTCCGAAGGACGGCATAGCTAAGGATTTTTTACTCCCTTTACAAAATCCTAAGTTCATCTGCCGGGCTGCGAACCCGCGATCTTGGGTTTAGTAGGTTGCTATGCTAAACACTACACCACAGGTGACCCCCAAAAGCGGTTAGGAACGGCTTTACAAGAACAATATAATATTAATAATAAAACACCATATGACCGGGTCAAGCAGTGACCTTATTTTATTCTTATTACAAAGCTTGGCCGCGCACTCAGAAGACATCTCTACCGATACTATCATCAACCGATCTGATTATTTGGCAATAATCGAAACTTGGATGGAACATTCCATCCCAGTGAATGAGCCGATCTAAGATCATATTGTAATACCGCTTAGAACAGACAAACTGCAACCACATCATCAAGTCGCAAAGCCGGTGGAGTCGCCATATATCGCAACATCAATAGCTTTACTGATTGTAATAGAGTTAATATTGACATTTCGGAAACTTATTTTGAAATGAAAGACGCAATACCTGGTGATATCTGTCTAGTTATGATAGTTGGAGACTTTAATGTTGATGTCTCATAAAACCGCTCATTGCCAGACTTCTTGCTCAGCGAGTTCGATTTGTTTTATATTGAAACTTCTCCAACAATGTCAGGTAATATCTGTATTGATGTAATGTTTACCAGAAATCTCGATGTATCTTGTATGCCATTTGTGTCGAACTTTTCGTATCATAGACCTATAATTAAAATAGTTATACTGTAACACAATAATTATTTGCTTCCTTGCGTTTATCCTAAATTCACAAAAATATTTTATTTAAAAAATATAACCCGTTGTATTAACGTATTTACGTACAACACACGGCCGAGTCTATGACACAGTCACATCCCTTTTTTTCGGTAGAAAAATAAAAAAACAGTATACATTAGAAGTTCCCTTGCGCAATATTGATTTGAGACATTTCGGAGTGATATCAGGAATCAGGTGGGAAGTAAGTTCGGAGATAAAGGGATTTAAGTTAGTATAAACCTTGTTACGGAATAATAGAAATTAAGCTTGGTTCAATCCAACAACATATTGGAATTTAAGATCATTATGGATAATGTTTATTTATTTGTGACATTATATGTGTTGCATTTAACGAATGATTTTTTATTGTAAACATTGGATGCAAGAGAGTGTGTACTCATACAACACATGTTAGGCCTGCAGTACACACTCGCCGAGCTAAGACGAATGCAGGCAAGCACGAGTGTGTTAGTTCGGCTTAGCTCTGCTCGGCTCGGCAGCGTTCCGAAAAAAGTCGGTGTCTGGGCACGAGTCAAAGGACCGAGAGGAAACGAGCAGCGAGGCGAACGGACCCAATACACACTCGCCTAGCCTCGGGATTCAGATTTCTGCGAATATTAAGGAACTTCTGTTATTCACATCTAAGTTTCTTTTAATTACATTTCAACGCTTCTTTCATATTTGATTTCCAGTTCCTTTCTAACTAAGGAACTAAATATGAAAAAGATCAACTAAGAACTAGAGAGAAAAAAAAAAAAAAAAGATTCCTCAAAAGCTTCATTTAGGCAATTTATTTTATTACTTTAGCCAATATACGTTTTTATATTTAAAATATATATTTTTATTTTTTCTTCTCAGCTCTCAGACAAAATAGAGAAATGATTCTTTCACGTTTTATTGCAGATATATAAAACAATTAATATTATTCTATATAAAAATACTTATGCTTAAGTCACCATCCGGCTTTAGGGTGCTCAAAAACTCTAAAAAAATGACAAAATTCCAAGGAAACATGCTGCTTTTTATCCATGCAAATAGCATTGGGATTACTCCAGATTTTAGTGGATTTTATTTTATATTTTCTGATTAATTATTTATTTTAAGCAAATTTTCGAAGAAAATTTAGCTACTTTAGTTAACTACTTAGAATTTCTTTAATTAGAAGTTGTAAAAAAACCCTCTTAAATAACTTTTTAGGATTTAATGATTTTTTTTTTTATATTATATATATATATATATATATATATATATATATATATATATATATATTTTTTTTTTTTTTTTCCTTTTATGGTAACCCCATAAAAGGACCGTTTATTAATGTTTTTTTACATGTTCCATGCCGTTACAGGCATACTACATATATGATATGTGTTACATTATATTATTTTACATATCAGTGATTTTATTTAACCAACAGTTTTTTTTTGCGTGTTATTACAATAATGTAATGAAATTTGAAATTTTATGAACTTTGTGTGGTTGTAAAAAAAAAAAAAAAATGTGTATGGAAACATATTGGTTGGAGGAAAAAAAAAATTATAACATTAAAAAAATAAATAAATAAATAATAATTTAAACAGCAAATAAACAATTAATATTTAAACAAAAATAAGATCGAAAAATAAATTAAACTTAATAAGCATATAGGTTCGTCAGCAAATCAAATCAAATTCGATATCTTTGATGAATTTGATTAAATCATTTCTGAAAGTATATGTTCTGTTTCAGGCCACGAACCATTTTTTTAAATTAGACTTTGTATTAATTTGTACCTTTGTCTGTCAAATAATTTACAATCATAAAGAACATGCCTAAAATTTTGGATTTTTTTTATATATATATATATATATATATATATATATATATATATATATATATATATATATATATATATATATATAAGTTATCTTTAATTTAAAAGTAAAGACTTTTTTTAAAAAAGATGTTTAATCAATAAAAGTTACAATATCAGAAAGAAGAGTGGCGTGGAGACGGCCCTAGATGCACTGAGGGAGTTTTACAAAATTTCTTGAGGTTTATAAAGGGTTACAATGGCTTCTTCTAGGAAGCTTTATGCTAACATTACAGTTCACAGGAGAGCAAGTTCCCACGAGGGGTTTCTAAGAAATAGATTACAATAGTTAGGAGTCAAAGCTTAAAATTAAAAATATCTAAGGAAAAATATATAGTGTAACTCCTCACCACCTAGATACGAATTTCACCGCTTTGGGTGAAATGAGGTACAATTCTAGTTTTGTAAAAATAATAAATAAAAGTTACAAATGTTAATAAAAAGATGATATTACAACTAAAATCTTTATGTTTGTAATTTATGAAATTTTTAATTTTTAATTTCTAATGTAGTATTTAAAAGCTGTGAGGCTTGAATATTTAGAGTTTGTTTATCAAACAATGTTAGAGAACCATGATTTTGACTGGATGAAAATACAGTTTTATTATGATACAAAATTGAATTAAAATTTGTTTTAACTAGATAAATTCCTGTCATATGATAGTTTACTGTTTCTTTTTCTTGTTGAACTTGAAGATAATCCGGGTTGTAAAATGCTATGAGAATGTAGCGTGTTCCTGGGATTTCTTCGATGTGGTTTTTTCCCTGATGTAGACGTGTGTAAAGACAATTTACACTGGATGATTTTTGTAAAATATCTTGAATACATAAGTCATCTTGGTGAGACAGGTCAGCTGCATGACAGTGGTGAATGCTGTTTCTTTTGATACATTGATGATTAAGAAATTTAAAGTTGTTATTAATATTTAAGAGATATTTGAACTTTGGAATTACTGTTATGATTTCATCCTTTACAATAGATGGGATGGGGTATAGATTATACAAACTATAAACAGTTTCTTCAAAAATTGGAAGTGATAAAGTATAAATAATTTCATTTTAATGCAAAGCACATTGTACAGATATTGTGCGTTCTATATCTAGGATAAATTTAAATTGCAATGGATAAAGAAATTTGTTATTGTAATGTGGAGCTATCTTTTCTAATTCATGAAACAATGTTTTTTTGTATTAATTATAGATGGATGTAGAATATTTAGTTTACAAAAGGTTAAAGAAGTTTCTATATCAGAAATGGTAGTAGAAATTAAAGAGAAAATAAGTTGGATGTGATCTAATAATTCTTTAATTATTAACAAGTTAACTACGGTTCCTATATCATTAATTTTTAGTGCAATATGCATGTTCTCTTGTATGGTTTTAATAGTATTATTAAATTGACTAATTAAATCACTGTTTATCGAATATTGTTTATGTAAATTAAATTAAATTATTATTAAATTATTATTGTTCTTATTATTAATTATTATTATTATTATAATTAAATTATAAAAATTAAAGTCTACTCATTTAATTATACTATTTTATTGTATAAAATATTTTTCATAATTTGGCTTATAACGCCATTTTTTAAACTAGTAAGAGTTCATATTCCTTGAACTCGTTATGTTGTTTATCTATAATAATTATTCTTTTTATCATTCTTTATTTTTTTTATTATTTGGTATATAGTTTGGGCATTTTAACTGCCATCTTTTCACATCAATATAAGTCGTATCCAGCGACCTTATTGTGTATATTAAATTATTATTTATATTAAATTATTTCTTATGCTTTTTTATCATTCTTTATTTATTTATTTATTTTTTTATTATTGTTATATAGTTTGGGCATTTTAACTGCCATTTTTTCACAACAATATAAGTTGTATCCACCGACCTTATTGTGTATATTAAATTATTATTTATATTAATTTATTTCTTATGCTTTTTATTTTAAAGCATAGAAAAAATAAAATTATTTACTTATATTTCAAAGAAAAAATGAGTTTTAAATAAACGTAATTATAATAGCTTGTCTCAAGCGAAAGAATGTGTCCGGTGCGAGTGCTTTATCTCTGTTCTAAGAATGCTGACTCGGTCCAGCTCTATCATCTGGAGGCCTACCTGCATGGTAAGTTTGTCTTTTCTTCTGCGGTCCCTTAATATTTTTTAAATGAATTTTTTCTCGCGTGTTATGATGTTTTTTATCGATTAAAGCGGTTTTACTATGTTTAATTATTTTTTTAATCTTTTCCTTTTTAAACTTATTTATTAATTTTGATTGTTCTTGCCTATTAGCTACAAATACTGTTTCCGGGATTTCGTTTGGCAATTCTTCACGATTTTTATTCATCCTGGTTATATATTTTTCTTTTGCTACCTGATTCTTATGATTTATTTGTTCATGCAAAATTTTTACTCTTTCTTTATGTTTTGCAACATAATCATTTATGATTTGATTATCGAGGTCTATTGCAACAGGCGAGTCTATATCTAAATGTCCAGATATTATTTCGATTGGCTTTAGTTGTGTGATGGAATGAATAGTGTTGTTATACGCGAGTACGGCATATTTAATTTTTTTTTTCAATTGCGTCTTTTTTGAATTCGTCTCTATTATTTAATAACCGTAAATGTTCTATTAATGTGCTATGAAATCTTTCAATGGGTCCGTTTGATTGAAGTGATTGAGTAGCCGTATAATGTAGTTGGATTTTGTGTAATTTTAATAAATCGGATAATAATGAGTTTCTGAATTCTAAACCGTTATCTGTTATTATTTGTTTCGGTAACCCGTGATGGGAAAAATGAGAAATTAATTTATTTACGACTTCAGTTGCTTGACCATTTTTTAATTTATAAACTTTCGCAAATTTTGAAAAGGAGTCGATTAGAGTTAAATATTTTTTGTTTTCTAGTGTGATTGTATCCATGTGAACTATTTCAAATGGTTTAGATGGTGTTTGAGTAACGTTATATTGGAGTTTTAAAGGATTCCGATCGTATTTTGATACCGTACAAATTTCGCAATTATTAATTTGAATTTGAATTAAATTTTGCATATTAGGCCAATAATACAATCTTTTTTATTCGATTAATTTTTTCTTCCGAACCGCGGTGGTTTGTTTTGCCAATATGGTAATCATTTATTAAACTATTTTGTTCTTCAGGATCTTGAATATCTATTAATCTACTTGTAGTTTTTACAAAATTTAATTCCGAATGTTTAAAATATTTTACCATGGTTTCATAAAATTGGGTATATAAATCAGTTTCAAAGAATAAATAATATTTAACTTTTGGTTCAACGAATTCTTTAATTAATTTTCTTATGTCTTGTTCGAAATTTTCCTTAGATATTTGAGCAATAATTCTTTTTTTAGTTTTATTAAAAAGTTTTTCGATTTTGGGTTTCGCGGGATTAATATCAACTAAATTTAAAATAATTTGATTTTTTCCTAAATTAACTGGAGAGTCTGCTATTGGTATTTCGATTATTGTATTTTCTAAAGTATTAGAGTGAACGAAATTTGTTTCAGATTCTTCTGTTATATTATCTAAATTTTTCATTTTCACCAAAATTTACGATAAGGGATGCATTTTCCGATGTTTCATTTTCGCGGTAAAATTGTTCTATTAAATCATTAATAATTGTATCAGGGTCTTCGGATTCTGTTAAATTAATTTCTACTCGCGACAGGGCGACAGCAACTTTGTTTTCATGACCTTTCTTATATTTTATTTCGAAATTAAATTCTTCGAGTTTTAGTTTCCAACGATATAATTTTGAGTTTGGATCTTTTAATGATTGTAACCATTGAAGTGGTTTGTGATCCGTTTGAATGATAAACTTTCTGCCATAAAGATATGGTCAAAAATATTTGGTAGCCCAAACAATAGCTAAAAGTTCTCGTTCAATGGTGGATAATTTTGATTCACTTTCGTTTAAAGTACGGCTCGCGTAAGCTATCGGAAGATCTCGTCCTCGGTGCGTCTGTGACAATACAGCGCCCAAGGCTACGTTTGATGCATCTGTCGTTAAACAAAATGTTTTTGTTGAAGTCTGGATATTGCAGGATGGGATTATTAATTAAAATGTTTTTACTGGTTTCAAAACTATCTAAATAATTTTTATCCGCGATGTTAATTTTCGATCCTTTTTTTAAACATTGGGTCAAAGGTTTTGTGAGGTGTGCAAAATTTGGAATAAAACGGCGATAATACCCTAGTAGTCCTAGGAAAGCTTTAATTTGTTTAGAAGTCTTCGGTATGGGATAATTTTTTACAGCAAGGATTTTATTAGGGTTTGGTTTTACTCCGTTGGATGTGACGAGATGTCCCAAATATTCTATTTCCATTTTTAGAAATTCGGTTTTATCGGGCTGAATTTTTAAGTTAGATTCTCTTAGTTTCTTAAAAACTTGATTTAAAATTGATAAATGTTCCTGAAGGGACGTATTGTAAATTATTATATCATCTAAATAGGCAACACAATTTGGAACGCCCATGAGTATGTTGTTAATCACTCTCATAAACGTTGGTGGACTATTTTTTTAATCCAAAAGGTAACCTTAGGAACTCGTAATGACCGTTTACGGTTGAGAATGCTGTTTTAGGGATACTCTCTTCATCCAATAAAATTTGATGAAAAGAACTTGTTAAGTCGATTGTTGAAAAGTAACTGCTTTTGCCTAATTTATCCAGCAGTTCAGTTATATGCGGAATAGGATACTTATCGTCGACCGTTTTCTCATTTAACTTCCTATAATCAATTACTATTCTCCACTTCTGTATTCCCGATTGGTCTAATTTTTTTTGGAACTACCCAAATAGGACTATTGTAAGGTGAAAAAGAAGGGCGAATGATTTGTTGCTCTAGCATTTCGTCAATTTGTCTTTTCACTTCGTTTTGAAATATTTGAGGATATCGGTAATTTTTAGTATAGACTGGGATCTCATCTTTGGTTAGAATTTTATGTTTGATTTGCGTATTTGCAGTTAGTGGAGTACCTTTTAAATAAAATAGATCAGAATATTGTTTTATTAAATTTTGAATTTCTTTTTTTTCTTCTTCATTTAAATGGTCTGTGCGAATAAGATTTTTGACTTCATTGAAATCTGATTCTTTTGTTTTAATTAAATTGGGATTAAAATAGTTAATTAACCCCAACGGGATTGGGGTTTTAATAGTTAATCTAAATGACCGATCCGAATTATTTTTACCGTACATATAGCTTCGTTGTTTTTAATTGAAATTAAACCTTCATGAATTTTAAGACAATCGTTGAAATCAGTATGAGGAATGATTCCTTCTCCATTTGAGATATTTTTGATTGGAATTTTGATTACGGTTTCAGAATCGTTGTTTAAAATGTAAGTATATTCAGTTTGAGGGGGTCTATTGTCATAATGAATTGTTATATTGCCAAAAGGTGTGATTAATATATCATTTACTAAATCAATTTTCGCATCTAATAATTTAAGAGTGTCTGTTCCAAATAATAAATCGAATTTAGAATGGAAGTCACAATTCCAAATTTCAGGAGAGTTTTGGTGTTGGGAAATAATTTTGATGAATCTACATTAGCATTAAAATTTTGTATAAAAGAATCGTGCGAGCTAGTAAGTTTAAATGGTTCGTGAGTAATGTTATTAAAAAAATATTTATTTGCTACAAGGACGGATACAAGCGATTTTTTTTGCACGCAGTGTCTATTAGAATTTTTAAGTTTGAATTTGGTGGAATCATATATGGAAGAGCACTAAAACGGGGTTAAATTAAGTAGGTCTATTACGTCCATGGTTCTTGTGCTAGGCTGGGATCTAAAAAATTACTTTGATCACTATCGAGATTATTTTGACCAGTGTATAGTTGATTTTCTTGATGATCGTCTGGAAATGATACAGTGGGATAGTTGGGTGGTTGAGCATCTGGTAGTTCGGTAAGTTGGGACTCACTTACGGATTGTTCCGAGTTTAGATTATGAAGTTCTTCAATTTCTAGGTTTGGGTTTTTCCGAACTGGGGTATTGAGAAAAGATTTAAATTTTACACTTTGATCAGGTTGTCTCTGATATTGAGAATTACTTCTATAATTACTATTGACACTCATAGCGGTTGACTGATTAGGTTGTTGGGGTCTATATTGATGATATTGTTGGGGTCTATATTGATTATATTGTTGGGGTCTATATTGATTAGGGTTTTGGGGTCTATACTGATTTGAGTTTACATTTTTAGCAGGTTGAATTGCTTTGTACTGGTTTACTGGGAAATAGTTTATAAATTGTTGGCGATTTTTATGTATTGGTTTGTTATGGTTTTGGTGTGGGCGATAAGTGTCGATGACAAATTGAAAATCATTCGTTAGCATGTTTATTGCCTGATTTAGGTCAACTGGATTTTTGGCTCTCATGAAAGAGCCCAGTGGTTCTTTCAGTCCTTTTAACAAAACTCTTAGTGCTACCTTTTCGATATATTTCGTGAGGACTAACGCCTCCATCGGCATTTCGCTCCTTAAATAACTTATTTGCAACTGTAACATTTTTTGTATTTTATTGTAAAATTCTAAAGGGGTTTCGTTGCCTTGTTTTATTCCCGCCATTTCAATATTTAGAGTGTATATTTTCGGCGTACCCTTGTTTTAATGCATTTTTAATATCGTCCCAGGTATTGATATATTTACTATTAACCATGTCGGCGGCAGCTTCTTTGATTTTAGCACGAATTGATCCTATTAAATATTCGTTTTGGAAATCAGCAGTATTTTCATGATTATAAAATTTGTTTAATAATTTATCTGAAATTTCTAGAAATCGCGTTAGTGACATAGGGTCACCGTTGAAATCAGGTATCATCTCTAGATACTCTTTCTTTAATGTGGGAGGTGCCATTTTTATAAAATATTTAATATAACAAAAAAATGAAATGAGATAGTATGCAATGAAATTAAAATAATATGAAATGAAAATTAAATTTATCCTTAATATACAGTAACTTAATATTTATAAAAAAAAAATGATATTTTAAATAACAAAATATTTCTTAATAGTTATAGTAATGAAATCATAACCTTTTCTTTAAAAAATAGGATAGATTTTATTCAAAATTATTAAATTGAAAATTAAAAAAAAATGTTTAATATTGAAATAATATCTCTTAAATAAAAATCACTTACACTAAGATGACTTCGATAGTCAGATCCATGCCAGTTTAACGTCTCGTCTTCCTCTGAATGGACTCGTCAGCAAACAGTTGATACTGATCCTTGATATGCCCTCAAGTTTGACGATGTCCTACCGACTGCGCCAGTTATCTTCAATTTAAAAGTAAAGACTTTTTTTTAAAAAAGAAGTTTATTCAATAAAAGTTACAATATCAGAAATAAGAGTGGCGTGGAGACGGCCCTAGATGTACTGAGAGAGTTTTACAAAATTTCCTGAGGTTTATAAAGGGTTACAATGGCTTCTTCTAGGAAGCTTTAGGCTAACATTACAGTTCACAGGAGAGCAGGTTCCCACGAGGGGTTTCTAAGAAATAGATTACAATAGTTAGGAGTCAAAGCTTAACAAAGCTTAAAATTAAAAATATCTAAGGAAAAATATATAGTGTAACTTATATATATATATATATATATATATATATATATATATATATATATATATATATATATATATATATATATATATATATATGTTGCTGTCTTTATATCTTCAGAGATTTTAGAACTTTTTAGCCAAATAAATATAAGTTCACTTTTTATATTTTTATTTCACACATTACTTTTTTACAATATTTAACCTTCTGATTTTTACATATGACATAAAATATCAATCGATATTTTAAATAATTATAGTTACGGTTTGTTATCCTACATTACACCTCTCCCAGTAACATCAGTATGTTACGATATCAATTTTGACTTTGAGACTACATTAGCATGCCAAAAAATAAAGAAACCTATCTAAATAAACACTTTTTCTAAACTGAAAAAAACAATTTTACAAAACATAATTATACCTAACATATTTTACATAACAATTATTTTCTCTTTCTAAATAAAAAAAAAAAATCATACCATAATAAACTCAAAAAACAAAATAAATAAACAAAAAAATGATAATAATCCACTTCACTCATTACCTATATTAATCACTAGTGGTATATTTCACATCTGATCACTGCAGATAACGTTGGGGAAACTTGACTCTTTTACCCGTTTTTGTTGTTCCCTCATTCCTGGATGCTGAAAATGGAACATCCTGATTACTCATTAAGGGCTGTGGGTTCATAGGCATTGTCAATAATCTTGGTTGCTGATCCGTCCTACATGTTGGGTCCTCAGGATCCAGAATGTAAGCAGGCTTCAACCGATCTAATGAGATATTCACCTGTTTTCCTTTGATCTGAAGGGTCAAGTACTTTTCTTTTCTTGATATTATAACGTAGGGTCCTTCATAAGCTGGCTCAAGGGGCTTCTTTATTCTATCTACTCTCACAAAAACATGGGTGCACACCCTGAGATCTTTATGTATAAACACACTTCTTGAATTTTTCTTTTCTGACTTAATTGTTTTGAGAGCATTCGTCTGCTCTTGTAAACGGGAGAGAAAAGTGCCGTGTTCCATGCGAGATGTCTTCTCTTCAAAAAATTCACTTGGCAGTCGAAGAGCTTTTCCATATACCATGTGAGCAACTGAATGATTGCCATCATCTCGGAAAGCCGTACGTAAGCCAAGTAAGACTGTAGGTAAGGTTTCTGCCCACTTCGGAGAATTGTGAGCTTTAATAGCCGCTTTTAGAGTCCTATGTAAGCGTTCGACTTTGCCATTACATTGAGGATGGTATGGCGAACTTCTCTGCAGCTTTATACCACAAATGCTAGCCAGGTTTTTAAATAACTGTGATTCAAATTGTCGACCTTGATCAGTAATTACTTTAATAGGTGCACCAAATCTGCAAATCCAATATTTGTAGAATGCTTGAGCCACAGATTCAGCTGTTATGGTCCGCAATGGTATGACTTCCATCCACGATGTAAACCGATCAATCGCAGTGAGGCAGTATATCTTGTCGTCGGATGGCGGAAGAGGGCCGATTATATCCAAATGTATTACACTGAATCGATCGTCTGGTTCTTCATATTGTCCTATTGGTGTTTTTGTATGACGTATTACCTTGTTGCTCTGGCAACCAATACAGGCCTGAGTCCATTCTTTAATATCTTTCTTAATACGAGGCCATATAAATTTTTCTGTTACTTGTCGGACTGTAGACTTAATCCCTGCATGAGACAATGAGTGGATACTGTTGAAAACATGTCGTCTGTATTGTTTAGGAATATATGGTCTAATTAACTATTTTACAATAATCGGGTTTTAGGTCCTTAGGTCCTTATGGAGATGGAGGTGGGGGTGCCATAGTATTTTTAGATACTAAACTAGTCCGAGTGAGGGAAGGTATAGAGGTATCCTGGGTGGAAAAAAAACAAAAATTATACCAGAATTTTGAATTTTAAGTCTAACCGTAGTTTAAAGATTAAAATAAATACAGCAAAAAATCTTTTTTACCGGGCTATATCCCTCAGCAGTAATTCTTACAAAAATGACAATATAAAAAGAGTTAAAGATATTTAAATAAATAATCAAAAAATAAATAAATAAATAAAAATTAAAGGACCTAAAACCCGATTATTGTAAAATAGTTAATTATATAATTTCTAAGGGTCGACAAAATATAATTTTGATTTTGATATATATATATATATAAAATCCAAAATTTTAGGCATATCCGTCGCCTGAGACAGAACATATACTTTCAGAAATGATTTAATCAAATTCATCAAAGATATCGAATTTGATTTGATTTGCTGACGAACCTATATGCTTATTAAGTTTAATTTATTTTTCGATCTTATTTTTGTTTAAATATTAATTGTTTATTTGCTGTTTAAATTATTATTTATTTATTTATTTTTTTTAATGTTATAATTTTTTTTTCCTCCAACCAACCATTATATGTTTACATACACATTTTTTTTTTTTTTTTTACAACCACACAAAGTTCATAAAATTTCAAATTTCATTACATTATTGTAACAACACGCAAATAAACTGTTGGTTAAATACAATCACTGATATGTAAAATAATATAATGTAACACATATCATACATGTAGTATGCCTGTAACGGCATGGAACATGTAAAAAAACATTAATAAACGGTCCTTTTATGGGGTTACCATAAGAGGGGGAAAAAAAAAAATATATATATATATATATATATATATATATATGTATAGTAAAAGAATATTAATGTCCGATGCGACAAATTCGCCTCGGCCTCTAGAAAATGGACTGTATGGGAAAATATGAAATCGAGGTTTTGCACTCTTGGGGAGATATTATTGAGAAGGTAGCCTAAACAAATAATACAGAAGAAATCTCTTACCTTATTACTGCCGCCGACGGTCTGTCTAGGGGCCCCTGGAATCCTTACGACCTGGTAAATGCTTCTCCTAAGCTGCAATATTTGTCCAAGCTCGCCTCCTCTTAGGTCACCACTCATTAGGGGGGAGAACTGTGTTAAAAAACCAATGGAAGACCATGAGGTCTTGGGCAATTTGTAGGAGGTGCGTACTTGAGCACAGATGATAGAAGAAAGAGGGATATTCTGGTAGGGATTAACGCAGATAAGGGCTAGTTGCACCGGAAATTCATAGAGTGCGTCAATACACGGTATATTAAAGTTTTCCCCTTTCCCCCCTCACAATAGCGCCGATTGGCGCGAACACACCGCCCACCAAAATTGGGATGTTGCCCAATTTTATTCCAAAAGTTAAATAAAGAAACGAAAGCTCATTTGAGTAAAGAGGAAGACAAAGACAAAAAAAAATAAAATAAAAATATTGTAACATGAATGGGAGCACAATTATACAATGTAAAGAAAAGGAAACAGCCCAACTGGGCAACAATTATATAATGTAAAGAAAATAAAACAGTACTCCTGGGTAAAAGATCATACAAAATAAATAACACAACTGTAGATAATAAAAAATAAAAATAATATAAAATAAAAATAGCACAACTGTAGAAAGGTTATACAATGCAAAAGGACATCATTCCGGGAGCAGAATGAGTTTGTTCACGGGTCTAGTGAGAGTGCCGTTGGAGGTCTCAAGGATGGCCACTCGAGATACACAATCAAGGCCAGGCTTTAGTTCAGAAATGCGGGCAATAGGCCAGGAGAGGGGAGAGCTATTCACACCCTTGATCACAACAACATCGCCCTGGTTCATGGTTCCACAACGGCGCTTGGAATTTGAAGTCCACTTATAACGTTGAGAATTATAATTTGGAACGGCGTCGTCAAGTATGCCGCCCACCCTGAGGACCCCCAGGCTACCGAGGAAAGGAGTACAGCACGGATATTAAGGAGAGACCCAGAAAAATATTTAAAGGTATGGTCAGGTTCATTTGTGATGAGCGCAATGGGAGTAGACTTAAGATCCGGTAATGGCTTGGTGCTTAAGTCGGTGTCACGATAAGGAGGAGGCCAATGCTCCTGGCAATTGGTCAAAGAGGAGGGATCTTGAGTCCCTAAACAGAAATTGTTGGTCTGCGCGTAATGAGTAGGGGTAAGACCCCTAGTGTCAATATGGGCATGATTAGTGAAAGAAGAAACATCAGCAAACCATACTGGGGAGAATTTGTCGAGTATTGAAATTTTAGAGCGTACAGACCCTTTGATATCTAAAACTGGTGGTTTTAAAAAAGTAGGTTCAATAGGATTCGAGACCGGAATTTTACTTGTTACTCTATCTTGGTTACTATGTGTGTATACTGGTTTTTTATTGTTTTTATTTTTAACAGGAAGGAATTTGGACAATCTTGATTGGCTAAGGAATAGTGACTGTTTGAGGATGACATGTAATTATCCTCTTCTGTAAGAGAAACAAAAAACTTTTCATCAGATGAATCACTGACATTCGTATCAGCACCACCTGTTTTATTGATGTGATTAAATTTTGAAACTTGATTTAAGTTTAAAAAATCACCCTGGTTATTGATTTGTATTTCCTGGGGAACGTTAAAATTATTTAATCTGTGATTACATGCATGGGTGTTAATAGAAGGGTCAATGTTTTCTGGAATGTCAGAAACATTT
>RCWM02000764.1:167500-411316 GCA_003667255.2 Euschistus heros
TAAACCGCGGAATTGTAGCACTATTTTCGTTTTTCATTTATATCTCTAAAATATGGAAATTTGCTTGACATAGCATTTACTATATTAAAAAGTACTAAATGTGTGACAATTTAATTCTAACCGCAGCTATATAGATTAATTGGTTGCGGAAATACAGTTTTCCAAAAATTATTGATATTTCACAATATTTGAAAATTTTCCGTTGAGTTACCATAAGTTCTCAGCCGCATTCTAACAAAAGTACCGGTTTCACAATAATTTCTTTTAAAAAAATTTAAAGGAAATTGAATTAGCTTTTATTTCATATGTAAACTGTACATCTAGACAAACTTTTTTTAGAAACGGGAAGATTACAAAATCGGATCAGAGGAAAAAAAAATCATTGCTGGTTTTAAAAGTGAGTCAGAGAATTGGTAGGAATCTACCTGTTTCTTTTTCAATTTAAAAACGTGTACAAGTATCTATTGCTGTACTTAAAAAACATGTATTTTAGACTGGTATCCTTCGATGTATAAATCGTCTGGGCTATGATCTATTGTTTTTTTCCCGTTTAGGAGAAATTGAGTTTTATCCTTCGGTCTCCCCCTTTCTTAAATCTTATATTTTATTTTGCCATTTTTCAGGACTCTTTAATCTCTCAAATACCATTTTTTTTAATGCGAGGCTACTTAATCTCCTGAAAGTCAGCTCTTATTATTTCTTTATCACATTGTCTCATGTCTTAATAAAGTTTGTATCAGCTTTATTTACGCCATGATCTATGCACTTTCAGACTGAACTAAGAGCAAAAATGAAGATAAACTACGAAAATCTCTTCTTGACTAATTTAATAGACAGAAAAAAAAAAAACTCTGTCAACAACGTAGTTTTCCCATTACAAATGCTACCGTCTATTATAGGTCCCTACTAGCCACACAAAAATCGGCATTCAAATCTGGGAGTTACAAATCAAAACGTTCTCTTTCAAGACCAACCAACCATTTCCACCAACCATATTAAATATTTTATTATTACTGTTATGTACAGGGTGAGTACCTCTGAGTGTAAAAAAAAAATTATATGAGAATGGTCCGATACCATCATCTTATCGTACACGCCTTGAAGGGTACTAGGAAATGGAAATGACCGCAAGTTGAGGTACTAGTGGGTTTGAATGCTTATGGATTTCACTCTGAAAGAATAGGTGTCTTGTTTGGGATAAATCTACGACAAATGGAACATTAAGGTCTTTATGGATAACTTTATTCATAACAGAGTAAGGAGCATTGAACATTTTTCAAAGTATTTTGGATTGTAAGGATTGGTAACGAGACCAATTATATGGTTTAGTGCAGCCCCAAACTCAACTCCTTACCCTTAAAATCCTTACCGTTGGACCTCATGTTATATAACTTACCTATTAATTAAAAGAGACTCTTAAATTTGACTTGTTTATATATATATATATATATATATAAAGTCCCGACTACAAAAACCGAGAAAAAATAAAATAATGTCTGGCTGATATAGAAAAGAAAAATCACAACTTAAACAATTCTCAACAAGCAGAAACTCATTCCTCACAAAATAATGTCCTCCATGACGAGGCTGAGAAATTCACATCATAGTGTGGGAAAATTATTTTAATAACCTGTCAATAACTTTTAAAGCAACTTCCAATTGGTAGCACATAAAAAAGGTTTTATATTAGAAGGTCTTGGCCGTTATCTTTTTAAACGCCCCTTCAGGTGATCGAGATTAGAATGGGAAAACAAGTTAAGAGACTAGTGGCCGTAGTTATGTAGTTTAATGTGAAAGGATAGGCGTCTGGTTTGGGTTAAACCAGCAGCATATGGAACAATAAGGTCTTTATGGGCAACTTTATTTTTAACAAATTAAGGAGCATTCAACATTTTTCAAAGGACTTTGGCTTGTAAATATTGGATACGAGGCGAATTGGATGGTTTAGTGAAGCCCTGTACTCAACTCCGTATTTCCAAATAAGTCGATTTTAGAAAGTTGAAAGTTTGTTAAGTAAATGCTAAAGAAGTCAAAAACGATGGGATGATTCTCGTTTTAATCTGAAATGGTTTATTACCATTCAGAGGAACATTTTAGACAGTTCGAACAATATCGATATTTCGATATATTGTTTGTCGATATCTCTAATTATTAATTAGGAACAAAGTATTTATTAAACTCCAGAACAGTTGTAACCACATTTCAGTCAGTTCGAACAAAAAATAAAAGAAATAAAATTGAATATAAATTATATCAAAAGGTCAGAAGAGTTTAATAGGTATAATTTGAATTTAGTATTCTGAAGCAGGCTCTACCATTATGTTGCCTTCTAAACCTTTAAAGGGGCACCGCCTCCATTTTGTAATGTCCACCCTTCCTCTAGGAAGTTGCTTTATAAAGTTGAAAATATTTTTTCTCTTTTAATTCGTGGGATTAGAACTTGGGTCTTGTTGTGCATAGCCACTTTGAGCTCTTGTCGTTTTAAGTACAGCTTATAAAAGTTAAAATTGAAATAGAAATTATATTTATTTCTTCTGCATAAACTACTGTAACTAGCTTTGCATTAAATTTATACTCGTTCTTTTTTCTTAATCTCTCCTCTCTCACTCTCTCTCTCTCTCTAGATATCTGTTTGGAAAATACACCAGGCGAAAAGTTTTTTTTTAAAACTATTTATTTAAATTTGTAACTATATAAAATAAAGTAAATAAGTAAAAATTATACTCTTTCTTAGTGTGAATGCGGACCCCATTTACCCGAGAATTTCGATATATCTATTGTTTGAGATCACAACTTGCATCTTTTCTGATGTAAAGTTCTCTGAAAACACTCGGGAAGAGGTATGGGTAAAATGTTCCCAAATGTGGGAACTTAGACCACTGAAAGAGCCAAATACGATTGCGATTTTTGTATAATATTTGTTTTCTTGCAATAAGTAAATTCTACACCGTTTCGATTTGTTTTTTCCTGTTCTAAACAATTTTTCGGTGACTTTTTTAAAGAGGCCCATATTTACATACGAGTTTTTCTGGTGCTATTTTGAAAGCTTTTGGTAAATCGTTGTTTTTGAAATGAAATAATGACGTGAATTATTGTTTTGCTTTAACGCATTTTAGAAACATTAAACTTGTTATAGTTTTTAATGAAAGACAAAAAAAAGAATTTTTCAAGTTAAAAGTAATTATAAACCAAAAACAAAAGAGGGTGCCCATATTACACTTTTTCCTCTCTTTCACTCTCTCTCTCACTCTCTCTCTCTCTCTCTCTCTCTCTCTCTCTCTCTCTCTCTCTCTCTCTCTCTCTCTCTCTCTCTCTCTCTCTCTCTCTCTCTCTCTCTCTCTCTCTCTCTCTCTCTCTCTCTCTCTCTCTCTCCCCCTCTCTCTCTCTTACTCTCTCTCTCCTAAGATTCTCTTCAATTCTCTTAAATTGATTACTTAAAATTAAACCTCTTTAACATTTTGAAAAGACTCTGAGATGATTTAAAAAAAAAAAGAGAGAGAGAGATGAATACTTGTATAAAATTACTTAGCATGTTATAATTGCAATAAGAGATGAGACTTAAGGCTCTTAGACTGAAGTAGCTACCCGACAGTTTGTATTTATATTGCAAGTTCAATTAATTAATTAAGAGTTCCGAGTCAAGAACAGTTAATGGAAATTATAATTAAACTTGGTTTACAATACCGGCCGCCCTCCTACTCAGCTAGAAGTAGTTTTGAAATTATCTAAAAATGAGATTAATTTCAAGTTATAAGGTTGTTTAGAGATGTTTTCCATCTTCTTCTTATATTAAGGGGTAGAATATTTCATTCGGAATGAAGGAGAATGAAAATAGAAGTTCTCGATTATGCGTCTTAACTCTTGAGAAAGAAAAAAAAAAGTCGACTAATCAATTCGTCATTTGTTTAATTGCTGTATTATTAACAAATTTATTGTAATTAATGTTTTTTAAATAGCGCCTCTAAAAAAAAAAAAAAAAAAAACAGATGAAATAACTTAAATATGGATTTAAATACTTTTCTAGTTGCCCATAATTAGTTTAATTACGTTTCTTTTTAACATGGATGTGTCTTTTGGTGGGAGTCTATACTATTCTGGTGTTTCATTTTTTTTTCTGGGATCAATACTTAAGAAGATATGGTGGGGGGATAATGAAAAAATTATTATTGTCAAGACTATGCTTGTTATAGTACTTGCTGTAAGTCGCACTTCTCCTCAAAAACACGTTTGTCGGTACTCTTCTGGCTTCAACTCCAATACTATTTGTCTAATCTCGAATTTCATATTTTTTTTTATCATAAAATTCGGAACATTTTTCGTTATTACTCTAAAAATATTTGTTTGATTCCGAATTTTTTTCCATCTCATAGTTGGGTAATTTTATATTAGTTCCTATATATCTAATTTTGATTTAAGTCCGTGAAACACCCACGCCACTTAATATATCAAAAATGTCATGTTTTAACAAAACATTCACATTTAGTGTCCTAGCATGGGTATTACACGGAATATAATTAAAAGTTGTAGATAAGACCTGAAAGAAACTTTAAATAGCTTTAAAATGAAATACAGCAGTTTGGGATCGGACAAATTGTTTAGGAGTTATAGAGAAAATATGCCAAAAAAAAACTAGAATTTTATAACAGTTCGCAGTTGTTAACATGCTGGCAAGGGTATTACACGTAATTTTATACGGAAAATTTGATGTATAAGATCTAATAGAAAAATTAAACCAGCTATGAGATGAAATAAAAAAAAAAGAAATTTCGAATCAAACAAATACTTTTAGAGTTATAACGAAAAATGTTCCAAAAAAATAAGGATTTCACAACGGTACGCGGAATTAAGCGAGGTGGAATGGATATTTCACGGAACTTAATTAAAATTAAATATATAGTATCTGATAATAAGTTGAACCAGCTTTAAGATGAAAAAACGAAATTCGAGATTAGACTAATAGTTTCGGAGCTATAACCAAAAGAGTACCGACAAACGTGTTTTTGAGGAAAAGTGCGACTTACCGCAAGTACTATAATAAGCATATTAGGCTTAACGACAGTAATTTTATTTTTAGCAATTTGTAAGAATAAAAGTTGGAATTTTAACAACAAATATATAAATTATAACAATACAAACGTGTTTTTTTTTACATTTTCCATATTCCCTCCACTATATATTCTTAAGCATTGATCCCAGAAAAAAAGTGTATAGAAACTTTTTTTGTAAACAATTGTATTTAAATTAATTTAATACATAAACATATTTTCGCTAGAGGCAAGATTTTTCGAGTTATTAACGAAAAACTGAAAAAAAAACGACCTTTAGAGCGCCCCCCACTTTTAGCTCCACCCCCACCCCCCAGTACTTTTAGTATGTTGTTGAGGACACCTCCTTCTACAACTGTACCAAAATTGGCTTCTACATGAATTATGCCCCCTATTTGGACTGTTTTGCGTGTTAAATGCTTGGACTATTACGTGTTATTTTTCCCTTATTATTTGGCAAAATCTTTGCGCAGCCATCCTTCGTGATTTATCTGGGTTTATCCTGATTTTCCACTTTTTGAATAATTTCTCTGCGGTATCATATCTCAGAGAAATTATTCAAAAAGTAAATGATCTTGAATAGCGATGTACGAAAACATGGATCTTTGTTCAAAGATAAAATAGCAGTGTCATCGACACAATTGTAATAAATGGTTGAGGAATATCTGCAACGTATAGGGCATAAACAAGGGAACTTTATATGCCACCTTAATAAACAACAGCAGTTTGTGGATATTGTGAGGCGAAGATAAAATATTGTGATATGCAGATAAGATAAATTCTCAAACCTTTTCACAGCTATATAAAGATTTATCATCGACGAAATTATAACACTGGTCAACAAAAACAAAGAAATTGTTTGTTTCCTGTGACTAGTTTGTTGTTTTTAACTCAATTTGATACATATTTTGTAAATATGACAACAATGTTTCTCTAACAGCTTTTGTTTTTGTGTTATAGCTTACCAACCGTATTTACTATTTTTATTTAGATTTTAAATTTTGGTTGGACAGTAGAATATATTCTGTTGTTTTCGACATGCGTTCGTCCAGGTGGTGTTGTGTGCTTACTCCAGATTGTTTTTGCTATATTTGTGGTGAAAATATATTTGAAAAATATCGAAAACCTATATCAGAATTTGTAAAAACTGCATATCATCAATACTTCAAAATAGATTTGTACAATCAGGACAAGCCACGGGTTACTCATGTTGTTTGCCAAAAATGTGTTGTGTCTACGGTTATGGTCCATCTGGAAAAGATATGCAGTGAAGTTCGTAACTCGCAAGATTTGGAGAGAACCTCAAACCCATCGTGACGTCTGCTCCTTCTGCGTTTGAAAATAAACGGAATTAAACCTGAAAATCGAAGTAAGTGGTCATATCCTAACTTATTTTATGCTCAACGACCTCAATTCGAATCACGAGAGGTACAACCCAGCACATCTAAACCCTCTGATGATCCAAATCTCTGTGAACGGAAACAAAATATATCAAGTGATGACTCTGATCTAGATTACAAATGTAGCCTTTTAGAACCTCAACCAATTAATCAGAAATAACTAAATGACTCAGTGAGGGATCTGTGCTTACCGAAAGAATCTTCAGAATTTTTCTCAACTTGTTTAAAAGAAAAAATTGCTTAATCCCGATACCAATATTACTTTTTATCGTACCCGAGAAAAGAATCTGTTACCGTATTTTTCTCAAGAGAAGGATTTGGTCTTTTTTAACAATGTTGGTGGTATTTTGCAACAGATGGGTTTAATAAACTACAAGCATAAGGATTTGTGTATTTTTACGGACAGCAGCGGAAGAAGTTTAATGTTATGCTCCATAGCAGTAACAAGTACGGATTCATACCTATTGCACATTCGACGACTTTGAAAGAAGAATACACAAATATTTTATGCAAAGATATCTACCTAAAGTCGTTTATTCAAGGAAGTCCTATAAAAGATCATTTTATAATGATTTCCAATAAAATTTTGTTAACATGATGTATTTATTTCCATACATTTCTAATCAAAACAGTAAAATTTTAAATTTCACAAAATAAAGCTGTTAGCAATACCCCAGGAATTTTTTCATAGTCAGGGCTTTTGAAATACCCAATAACAATAAAAAAAATGAAGGAAACAAAAATTGTGTTGACCTGTGTAATAAATGGTTGGGGAATATCTGCAGTTTACAGGAAATAAAGAAGAGAACTTTATATGCCACCTTAATAAACACCAGCAGTTTGTGGATATTGTGAGGCGAAGATAAAATATGGTGATATGTAGATAAGATAAGCCAAATTCTCAAATATTTTCACAGCTACATAAAGATTTGAGAATCTATCTTATTTTCAAATATAACTAAACTACTTTCTTTCTTTTCTTGAAAAAAAAAAATCATTAAAAGTAATGAACATCTTAATAATAAACGATTTTTCAGATGTTATTTTTGTAAAGAGTACTGTAAGGTTATAGCTTTTAGGCTTTCAGGTAGGCCTGTATAAAGGTGCCCGGTCCCTGAAGAGGAGAGTAAATAACTTGGGTTTTCCTCAAGGATAACCTATGCGTCCTTCGGGATGTCGATAGCCTCTATATCTTGGAAAGGACCTCTACTTATTGTATCTTCATTCATTTTAGGGTCCTTTACCAGTGAAACACTGGATGGCAAAATTTTCGCACAATTGATTTACTTATTTTATCTTCTAAAATATTCATTCCTTTGTTTGTTAACTATATCAATCTCACTCGAGAAAAGACTATATGCTACTGGGGCATTTCTAGATGTAGCTCAAGCATTTGACAGAGTTTGGCATGACGGACTTCTTTTTAAATTGAAAAATCTTCTTCCTTTTACCTATTATCTGATCCTTCAATCTTTTCTCTCTGATAGATTTTTTTCTGTCCGACAAGGTTCAGAACTCTCCTCTATTTTTCCAGTAAAAGCCGGAGTACCACAGGGGTCAATACTAGCTCCACTGTTATATATTCTTTACACTCACGATATGCCACTTAGTCCTCAAACATTGACAGCAACATACGCTGATGACACAGCAATATTAACTAGACATGAAGACCCCACAATTGCATCATTAACTCTTCAACACCACTTAACAATACTACAAGACTGGATTAAACAATGGAAAATAAAACTAAACTACACCAAATTACAGCACATAACCTTTACACTCAGACAAGACTCTTGTCCACCTGTCTTCATCGACAATCAACCCATACCACAAACAAACGAAATTCATTACTTAGGACTTACATTTGATAGAAGAATGACCTGGGGCCCACACGTTAAACAAAAACGTCTCAGTCTAACCAAGAGATTAAAACTTCTGTACCCAATGCTTCATAAACGGTCGACATTAAAACTCCGACAACGACTGAATACATACACTTACTTATTTAAACCCATATGGACATACGCCACTCAAATATACGGGACTGCAAAAAATACACACCTTAAAAAAATACAAATATTCCAATCAAAATTACTCAGACTAATCACGAAATCACCTTGGTACGTTTCAAACCACACACTTCACACTGATTTAGAAATAACCACAGTAAAGGAACATATACATGACCTTTATAGACGATTTCATGACAGACTTCATGGACATAACAACATACTCATTAATGACATGGCTACGACTGACATACCTGGAAATACTCTCAGAAGGCTTAAAAGAAGCTGGATGAGAGATTTGCTCAAATAAATCTCTTTAACCCATGCCAGGAGGAGGTACTATCGAGTGTTAGTCTCCCACACGCATACAAGGCCTGTAGTATTCAATTTCACATCACATTCACTGATTGTTACCCTAATAACAGGTGTGAATTAAAATCTGAAAGAAAAAAAAAAAAAAAAAAAAAAAAAAAAAAAAAAAAACTATTGTTGAATTTATATAGCTTTTGAACAACTCACTAACATATAAACGAAACAAAAATAATTTGAAAGGGATAATTAAAAGTTTTTTATTTTTTTTTTAGTATCTATTTATTGAAATTTATAGCTGTACATAAGAAAACAAAACATACATCCAGTATGTTACAATTACAATGGCTTGTGAAGCAACTCACTGATAGCACTTCAATAAACGTTTTATTTGAAAAGGTCCCGAGTCCACCTTCTTTTCAGACAGGATGGTTGTCAGAAATAGAATGGGAAGCAAGTTAAGAGACTAGTGGATTTAAATGGTTATGGAGTTTACTATGAAATGACAGCTGTCTGGTTTGGGCTAAATCAGTAACATATGGAACATTGAGGTCTTTATGAATATGTTTATTTGTGTCAAAGTAGGGAGAATTAAGGATTTTGGATTGGAAAGATTGGATACGAGATGAGTTAGATGGTTCAGTGGAGCCTCAAAACTCCATTTCATACGTCCAAATAGGTTTGATAACTGTCATGTAAATGAGTCTTTTATAGAAAATCGGAAATTTTAAATGTTTGACTAGTAAATGTTGAAGAAGTAGAAAACGACGAGCAGTTTCCTGTCTTTTTAGTTTTATATGTGGACAAAACATTTATTCTATAAGAATTAATAAATTCTTAGCCATGTCTCACGGTGGGGAAAACAGCGATTCTAGGAAAGCAAAAGTCAAAAATATATTTTGGCTTTATTATTACTTATTGTTTCAAGAACAAGTTGAAAGCTAAGGAGCCGCGTACTGTCTCAGGGTAAATTTTACTGAGGCTCAATACACCAATTAATTAATCGAAACAGTTAAATTTAATCTAAATATATAATAAATACTAATCTGTCTAAACAACATTTGAATTTTTTAAATTTTTAAGGTATTTCAGATTGATATCTTCATAGAAATTTAAAAAATGGCTATTTTCACATAACCTACAAGCGTTGACTGGTGCAGAAGATGGAAAATAAGATTAAACCACAACAAAGTTCATTACATCAAATTTGCACTTCAAAGAGAGACAAGTCCATCGTCTTCAAATCGAATAGATTCTGCAATCATAGTAAGTAACTTGGACTAATTTTTGAAGGATAACATGGAGCCAACACATCAGCAGCTCAGGGAAGACTATGCCTAGGGAAGACTAGGAGAAGAGGTCAGACTTCCAGAGAAGTGGGAAGAATCATGGACTACAAACACATATAAATGAAGTCAAACGGCTCAGAAAATTGGCAAACAAGTTGTAGGATATCTAGAAAAGAGGAAAATATTTTTGCCGCCTAGGAATTGTTAACTGTCAGGACCCCAGGACTGTAAAACACTTATTAATAGACTGTCGACAGTTTTCATCTGTAAAGGAGGGAATGGATGCGGAACATGGAGCAGCCGGCTGGAGGCGAGGCACTGCTTCAGTTGGTTTTAATAGAATTGTTGCAAGAGGAGCAGCTGCGGCTGCAGCCGGAAAATTAAGAAGCTGAGCTGCTGCGTTCGGACTGCTGTAGGGACTACCATAGGGTTGGGCGATAGTCGATAGTTAGCACTATCAGTAAGCCGATACTATCAGTTGAGATCTATTGATTGCTGTCGATAGTTTTTAGATAGTTGCTTCCTTTTTTTCCAAAGCTATTCAATAAAGATTTTCAAATAATTTAATTATATTCAATTATCTACTTACTACTTGAATTTTACAGGATTATAAATTATAAGATTATATCATAAAGATGAGAAAAAAAAAAACTAATTTATGTGAATTTTAAAAAGTATTTACAATTTACATGGTTGCAATAACAATAAACAAATCAAATCTTCAGAAAAGAAAAATAACAGAATAGTTAACTTCAAGTGTCAAGTGTGCTCCTTGAGCAACATATTCCCCGAAAGAAAAACTAACATTTCTGCTTTCCTTTGGCTTAATCTTTGAGAGAACCCTTGAGCCCTAGGAATTCTGAATTCGATTTTTAAAAAACTCGAAACTGGACAGTGACAGATCAGCATAATTCCGAGAGTTTCAAAACTTGAGGGTAAAAAAGATCTATCGATAGTCGACACTATCGATAGTCACCATCTATAGGCATGACCTATCGATATATCTATAGTAACTGTCGACTCTCGCCCAACCCTACTAGGGACCAATCCAGGCGGTGCTCCTTCGCGTCTGTGGTATGCAAACCCACATCACTAAAGTTTCTTGTACCGTTTTAAACTGTATCTGCATATATGTATATATGGTATTTTTGAAAAATAATTCTTAAAAGTACATTAAAGAACACAGTTTTAAGGTTTTGGTATATTAAATATACATTTAAAAATAATTAGATACAACCTCAGGTTGAAATACCACAATTTATTTATATATAAATATCTCGTACATAATTATACTTTATCTTATATGATAAACAAATTTTAACAAAAAAAAAACAGGGTTGTCATTAAAATATTCTTTGGACAAAACAGTAATAAATTTTATTTTATTATTTTTTTTTTTTTTTTTATTATTTATTATTATTATTATTTTTTATTTTTTTTAAAGCCCCTTATTTTTATTAGTTCTGCTATGCTTAATATTTTATTTATTTATTTTTCTCCTTGCACTGAAACTAGATTACATTTTAGGGAATTTATAAGTGATAAATATAGGTTTGAAAATTTTTGATTTAATTTATTTATTATTAGATGATGGGGGTTCATCTTTTATTTGAGCCGGCCTAACCTAACAACTTAAACTAAAATTAAAACTTAAATTTATTCACTCATGGTAATATATTTCTGCCAACGTTGGGGAGCTGGACTTTCTATAAGTTTATTGAACAAGTTATTCCCGGAAAGTGGTAATTTTGATTGAAAATTTAAATGTTTTAGATCTATAATTTCTTTTATTGTCAGTAATTGAAGCTCTTTAGTTATTAATTTTGACTTTTTCTTTTCGAATGCCGTTCCCTTTACTATTTTTCTAATTATTCCATTTTGAAATGATTTTAACCGTTTTGTCATTGTCTTTGACAGATGAAGGAACATCAGTGCTCCATAGAGTAATGCCGGCCTCAAAACGCATTTATAAATTATTAGCTTGAGCCGTAGTGAAAGACTCCTTGATAGCAATAGGTGATAAAGTTTGTATGATTTTGTCCGTACAGTTTTAAGTTTCTTTTCAAAATGGGCAGAAAACGTCATATATCTGTCAAAGTAAATGCTTAAATATAATAATTTATTAGAAATTTTGTTTGTATGTCCGTTTAATTTAAAATTAACTGGGAGTTTTTTCTTTCCTTTTTGAAATGAAAATATCGTACATTTAGTTTTATTAACATTCACGTCAATATGAAGTTTTCTTAAGCCGTCAACAATCTTTTGGCATGCTACTTCGGCTTGACTGAGGGCCCTTGTGGCATTGAGGCTACTGCTTGTGATAGCTAGGTCATCAGCAAAAGCGGTTACACTGGATTTGTGGTATTTAGCTCCAACAATGTTTGCTGTATATATAGAAAAAAGGATCGGTGACAAAACCGCTCCTTGTGGGACACCACAAGTAAGAGGTACTTCTTTTGAAGAGGTTTCTCTAACTTTTACCACTATATATCGTTGGCTAAGAAACGATTTAATAAGCGAAAATAGTTGCTCTGGGCATTCATTGTCTATTAACTATTGACATACTATGCCGTGCGTGACAGCATCAGATCCCTTTGAACAATCTATTGATATTAATGCAGTGGCCGTGTTTCTATTGAAATTTTGAGATACTTCATTTTGCAATTTCAACAAAGGGTGTTCAGTGGATAGGTGTGTCTGAAATCCTGCTTGTTGTGGTGATATTATTTCTTTATCCCTGCAGAATTTCTTCAAATATTCTAGGATAATTTTTTCGAATATTTTTTCTATATGGGGAAGCAAACTTATTGGTCGGTAGTGAGCAGGTTCGTTTCTATTTTTTCCCGGTTTAAGTAATGGGAATAACGTGGCACAATTCCATGCTTTAGGGAAATATCTCAGTCTGATGCAGGTATTAAAAAGGTTTACTAAACGGGCTATTCCCCTTCTGGGAAGTTTTTTCAGTAGTACTGTTTGTATGCCATCGCATCCAGGTGCTCGGTTTCCATTTGTTCGACGAATTATCGCTTTTAGCTTTTTAGGTGATATGTACATGTAATTATCTCCTGTATCTGCTGTTGGCAATGAATTCAAATCTCCAGTTCGCCTAGTGATATCTTCATCGAAATATTTTGCTAACTTTTCGGCCTGTTGCTCTGCTGTTAGTAGGATGTCTCCTTCGTGTAATCTTACCAACTTACTAGTCCTTGTTTTATTTTTCAGAATTTTCCAAGATTTTCGATAGTCACCGTGAGTAGCTCTAAGTTTTTCTTCCCATATATCCGTTTTCCATATTTTCAACAGATTACGGATCTGTGTTGTAAGGGAGTTCAGGATTTTCTTTACGGAATTGTCTCTTTTTCGGTCTTTCTATATATTGTGAAATCACCAATTGGAAAACGTGGGAATGGAGACTTCCAAGTATTGGTTTGTTTTCTGGTTTTCCCACAATTTGCTATACTTCAGTTCTGCCCACAGTTTGTTAGTTTTCATAATAAGCCTCGTTGAGCTCTCGTTTTTTAAAAAGTTGTATTAAAATTGGCTCGTTTTAGTACGTTAGAAAAATAGAAATATGGAGAAATAATAAAATCTAATTGAATGAAGTTCAGCCAGAAAAACTTCGTGAATTTCTCCTCGTCGTTCTGGAGGTGCAACTCAATTAACGAACAGAAAACCTTCTTCTCTTCTTCGGGAAAACATAGGGTCATTAAACTGTTCATAACATGGAACTCCTCTTCCTTTATTAACAATCACAACACAAGTTTTCTTCTTCAATATACTCCGCTAAGCCAGAATACGAACTGATGAACTTCCAGCCGCATAGTTTGGAAGCTATATGTAGAACCACCCTCTCCGGCTTCTAAACTCTCCATGCGGAACCCCACCTTAGGGGAAAGACTCAAAGTGCCAAAAAAAAGTTCTACAGGATGAAAAGTCAGAGCGGTCATAGTTGGAGTTCCTGAAAGCCATCAGATTTTATGGATGAGTATAAAAAAAAAAAAAAAAAAAAGATATGGATTGCCAATTACACTGAAGGGTAGTGACAAAACACACACACACACAAAAAAAAAAATAAAATAAAAGAAGATTACATCAAAACGCCATTGATAGTTATGTTATAAACTACAAAGGAACGGAAGATATATAGCCCTAAGGCTAGTTAAATAGGTAAATGCTGAAAACTTGGACTAGCAGCCCTACCCACGCGATCTTTTGATTCCTCTACCTCTTTCATTAGCTTGTAATGATCTAGTATAGTAAACCCTATTATATTCTGTTTTATCCTCAAAATATCCTGTCATCCATCTTGCTTCTCAGGATTGTAGGATACCACTAGAATCAGAGCTAAAAAAAGTTCAGGAATGAAATGCCTATTTAAATATTATCTGGAACAGAGATGGACTTAAATTCTCTCCAAATAGGCTCGGTTAATGGGAACACTAAAAAAGAAACGGAAATATATAAGAAAACTAGTGTAGGGCCACTTATATAATAAATATATATTTATCTGATAAAAAAATTATATTCATTTTAATATATACACCCATCAAAAAAAGTTTTGCATCACCCTAATTTTTTTATTTCGCTTGAATATTTAGGAGAAATATTTTTAGGGAGTGTAAGTGCAACTAATACTGATAAAAAGCATTATAATTAAAAACAGAAAACATCCTTTTAAAATTACAAAAATTAATAAAATACGAAAAATACAGAAAAGAGGAAAATGTGACATAGTTAAAAATTGGCTTATCAAACATTTATCATTTACCTAGTACTCTGTATTTCCTCCCTGGGATCTAATTAGAGCCTAGACTCGTATTGGCATCCGTAAAATAATGTGCTTTTCGAAGACTCCACCATTCTTGAATCGCTGCTTCCATCAGTTCTCAGAGTGGTAGGGACGTTCTGGCGACATTGTACATTTCTGTGTGTAAATTTCTCAGACATCTATGGGATTCATGTCTGGTGAGAATGCAGGTTAGTCCATTCTTTGAATTTCAGGTTCCCTGAGGTACTCAGTGACGATGAAGGCGAGTATTATCATCCACTGATATGAAGTCATTGCCGTGCCTCCTTGCTAGTGGTCTCACGGTAGGTTGTAACACCTCGTTCAAGTAAGAATTAGCAGTCACGATCCCTTGTATGTGTATCAGTTCAGTTCTGGACCTGTTAATTCCTCCTGCCCAAAACATGATGGAGTCCCCATGCTGTAGGGCTCTATGAGATGGGTACCTCAAGCGACTCGGCCTCACAGGTACCCTCCAGACCCTTAATCGGTTATTGTCAGGGACCAGGGTAAGTTTGGTTTTATCAGAAAAAAGACAATTCCTCCACTGAGGCAACAGCCACTCTTCGTGAGCTCTTGCCCACTGAAGTCGTAGCCGACGATGGTTCCTACTCAAGTCAATTTCGTGGAGGCGATTTCGGACGGTTTGGTCACTAACAGTAGTCGAAGGTGGTCACCCGCAGTGGAAAAGGGCTGTCTTCTGGCAGTTAGCTCTATATAACGGTCTCATGCCTCGTGATACAGCATGGTCTACCACTACGTGGTCTGTCCTCAACACTTCCGGACGCTAACACCGTCTCTACCACTCTTCAAGAACTGAGGGAAGCAGCGATTCAAGAATGGCGGAATCTTTGACAAGAAGACATAGACCACATTATTTTACGGATGCCAGTACGAGTCCAGGCTCTAATTAGAGCGCAGAGAGGAAACACAGAGTACTAGTAATCGATAAATGTTTGTTAAGCAATTTTATAACAATGTCACATTTTACTCTTTCCTGTATTTTTCGTATTTTATTAATTTTTGTAATTTTACAAGGATGTTTTCTGTTTTTAATTATAATGCTTTTTATCAGTACTAGTTGCACTTTCACTCCCTAAAAATATTTCTCCTAAATATTCAATTGAAATAAAAAAATTAGGGTGATGCAAAACTTTTTTTGATGCGTTATATATATATATATATATATATATATATATATATATATATATATATATATGTATATATATATATATATATATATATATATATATATATATATATATATATAATAGATAGATAGATAGATAGATAAATTTTTTGACTGTTACTATTAAATGTTTAGTAAGCTTCTTGAGGTTCTAAATCTAGATATGGTAGTGAATCTAAATCTACTGGATAGAGTACGGTACTCTACGGTACGGTACGCGTGCTTGTACATCCCAAAAATTGCCCAACGGGCCAAAAGAATTTTACACTTCAAGAATTAAAATTGAAATAATTTTTATAGTTTTCCTCCCTTAATTTAATTAATAAGCAAATATTTGCTTTTTCCTTATATTTATAAATATTTTTTTAGGATTTTTCTACGCTGCCTATGCACAATATAATAATATACATTTTATATTATTTTAACTAATTACAAAAAAAAAATACTATATTGTTAATTCATTTTCTTTTTTTTTTTTTTTTTTTTTAATTGAACATGTTCATATCTTCCATTATTTTCTCATCCACCAAGTTGGCTTTGAGCGTGGGTGTAGGTAAATGAGATGAAAATGTAAAATTTTAATTTAAGTTAGGACAAATTTCTCTTTAGGACAATACAGATGTAAATTGACTGTAGTCTTAACATAACTATATATAATTAATTAAAACATTTTATAATTATTAATTCCTTTTTATTTATAAATTATTTTATTCAATAAATATTACAAGCTTCCTCTCTAAAGGGTAATGAGTAATGCGGTAATATAGAAGACAATAAATCCGTTCATGCAATCTGTACACTGACAATAGATTTTTTTAAAAATGAATAAATAGAACTACAAAATATAATATATAGTAAATTATCAGAAAAAAATATTATAAAGAAAAGACACTACAATCACTCTGTATACACAAATATCCCAGGAAATCCCGTATCAAACTTGTCCCACGCGTATAAGTTGCTCGTAGAAGAGCAAGGCCCACAGTAATCCAAATGGTGTTCTCTCAGCCGTGTCAGTGGCGTCAAAATCCATTGGAGGCTAAGCAAGAGCGCTATTATACAGTCGCACAGAACTTGAGCGAAGAAGTTGGCCATTGCACAGTGGGACGAACGGCCAATCTAGGAGTAAAAAACGTATAATCAAAATTAATGAAACTATTGTAATAGGCGTATAGTTATGTAGTTTATGGAACATTATTAAAGGTTCTTCCGTTTTTAGGAGATGGATTTCATTGTAAAAACAACGATGGAAATATCTGACTCGACAGGTCACATTTCGTTTAAACTCTCCATTCTCCCAATTGTGTATCATCGTATAATATTTTTTTATTGTTAGTTTGTAATTAAAGTAGAACCTCAATAATTCGTCATGAGTGGGAAATAACTAAATAACGGAATGATGACGGATTACAGAATTTTGCTGGTAAAGTAACAAAAAAGCATTTTAAACTGTAAATTTTCTCTTGCAATTTATTGAATTTAAAAACGAACAGATGAACATTATCGACATTGGACCTGAGTGCAAATGACAAAAAAAAAATCCCCTTCATCCCATCAGGTGTGAAATATCTGATTCACATAGCTGCTCGAAACCACTCAATGCACTTAGTTAACATTTCCTCTACTTCTTTGCATGGAAAAGTGGAAGAATTAGAAACGTCATCTTTTTCATCACTAGCTTCATTTTGAGCACTCAGCACTTGTTCTATAATTCCACTGTCATTTAAAATTTCATATCATACATCCGTACTATCTATGTTCATCCAGCTGCTTACCTCTTGCTTATTTTTTCTCATTTTATAACCTGGAGCAGAAGTTGCTGAGCCAGATGCTGATTTTGTAGGAAGAGCTTTCCAGTATTAACTGATTCCGGGAATTCGTCAACTGCACTCGTACTTCCTTTTATCTGTTACTGAAATCATTGGAGGGATCGAATCCGGGCTTGTCCTGTTTTTTGTTTTTTTTTATGAAATGATTTACAGAACGTATAAATATAGGCGTATTTTTTAGTGACTAACCAAATGAGGCGGTTTAAAGATTAAATAAGTAGCAAGGGAAAAAAATAATGACATACGTATTTAATTTTGTTATTTATAGTTGCCAATATAAGAAAAAAAAATAAAACTAATAAAAACCTGACAAATTACAGAATTTGACGAATTATCGAGTGACGAAATAATGAGTTTCCACTGTAGTTAATATTCTCTAAATAATTATTTATATAATCTTTTCTTTTTTTTTAACGAGCTATAAACTAAGGCACGTTTACAATAAATTGCAAGAGGCTGGAAAACCCCGGATAATTGAATTACATTTTATTGACTTGCAATCATCAAGGTGATTGAGAAAATCACTGAGACCCGGATAATGGGGGTCAAATGATGGCAATACAGCCAGGACCTTTTTCTGTGAAAAACAAACATAAGCATAGATAACTGTAGTTGACGCTGAGATTCTAAATATTTTCCACACCATACTTATCAATGACTCTTGTGGGCACAAAGTTATAGTAAATTTACGAAGAAAACAGCAGAGCTGTTTGAAGACAATTAAGACTTTGATTGCAGCTCCGCCTACTAGCAGTTACATACAATTTTTTTATATTTTATATTTTGTTTTCGTTTATTATTATATGTGTTAATTGTTACAAAAAAATTCACTATTATTATTTTTTATACTTAAAAGATTGGACCCAACCTGAACCACAAATTTACGTTTCACTGCTTTTGACTAGTTTTCCACTCATTCAGTAACGAAATATGACTGGGAGAGGCTTTGACCACAAGTACTGGTCATTGGCCCCACTAACAGGAATATCACTGAAACGTGATGGGAATATATTATCGTTATCAATTTTCAGAGCTCATCGTTTATGTGAAATTTTGATATATTTCTTACGATACTCATCTAAACTCATTAACAATTTTTAAGGTTTTAATCTCCCCGTTAGGCTTTAATTATTGCCATTTGAATTTGAGAGACCGCGTGTTTTATAATAAATAAAAAAAATAAAAAAACTATTCTACGTTAATATTACTTTCATTTATTAATTTTTACATATATTACACATGAAATGTGCTGTACGGAGTTAAATGTAGCATACGCTGATACCCTGAAAACCTTTTGTAACATATTTCATTCTTCTGGCGTAGTAGTACAAGGAAGGTTCAAATCTCTTAAATCTTTTGAAGCGTAAAAGCGGCGAAAGCGAGTTGGCTTCTGACCAAATAGTTACAAGGCGAATATTGTACGGTCTAATTCTTCCCTTTTCCATTCTCACCACTTTAAGAGGACTATTCTCAGAGCTTATAGGGTAAACCAAACAGTTATTGATACCGTTAAGACAATACCATATAGTAGAAATTCAAGAAAAAATAGTAAAAATAGTTGGTTCAACTTGATTGATTTCTATTAATAACTAAATAAGTAACACAAAAAAATTTAACAAAAGATAATTTAAAAAAAATAAAAATTATACAAATCACAAACACTATTACAGGCAGACTTCACAGACACTCATGGCACAATTCGTGCATATTGGTGTACTGTACTGGTGCAATATAAACCTTCGTTTTTATCAGCTTTTGGGTACTTACCACACCTTATTCTTTTCCCAGGTTGAGGGCTTTGGGATTAAGTAATTTATCAACCAAGCAATCGATACGATCACGTGGAATGTGTGGTGGTTCAGAAGCAGGAGAGGGTGATTCCACATGTAGCTTCCAAACTCTGCGGTTGGAAGTTCATCAGTTCGTATTCTGGCTCCAGCTGCGTATATTGAGAAGAAAACTGGTGTTGTGATTGCTGGTTGGGGAAGAGAGGTTACATGTTATGAACAGATCAATTGACCCCATGTTTTCCCGAAGATGAGAAGGTTTTCTCTCTTCGTTTATTGTGCACCTCCAGAACGACTAGTAGAAATTCACGAAGTTTTTCCGACTGATTTTCATTCAATTAGATTCTATAATTTCTCTATATTTCTATTTCTATAACCTACTGAGACGAGCCATATTTAATACAACTTTTTAATAAACGGGAGCTCAACGAGGTGTATCATGAATACTAACAAACTGTGGGCAGACCTAAAATCTAGCAAATTGTGGGAAAACTAGAAAACAAATACTTGGATGCCTCCATTGCTCTTAATCCCATGCTTTCTCTTTGGCGATTTCACAATATATAGAAAGACAATTTAGAAAACTCGCTGGACCCACAATTTTATTGTTTTTTCAGATGATGTATAACGTTCCAGTTTCTTTATTACTGTTTTGTCCAATGTACATTTTACTGACAACTAAAAAAAAAAAAAATAATATTTTAATTGCTTCGAAATAAAAACCATTAAATAACAATCAACGAAATTATCGACACTTATATACCTATTCACAATTTATTTTTGGAGTCGGTGCCAGCCAAGAAGGACAGTTTAATTATGCAATACACTTTCGAATGGCCGGAGACAGCGGTGTGGTGGTAATGAAACAGTAGGAGGATCTTTACAATTACCATTTCTTTCCAAATTCTGTTTGTTTTGGTTGGCACCGACTCCAAAAATAAATGATCATAAATTGTGAATAGGTATATAAGTATCGATATTTCGTTGATTGTCATTTAATGGTGTTTGTTTTGAAGCAATTAAAATATTATTTTTTATTTTTTAGTTCAAGATTGTGTAATTAGGTTTTATCTGGAAGCCGGTTTTGTTTGTTTTCTAAAAATTATTTTCATTTTTTACTTTTTAGTGGTGAGTGTATTTTTGTTTATACAGTCATTTTTTGATCTTTAAGCGACCCTGAAAAATAGTTCGACTTACTGAACAAAGAATTATCGAGGTTATCATTCCGCTTATTTTCATATAATGGGAAAATTGAACACAAAATTGTAGTTGAAATCATTACGTATATTTTTCATTGATGTGTATGTTGTTTGTAAATACATATAAAATCATTGATACAGAAAATTAAATACCCGGTACCAATTTATCATATAACTTTCAACTGAACTGCGCTTTTTTTTTTTTCTGAGGGTGCCTAAAAGTTGACTTATCGCCTTCCACCAGTGGCGATCTTTTCTTTATGGTTTGAAAGAGAACTACGCGAAATTGGTCACTGCAACTGAAAGAGAACTACGCGAAATTCGGAATTCACTAGCAACAAACGCCCAACTCCTTTCTTTACAAATAAATTTTAACTTTTCGTTAATTTAAGGAATTTTCAATAGCCACTGTAAAACCACTCGAGTGAATAACTAATAATGAGTGACTGGTGTAACTATGAACTGGAAAGATAAACAATGACGGGAAACAGGAAAACAAACTACACATGAAATTCTTTAAATTTAAGTTCGAGCTATAGAGGCGATGACTTCTAATAGTTCGTTTCATAGAGGTGGTCCTTGAAGTTCTCTCTTTTAAACTCTATTTTCAGTTTTTACTAATTTACACAATTTTTAACGTTTTCTGTCTGAAATCGTCTCTTTGAGGTGAAATTTAAGTGAAATGTACTTCCAACCGTAGATTTTTTCGAATTATTTAAGAATTCAGCTTTCGAAGTACGACACATCGAGAGTTGACTGTATATGTAAGTTATCAATTTTTGCAAATAATTTAGATTTAGTTACCATGGAGGTTTTAGATTATTATATTGATTATTTTTTTGTAACTGTTTTTTTTATTTTTCTTAAAAATTGCTAAGTTGATATCAAAATATTTTTTGTGGGACCACCTCTGAAGTATACCCTACCGATCTAAAAAAGAATCATCAAAATTGATTTAGAATTGACCGAGTATTGCGTAACATACACAAAAAAAAATAATAATAAAAAATACAGATGAGTAGAGAACCTCCTCTTGTTTGAAGTCGGTTGAAAACCAACTGAAGCAGTGCCTCGCCTCCAGCTGCGACTGGCTGCTCCATGTGGAATCCCACCATTACGGGTTAAGCGTAGAAATATAAAAAAATAAAATGGCTTATTACAAAAGCAGCTAAGGTAGAATCTCTATAGTATTGAGATTGACACAAAAAAATTCTACTGAGGGTGGGAAAACGAAATTAAATAGAGTTAATAATTAATTTGTGCTGACAAAAAAAAAAAAAAAAAAAAAAAAAAAAAAAAAAAATTATATTTCTTTGGCTACACTAAATATATTAAATTAAAATAAAAACATTTATAATTTCATAAACTTTCTTAAAATCTCGCTTTAATATATTTTAAAAAGATTGGCTGGGGCAGCTATAGAGCTATATTTTAAGCTCATTTGACATCAACTATTTGAGAACAAACTTAAAATTGGGAAAGTTATAGTCAGGTATAGAACTTTATAAGTAGGCATGACACCCTAAAAATATGTTGAAACACGATCAACCTTATAATTTTAGACACTTTATAAGTTATTTTAGAAGTGTTTTGATATTACTTCCACGTTTCGAGGGATTATTTTAAGTTTGGAAAATCATTTTTTTTACTTTTTTTTGGCAATCCATTAAAAATTATCTTAATAATATTATACATTCTCCTAATGCAACGGAAAAAGTACAATACCTAGAAGTTATCCGCGGACTCCTATTTTTACCTATTTTTTTCAGGATCTATTTTGTTTTAAGAGAAAGGAATACTATTCTTTAATCCCTGTTGAACAGATCCGCTACTTGGGACTCCATTTGGATAAACGTCTTACTTGTAATCCACATACAAGACTAAAAAAACAAGAAACGGCCCGTCGTTATAAACCGACATTTACTAGACAAACGTTCAAAGCTTCCAATTAATTACAAATGATTCATTTACGTGACAGTTATAAGAGCTATATGGGCATGCGGATTTAAGCTTTGGGGCTCCACTAAACCATCCTATTCTTCTCGTACCAATCCTTACTAGACCAATTACTTCGAGAAATCCCTAATGCTCCTTACATTGTCACAGATAAACTAATCCATAAAGACCTTAATTTTCCATTTGTTGCTGATTTAGGTAAACCAGATACCAATCCTTTCTTAGTAAACTGCACTCCCACACATGGATTAGTCTCTCAACTTGCTTTACACTCTATACCTTATAACCGAGGGTGTCTGAAAAGAAGACGGCCAAGAGACCTTCTAGTTTCGAACTTTTATTGAAGTGCTACTAGTGAGTAGTTCTTAATCGTTTCCTCAAATTTATTTGATCCGTATTGTATACAGATGTAAATATCAATAAATAGTTAAAACATAGAGAAAGAGAGAGAGAGAGAGAGAGAGAGAGAGAGAGAGAGAGAGAGAGAGAGAGAGAGAGAGAGAGAGAGAGAGAGAGAGAGAGAGAGAGAGAGGAGAGAGAGAGAGCGAGAGAGAGAGAGAGAGAGAGAGGAAATTAGATGGTATTACTTGAGGTACGCATGATGTTATAGAAGGATCGATACAATTAGGATTGATGTATTAATTACCACTTCTATTAGAATTATTTTATTAGAAAACTAGTTTCGAATAATAAATTCTCACCTTCAGTTCTAAAACTTACAAAATTTTTAACACATGGATTATATACACTAATAGGATGATATTGGTTTATCTATTATAAATGCAAGATTTAAACCTTGTTTTCTTAATTCGTATTCCGAATTTTGACCACATTTTCGGATTCATTAAATTCCCATAAGATCTAAAGAAAAAACTCAACCGTTTAACTTATTTAAAAAATATACAATTTCTAACAATACCCCAACCATTTTTTAAAAAAAGAGCCATCCAGAAAAGTGCAAATATTTAAAAAATTTGCAAATTTAACCTGTTTTCGAATCGTTTTTAACCTAATTTTCTTGATTCCTTTCCGAGTTTTATTGATATCGGGCCGTAATAAGAGATCAAAATTTATTTCTTCGGGGTGGGTTTGTGAGGTGTATATTTAATACTCTGTTTTAGCCGCTACAGTTGGCTGTAGCGCATATTATTTTAATTAGATTCTTATATTTTTTGTTAATAATTTACAAAGATTATGAGTTAATACCTCAACTTAATTTTTTGCTATGTTTTGAACAGAAACCCTTTTACAGAATGCAACCTAAAAATATTTTTAAACTCAAGTGGGGAAAGAAAAGAGATTGGTAAGCTTTTATTATTTAAAGTAAATTTACATACACTTTTTAAGAAGTGACGAGTCATTTTTAACATTATCATCAAATTTACTTGATGTATTGTATGTTTATATTGTAAATTATAGTCTACCTGCTGGTAGCACTTCAATAAAAGTTTTATTTGAGAAGGTCCCGAGGCCATCTTCTTTTCAGAGGCCTCGGAGGGTTGTCAGGAATAGAATGGGAAGCGAGATGAGAGACTAGCGGATTTGAATGATTATGGAGTTTACTATGAAAGGATAGGTATCTGGTTTGGGCTAAATCAGCAACATATGGAACATTGAGGTCGTTATGAATAAGATTGTTTGTGACAAAGTAAGGAGCGTTAAGGATTTTTCTCAGGATTTTGGATTGCAAGGATTGGATACGAGATGAGTTAGATGGTTTAGTGGAGCCCCAAAGTTCAATTCCATACGTCCAAATAGGTTTGATAACTGTCATGTAAATAAGTCTTTTGTAGAAAATAGGAAGTTTTGAACGTTGGTCTAGTAAATGTTGAAGAAGTCGAAAACACGATCAGTTTCAATTAACAGTTTATATGAGATTGGAGTGTTTGGGATGCTATGAAAGGATGCTATTAATTGATAACACACATGTGTCATCAGCGTACGTAGTGAGGAGAGTACTAGGATGTGTAGGGATGTCAGCTGTATAAACCGTATAAAGGATAGGACCTAGGATACTTCCTTGAGGAACACCGGCAGATTGGATAAAGAGGGAAGAATAGGATAAGTTATGATTAACTTTAAGGGTTCTATTGCTGAGATAGGAGCGGATAATAAGAAGTATGTAGAAGGTAGGAAAACACGGAGTTTGTAAAGCAGCCCCTGGTGCCAGACTCGGTCAAAAGCTTGTCCTACGTCGAGAAAGGCTCCAGTGCAGTACATTCCGTGCTCCAATGCTGATAAGACTACGTCCACCACACGATGGCATTGCTGGATAGTGGAGTGTGACGTTCGGAAACCAAACTGGTGATCCGGGATGATATGATTGGATTCTAGAATAGGATACAGGCGTTTCAGGATGAGTTTTTCCAGGATCTTGCCCATAATAGACAAGAGTGATATTGGACGTCATGAGGGGGGAAGGGGGGCTTTGGTAACATCATTGCTATTGAGAATTTCCAAGGATCAGGAAAATATGTGGTTCAGAGGACAACATTATATATGTAGGTTAGGAGTAGAATCACTTTCCGAGGAAGGAGTTTTAGGGTGTGGGCTGTAATTAGGTCATTTCCAGGGGCTTTGTTAAAAAATTTTCCTTGGCAAATATTAAACATGTAATTAAATTAATATCACTACCGAATAAAGAGGTTAAATTATAAGTTGAATAATTCATGAAAAAAAAATTGTCCGCCTCAAGAGCAATTAACGATGATTTCTTGTCTCGCAATTTACTAAACTTTTTTTTTATTTTTGTATGTTATAGTTTTTATTTGAAGAAACCTGAGATTTCATCGCCAGCTGTTAGCTCCCCCTATGTACTTAAGGCGGTCTCAT
Source organism: Euschistus heros (assembly GCA_003667255.2). Classification (NCBI taxonomy): domain Eukaryota; kingdom Metazoa; phylum Arthropoda; class Insecta; order Hemiptera; family Pentatomidae; genus Euschistus; species Euschistus heros. The sequence continues at coordinate 193,134 of RCWM02000764.1, forward strand.
TGTGGCTAGAAAGAGATTGTCATATGTTTTGGAGTTTAAGCCGTTGTCAATGAGATATATAGACTTTGTAATTTAGTTTTACGATAATTGAACAAAAAAGCTAGACTACACAAATTTATTTCTTCTAAAATGGGAGTTACATTACAGTTAAACAAAACTGCCTTAAAAGTTGCGATTTTCGATTCATTAACTTATGATTGAAAGTGACCTTGCAACCATCGATATAATAAAGTCAGTTTGATGAAGTCCTCGAGAGGTAATGAGGTTCAATGTGAATACACTTCTGCCGGGCTAGAGAGTAAATTTTTGATGATAAAGGAAATTATACAAAATTAAAAATGAAACTGTCGATTTTGTAAAACGTAATCAGTTTAAAATGCAAATGAAGCCCTGATTTCGGAAAAAATAATTTAGTTAATTATAACCTAACTAGACAAGACTGATTGGAAGTTAAACGTAATTAAAGTTTAATTTTAAGAAGGAGCGCACAGTGGGCCAAATGTGCAAAAAACTGCTTAAAATACATTTAAATTTTTTTTTTCGTTAAATTTGCGAAAAATATGTGTTTACTATACCTTAAGGCTAATAGACCTTAATTTTCAGAGAGTTTTGTTGATTACTTTACAATTGGGAGTCTTCAGAGTAAATAATAGCGAAAAAAAGGAAATTTATTTTTAATAAATTTTCATTATTAATCGTCATTTTTTAATTTCAATTTCGTTATTAACATATTGTTTTTCTATTGTTTTGAACTTGGTGGAGTACAAATCGATACGATTTTGAAAATTAACTAACAAGGGGAGGACACACTCAGTCTCTCACGGATCTTGTTGACAATTGTTTTGGAGGTTCCTGGTCAAAAAATATTAGATATGTATTTTGCAGTTCCGACCAATGGGCCCTAAAAGCCGAGAAAAAAAATAGCATTAAACTAATTTATTTTATATCTCGAGTTTAAAAAATGATATTGACATGATTTTTATTTTTGATTGCGGATTTAAGAAAAAATACAGCCGCTCCATAGATTTTGGTTTAGGTTAATTAAATTCTAAAAAAAGTGATTAGTTTTTCAAGCAAATTACCTTTATAGATTTTTTAACACAAAAATTGACGTCAGATTCTAATTCAGCGCCCTCAAAAACATTGAAAAACGTTTATTCAAAAAAAAAAAAAAATATCATTTTTAACCCTCAGCGAGAGGAAGAAATTTTTAAAACGATTATTGGTTAGTTTCCTTTAAATAGCTAATACTTTGTCAAGCAATTCATTCATTGGTATCTCTGGAGGAGAGCCTCAGCTTTCTTTTGTTGTATATTAATGCAAAATTCGATGAACAAAAACCTATTAAAAAAATTCGCAAACCCGAAAATATATTTATTTTTAACTTGAGTTTGAAACCAGATAGGAAAATGAAACCAAGACATTTCAAGAGTATTGCCACCCTATACTTTGTATATAAATATGAGGTTGATACGTTAAACCGCCTAAGCATAATTATGTTTTTGTTAATTTAAACAAAAGTTGCCAGGCACATATTGAAGCTTACAAATTTTTATTTTTATTTTTGGATGAAATTTTGTATTTAAGGGTTCTTTTCAATGCTGAATTCGAATCCGATGTCGGTTCTTGTGAAGAAAGCATATTGAACGTAGTTCAATGAAAAAAATATTTTTTTGTTTTGATTGAATAAACGGATTTCAATGTTTTTGAGGGTGCTGAATTATCTGACGTCAATTTTTGTGTAAAAAAATTTATAGAGGTAATTTGCTTGATAATCTAATAATATGTTTTAAAATTTAATTAACATAAAACAAAATCTATGGAGCAGTTGTATTTTTCCTTAAATCCGCAATCAAAAATAAAAATCTTGGTTCAAGAATCATGTTGATGTCATTTTTAAAACTCGAGATATAAAATATTTTTATTTAATGCTATTTTATTTTTTTTCTCGGCTTCTAGAGCCGATTGGTCGGAACGGCAAAACACGTGTCTAATATTTTTTTACCAGTAACCTCTAAAAAAATTGCCAACAAGATCCGTGAGAGACTGAGTGTGTCCTCCCCCATGTAAGCCAAATTTTGACTTTTTGACTTTCCGATTATTATACATCCTACAGTTTTTGTATCGCTTTGTGTCTCTTCAATTCCAACGTTTAACCCTTCTTAGAGGTGTATAAAAACATACTATACAATGATTACTTGCGACCTTCACTGCCAGAGCTCGCTAACTTATATTTTACTACTCTCAGTAGTCAGGAGAGTAGAGGTCCTACCGTATTCCAGATTAACTATGCAGCTTATACTGATGAACGGCCATATTTTCTCTTTGTAAATTTTGGAGCAATTACAATAAAAGTCAAATAATTAATTATTGACCTTATGGTTAATTATTCATTTTATAGATATTGTTCCTCTTTGTGCCTTTTTCTATCCAAATTTAAATATTTTCTAGAGCTATGTAAACAAAAACATACTTTATTTTTGGAAGGGGAATCTGCTTCCTTAGTACAACAGCTCGTTAATCTTTGAAAATGGCTAACATGATTAAACTACCGACATTTGATGTATAAATATTTTCTACCACAAGTTCTCCGTAAAAAAAAAAACAATAATAATATGGATGGATATTGAAAAACACTTTTAATATATTTTATAATAAAAGTAGTAATGTCAAAAAGCAAAGTAATGAATGTTGTTTCCAGGAACTCCCATTTCATGAACCCCGATGTTAGATGTTAGAACACATCTTATAAAAATAATTTAATTATTTACTGGTAATTAGAATTCCTGAAATTTAAAAGAAAATTACTTTTTAACATTTTATATAGGTGGGTAATACTTATCTTGGATTATTATTGCTGATGATTCCTAGAATAATTAATATAATTAATGTACAAAATAACGGTCCAAAATTTCTCGAATAGTATTAGAAAAATAGTAGAAAAGTAAAGTTTTACTAACAAACTCAGAATAATGAAAAAATGAATAAATAAACTAGCGTGTATTACTATCGTGTCTTATCCTATTTGGATAAGTACTGGCTAAATACAAAGGCCTAACTAATTTCTAGATGCCTCATCGAATTCTACGTGAAAAACTACTAATAGAAGCCCACTTGGATTTGAGAAAAACAAATCAACAACGCAAACGGTTTATTTTAAACGGATACATTTTCTCAAATTTTTTTTTTTTTTTTTTATATCATGCCATGCAATTCGTTCGAGGGATGAGACTATTAAAAACCACTTTACTAAACTAAGGAGAGTGTGAAATTTCAAGTTTATAGATATATTTTTTCCAATAGTTATTGAATTTTTAAACACTTTTTTTGCGTTTTTTTGCCCCACTCTGGAACGCCCCGATCCAAGCCTCCAGCCCTTAAATTTGGAGAGCAAACTAGGCTCAGAGAGTTTCTAGCGCTATTCACTCAACTGCGTCTCTAGCAGAATCCAGTGGAGGCAGAGAGAGAGCACGATGGCACAGTCGCACAGGGCTTGAGTATAGAATCTGGCCATTGACAGAACTCCAATAATAAATACTTACAATAATCCTCGGGGCCATTGCCGTTTCGTTCTAATACACTCGCAAGGGGAGGACACACTCAGTCTCTCACGGATCTTGTTAGCAATTTTTTTAGAGGTTCTTGGTCAAAAAATATTAGACACGTTTTTGCCGTTCCGACCAATGAGCCCTAGAAGCCGTGAAAAAAAATAAAATAGCATTAAATTAATTTATTTTATATCTCGAGTTTAAAAAATGATATCGACATCTATATCGAAGGGCCTTTAAAAAGAAGATGGCCAAGGGAACTTCTAATTAAAATATCTTTTTTAACAGGTTATTAAAATCATTTTCTCATACTATGATGTGAATTTCTCAGCCTCGTCTTTGAGGACGTTATTATGTGAGGAATGTGTTCCTTCTTGTTGTGAATTTTCTTTTCTATATCTACCACAGTTACATTAAAGTTTTACTGCCAGAGATTCTTTTCTTTTTTTCTATGTTTTTGTAGTCGGGACTTATAATATTCCCCAAACAATATTAGGTTTAAATCCTTATCGTTAGACCACGTGTTACATAACTTACAAAAAGAATTTTAAACTTTGAGAAACAACACATGACAATAATACAAGACTGGTTCAAATTATGGAAAATAAAAGTATATTACACCAAATCACAGCACATAACCTTTACACTCAGACATGACTCTTGTCCACCACCTGTCTTCATCGCAATCAACCCATACCACAAAATAAACGAAATTCATTACTTAGGACTTACATTCGATTGAAGAATGACCTGGGGCCCACATTTAAAACAAAACGTCTCAGTCTAACCAAGTGACTAAAACTTTATCCAAACTCCGACAACGACTAAATACATAAACTTACTTACTTAAACCCATATGGACAAACGCCACACAATATACCCGCCCCCCCCAATCATAAGCAGGACTGCAAAAAATAAGCACTTAAAAAAAATACAAAGATTCTAATTACGAAATCACCTTGGTACATTTTAAACGACACACTATTTATTTATAAGTACCCACAGTAAAGGAACATAAACATGTTCACAGTAAACATAATAACATATTCGATAATGACATGGCCACGACTAACATACCTGTTAATAACCTTTTTTCAAATATCAATTATAATTATTAATTTTTATTATTCATGCATCATATAAATAAATATGCTTTGCTTATAGAAGTACGTTTGACATGCCTCCATAATATTACAAGTCTGTTTTCGGTCTTTTCTGTACCCATTCCTTTATTCCAGGGATTCTATGTAGTTTATCTCTAAGTTCTCTGAGGAAATTATATTTTTCAAACAAATCAATCTGCAAAAAGCCAGGGAAAGATTCGCAGTAGGAGATAATGTAGAGATCTGCCCATGTTAGCTTCTTAGTTGCAAAATATCCATCATTTTCCTCTATAACCTTCTGAAATCTTTCCATGTAAAATGGGATGGCGTCATTTAAGAGATCTTTTTTTAATTTGTTCCTTTTGATCATAATTATCCGTTTTTATAATATCTCTGTATTACACTATGAGCAAATTCACTTAATTTTCCCCCAAACAAAAATACTTTGAAAACTAAAACTAAAAGTCTAAACTACATCATTGGAAGTTGGAGATAAACTGGCACATGTCTCGTCTGTTAACACCGAGTGACGTCCACACTGTCGAAATTTTGTGCAATATGTCTAACGTCGCAGATGTCATATCTAATTCCGAATCGTATCTATATCGCGTATATAGACCAAAATCGTGCAACATGTCTACTAGCGTGGACTTGGCTCTATACATAAAACGGATGATGGTTAGTGTTATAAAGTCCTGACTGCAATCATGAATTTTAACTTTACCAACGAAGTTTTCCAAGGTCTTTGATAGGAGTTGTTCATTTATTTTTAATTAATAAAATAGATGAAATGATAACACGAAATATGAGATAATAATAATTCAATGGATTTCATTAGGTGTTTAGATAAATTAAAATCTTAGAGAACTTAACTTCTTCAGGTTGAATGGATCTGTTAAAAGTTAAAGAAGATATCTCTTTCAATCTTAATGAGTAGCGGTTTATCGTTTGAAAAGTTTACTCGACGAAAGTTTGAAATATTATTACTACTCTGTTGTTGATCTTTTACAATAGATTTTACAAAGTAACTTGTCTTATTGTTTTTCATTTAAGTGAAGTAATTAACTAACTAATTGAATTTAAAAATTCAATTCACGATTTTATTACTTATAACAATTCTCACAAATAAAGATGAAGTACGGATTTGGGGTTCTCCAAATCTAAATTATTGCGAATAAAAAAAGGAGGGCGAATTTGATATTTTTTATATCAGTAACATAAATTTTTGAAGAATTTGTATTTCATAGCACAATTATTTATTACTCTTGATTTTGACTTTATAATATTTTTTGTCAAAATAACTGCTTTATTGATAAATTTAATAAGTTTATTGTTTTTTAGTCATTAAAACTCTTAGTAATCGCGTTTTACATATTTTCTTGTCGTTTCACATCTCCTTTTTATCCATAATTCTTTATTTCTCTTATAACACTTCTCTCTTTTTCCGTCACATTGTGCTCCGATTATCGTAATGTTCTTTCTGTCTATGAAACAGTTTAATTTAATTTCTTCCTCTTAATTTTTTTTTTTTTTTTTTTTTTTTTTTTTTTTTTTTTTTTAATATTATTTCTTCGAAATCGGGTTTCAGAAATATGGATCTCCTAAACTATTAATACTAGGTATATAAGCTATATATGTTGATAAACACGTAGTCTGAGATATTGTTCCGAACTATAGCTGCACGTCAATAATCAAAAACCCGAATAAACCAAACCAAACAGTTTTCACTACGCATTACAAGGAAGCGAAACGTTTTTTCGTAAAATAATTTAACCCTCCAGTAGTTGCAACCGTTCTGACAGATCCTCTATGTATTATTTGCGCAGTATTCCAATTAGGATTTTTATAATGAGATAAGCGACTAAAGTAATTTTTCAACTAACATTCTTCGTCAAATCCTCAACATTCTCTCTAGATTTTTAGTTATTTAGTTTCTTGCAAATGCAATATGTATTTCTGTTTAGAACATTAAAAAATTGCCTGTCAAAGCTGTATAAAAACAATTAGTGAAGTAAATAATAGTTAAAAATTTGTGATAACAGAAAAATGTTAAAAGTTGTTGTAAATGATAAATAATATTTGTTTTAGGTACTCATTTTAATAATGTGTATTATTTTGTGCATTCCTTTAATAATCAAATTAAGTAAGTGAGAAAAATAAAAGTGATGAAATCATCAGTAAAACAATTGAATTTCAGAAGGTGATCTGTCGAATCGTTGCGACTATTGGTTTAGTCCTAGGGTTGCGACTACTGGAGGGTTAAAAGAAAATATTAAAGAAATGATAACCATAGAAATATTTAAAAAGCGCGCGTCAGACGTCCTTAATCTTAACACATGTTATTCAAAGTTAATACATTTCAGACTAATGGTATACATTTTATATATAATATGCATTATAATAAAAAACCATTTATCAATTTATATATTTCACAAAAAAACGGAAATTCCATCTACCTGTATCTGGAAATACCACTAAGTTTTGGAAATACCCACATTAATTCTCATTCCTTACCTTTTTTTCCCCCAAATTTCCCCAGTTCTGTTTGTTTACTGAAATTGTAACAATGTATATATTTATATTGTTGCTAGCTTTATTATTGAAATAACATGTGCAACTTATAAAATTCATTGTGACCTGTTGTTTTTTTTTTTTTCAATGGAGAGCACATTTTTTTTTTTTTTTTTTTTTTCAAACATTCATTTAAGGAAAGTATTACAATCTGCCTCAATGTGGGAAATAAGTAATATGGATGGCTTAATGGATCCATTCACACAATACGTACAATATGAAATAAAAAAAAAGAAAGTGAACAATAAATCAAAGTGAATAATAAATAAAAATAAGTAAAGAATCTCATAATATGTAAGACAAAAAAAATTTAAATAAACAAAGTACCTCTAACTATACAATACATAAAGTGAGAAAAATAAAATAAAAAATAGTAATAATCATAATAATAAAATAAAAATTTATAAATAATAAAAAAAAATAATAATAATAATGAATTATAAAAAGAGAAAAAAAAAATTAAAATTAAAATTAAATTAAATCTTAAAAACACATTTATATTTTATTTACAATATATACACATCTGAGGGATCCCCCGACCAGACTTGCACCTCCACTTATGGAGGAACAAGCCAGGCCCCAAGAGATTCCAGCGCTTCTCTCTCAGCTGCGTCACTAGTATAAGATAACACCAGTGGAGGCTGAGTGAGAGCGCTAAACTACAGTCATGCTCAGAGCATGACTAGAGAAGCTGGCCATTGCCAGAACTCCATATCGAACTTTATAATAGATCACGAGGCCACTGCCTTTTAACCTGCGAGGAGGATTATAGGGGTGAGTGGAGCTGGATAGGGATTGTGCTAGTGGATTAGGATGATACGAAAGTTTTTGATGAAATTTTGAAAATTTGACATGTATGGATTCTAGGACCAACAGGTATATTAAGATCGTTGCAAGGTTTTGATAGAGACATAATATGGGGCGTTGGTTAAAGGGAGGGCACGATTAAGACAATATTATAGTCTCGAAATGTCACAAAAAGTTTTTTTTTTACATTGGAGGATGCAAATCTGTGAGGGAACGGTGTGAGATTCTTACTCACTAATAACCACCTCCCTATTCTTCTTCACTAATTTGCAAAAGCATTCCAGTTTTCATCGGCTGAAGTCATCTTGCTAACCAGGGTTTCTGGCCCCAACTGATGGCCCAGCGTCCTGGCTTGATCTTCTCTCTCTTTTGAGAATTTGGTGTGACAGAAGAATACATGTTCTACTAGGTTTGTGCAATTGGGGCAAGGTGATTCAGTTAATGCATTTAGCCGGTAAGGTGTATCTTATATTTTCTCCATGTCTGGATTGACCACATTGTACACACACAGACTCTCTTTTGCATTATGCTGTAGGATGGGAAAAACTAAATAATTAAAACACCGAAATGGGTTTGGTTATATATGGCTGTACTTGTACAGTTTCATAACCAATCTGCAAGATTTCTGACGGTTTCGGAGTTGGAAAGGTTAATATATAGTTGTGGGTAAATATTTCCTTTCCATCTTTTCTTCATTTTATTCTGAAGATGTCTTTTACAGTTGGATTTAATTATTTTTTTAATTTCATTTATCTCTAAATATTGAAGGTCATAATATCGGATAACCCCTTCAGTAAAATTTAAAGTGTTATGGAGCATTATCCTCAACTGGATATTGTCCACCGAAGTCTTTATAGGTTAATAATTTGTTAGATTGTTCTCCATTCAACGTTTGGAGTAAAAGAGAACCATCTCTCAATTTTTTAATATTTTTAACGTGTCTTATTGAATTTGAAATGGCTTTATGAATAAAGAAAGGGGAAACTTTTTTGAAATCTTCTTCATCTACTCTTTTTATAAATAAGTAGGTGGGTTTTATATTATCAATATTTTGGTTAAAGAGTTGATCCGGAGGAAATTTGATTCGACTCCTAGCCCATATTCTTTTTTTATTAATGGGGCCAGAAAGTTCTAGCGGATGAGAAGACGCTCCCATATTTTAGTTACTGCCAAGATATAACGAAGCAACGTGCTAGAATAAACAATTTAGAGTTTAAGTTAAAGAAAGGTAAAAGATATGTCTTATCTGTAAGACGCCTGTTTTCTTGGACTGCAGCAGTCTACTGTTAAACCAATACTCAGTAATCTTGTTGATTACAATCTTATTTTTTTAAAAAATCCAATAATATACACAAAAAATTAAATTTACACAAAATATAACCTAACTTTAGTACACGCTGTATGATACCATATCACCATATGTTTTTTTCAATATTATTTTTATATTAAAATCGAAATTTAATATAGATCTTTTAAAGTAGTATTTTTCTTTTGGTTTTCTTAATTAAAAGTTTTAATTTGAAGTGCAAACTATAACTAGATCAAAGTAGGTCCTCTTGGGAGAGACGGGTAACACGTAGTCTAACGAAGCGGTTTCTAGAGAAAGGTAAACAACCTTTACAAGTGCAAATTAGAGAAATTAGTTAGTAGTAGAAGTAGAAAGGATTGTCTTTGAGCATTTCCTAGATTTTTTTAAATGTATGTTTTATTTGCTTGATGTAGCCAACATATATTTTTATTTGTGATTTGTACGAAATTTACCAAGCGTATGATCTGGACTTGTAGATTTTCGAAACTGATTCCTAAAGAATAAATCTAAAAAAAAAAATTATGTGAGGGTTATAAAATCAAGTCAAATTAATTTAAAAAAACGGGCCTGCAGGCTAAAGAAAGAATAACATGGAACATGTTTTAAGGATCTCACCCTTGACCGTCAATGCTCATTTGTTTTATTTTTTGCTTTCATTTACCTATAAGATTTTAGATTATTTAAATTAAAAATTTCGTCGTAAATCTACGACTTCTTCATGTCCTACAATATCTTTTAATGATATTCCACTAATCCCTGTTGAACAGATCCAATACCTAGGACTCAAATTGGACAATCGTCTTACTTGGAATCCACATACAAGACTAAAACGACAAGAAACTGCTCGTCATAACAGACTACTTCAACATTTGCTAGACAAATGATTATCATCATCGTCATAGGTGGCGCAATATCCCCTCACTGAGACTGGGCCTCCTCCAAAAGCTTCCGCCAGTTCGCTCGGTCGCTTGCCACAGCTTTCCAGTTTCGAGCTCCAAGAATGGCGCATCCGCAGAAACCGAGTCCATACATCGAATGCTCGGTCGTCCAACCCGCCGTTTTCTATAGAGCTCCTCTGTCATTTTTATAGAAGTACTACTGATGAGTAGTTCTTTTCAAGTTTTGCCATGTTATTTTGTTTTGAAACCATTTACCATTTACAAAAGTGTTTTGAAAACATTAACTTAATGTATATTGTACAGTTGTAAATTTCAGTAAATTGTAAATAAAAAGAATTAAATCTTTTCAGGCCAGAACTTTTAGGATAATCACACATGCACCTTGGTACGTGAGTAACATAACTCTGCATACACATGCCTACCATATAAGAACACATACAATGCTACTACAAATGATTACACAATAGACTTAAAGGTCGTCCCAACAAACACATACATGACATGTCCACAACAATGATGCCCAACAATATCCGTAGAAAGTTGAAAAAGAACTGGATGAGAGATCTCTTTGAACAAAATGAAATGATTAACAAGATTGGTGGCACCTCTCCACTGGGCAATGCTTCTCACCATGCCTCTCGTTCCAGAACTTTCTCATTGTTTTCCGGCCATCTCATTCGCTGGTTGCTATTAATACATTTGACAGTTGTGAGTTTAGATAAATAAAGACAAAGAAAAAAAAATGTTTTTTAATCAATTTATTGAAATTTACAACTGTACAAATATATACATAAAGTAAATGAGCTGATAACAATTACAATAACATTTAAAAACTTGAAAAGAACTACTCATCAGTGGAACTTCAAAAAAAATTCTACAATAGAAGATCTGTAGGCCATCTTCATTTCATACGCCTCGGAGGATTATGCGAATGGAGTGGGAAGCAAGTTGAGAAACTAATAGATTAGAGTGTCTATGGAAGGATAGGTATCTGGTTTGGGCTAACTCAGCAACATAATATTATAATAATATAGATAAAGTTTTTATGGATAAGTTTTTTTAATTTGGTGGTTACAAAGTAAGGGGCATTTAGGATATTTCGAATGATTTTGGATTGTAATGAGTGGATACGAGGTAAAGTTGATGGTTTAGTAGACCCCAAAGCTCAACTCCGTATATCCAAATAGTTCTAATCACAGTCATGTAAATAAGCCTTTGGAAATGAATAAGGAGCTTTGATCGTTTGTCTCAGGCAGGGTTTAACTACGGACCAGCTATTTACATTGAGACTGATGCTGGAATAATGTAAAAAATATAAAATCGTAACCCATCATATCTTTGTCGATTTCAAGTCTGCCTATGATACTGTCGACCGACCGGAGCTTTATCGAGCCCTAAAAGGGATGAACGTTCTGACGAAATTGGTCAGACTGATAAAGAAGACAATGGGAAACTCAATGTGTATGGTGCGCGTGGGTGCTGATCTTTCCTACCCCTTTGTCAAAAATTAAGCAGGGAGACGCTTTGCCTGTCTTCTATTTAATTTTGTCGGGGAGAAAGCTGTGAGGAAGTCTGGGATTCAACTGCACTCAACCTATTCAACAGCACAGTCCAGCTTCTGGGATACGCCGATGATTTCGATATAGCTGCCAGATCGGAACGAGCCCTTGGAGGTGCCGGACCAGTGTTGATTATTTTGAAGCAGGAGACTACCGATTTGAAAGGGTAACCAGCTTCACCTATTAAGGTTCAGAAATCAACTCCCAAAACGATATATCGCAGGAAATAAAAAAGAGGATTGCAGCCGCCAACCGTGCTATTTTAGCCTTGCCAAATATTTTAGAAGTAGGATGCTCTCTAAGAGGACCGAAATCAAGCTGTATAAAACACTAGTCCGTCCAGTCGTCACATATGGTTCAGAAGCTAGGCCGTTCACCAAGGCGGATGCGTCCAGGCTTCTTGTCTTCTAAAGGAATATCGTTAGACGAATTTTAGGCCTGTTAGACAGGACAACGTCTAGAGAAGAAGGAGTAATGGAGATCTAGAGAGCCTCTACAACGATGTTGACATAGTCAAGTTTCGTAAGGCTCGGACGACTTCGACGGGCGGGACATGTGGAAACGATGGCTGCCAGCGAGATCCCGAAGATGATGCTGACAGAGGAGCTCTACGGGAAACGGTGGGTTGGACGACCGAGCATTCGATGGATGGACTCGGCTTTTGCGGACGCACCCTTCTTGGAGCTCGAAACTGGAAAGCTGTGGCAAACGACCGAGCGAACTGGCGGAAGCTTTTGGAGAGGCCCAGTCTCGGTGACGGGATGTCGCGCCACCTATGACGATGATGATGATCGTTTGTCTAGTAAATGTTGAAGTAGTCTGTAACAACGAGCTTTTTCTTGTCGTTTTAGTCTTGTATGTGGATTCTAAGTATGACGTTTGTCCAAGTGGAGTTCTAGGTAGCGTATCTGTTCTACAGGAATTAGTGGGATATCATTGAAGGATACTGTAGAAGAACGATTTAAATTAACAATTAATGATTATTCGAAATAAGAAAATTTGAGAAAAAGCAGTTCTTATTTTCATTAAATTTCTGACAGGTAGGATTTCGTCAAAGTTTTGATCTAAGCAACACAAACTGAGCTGGAGTTTGTTAAAACCCCTCTAAACTTGAAAATAGGTGTTTCGTATGTGACTTTATTCATTCAAACCAATATAGCTCCTAAGCGGTAGATTTTAGCGACAAATATTACATAACAAAAACTGTTTTCCACTTGATTTTGATAAGTTAACATGAAGGTAACTTACGATCCAAGCAATACCAATAGAGCTTATGCGTAACATCTTGGTGTTTCCGTTAATATTACCGCTTTTGGCCAGCTAAATCACCGGTAAAAAATATTTATTTATTGATGAAAATTTACAACTGTATACAAATCAAAAACAAATGCATGTTCAAAACAAAACGTGCATAATACCATATTGCTGGCGAGGCAACTACCCACTAGTAGCACTTCAATAAAAGTTCTCTATCTACAGGACCGATGTCATCTTCTTTTAAGAGGCCAGAGATGGTTAAGAAAGGGCAAGTTGAGAGAATAGTTGATTTAAGTAGTTATACAGCTAATTATTATTTAAAAAATGAATTAATCAATATGATTTATAAGAAAATAGTATTTATTATAAAACATGTTCCTAATACCTAATTACAATTTTGTCAACGTACACAAAAATTACTATTTAAGGGCATAAATATTCCAGATGTTCTGAGTTTCATTAATTCATTAAGAAATCGACCATGATGCTAAAAAAAAATTATATAGCACTTTTGATTGCAGCACACGCTGATATTTCCATGGATGTTTTAATAGTGTATTATTTTTTATTTTTTTCTCTCTTTCATATTTTAATTCACACCTGTTATTAGGGTAACAAACAGTGAATGTGATGAAATTGAATACTACAGGCCTTGTACTACTAGTACTCAATAGTACCTCTTCCTGGCATGAATTAAAGAGATTTATTTGAAGAAATCTCTCATCCAGCTTCTTTTAAGCCTTCTAAAAGTATTTCCAGATATACCAGTCGTGTCTATGAAGTCTTTCATGAAATCATCTATAAAGGTCATGTATATGTTCCTTTATTGTGGGTATTTTTAAATCAGTGTGAAGTGTGTGGTTTAAACGAACCAAGCTGATTTCGTGATTGGTCTGAGTAATTTCGATTGGAACATTTGTATTTTTTTTAAGGTTTGTTTTTTTGCAGTCCGGTATTTTTGTGGGGCGTATGTCCATATGGGTTTAAGTAAGTAAGTGTATGTATTCAGTCGTTGTCGGAGTTTTTTAATGTCGACCATTTATGAAGCATTGGATACAGAAGTTTAAATCTCTTGGTTAGACTGAGACATATTTTGTTTACGTGTGGGCCCCAGGTCATTCTTCTATCAAATGTAAGTCCTAAGTAATGAATTTCGTTTGTTTTTGGTATGGGTTGATTGTCGATGAAGACAGGTGGACAAGAGTCTTGTTTGAGTCTAAAGGTTATGTGCTGTGATTTGGTGTAGTTTATTTTTATTTTCCATTGTTTGAACCAGTCTTGTAGTATTGTTAAGTGGTGTTGAAGAGTTAATAATGCAATTGTGGAGTCTTTATGTCTAGTTGATATTGCTGTATCATCAGCGTATGTTGCTGTCAATGTTTGAGGGCTAAGTGACATATCGTGAGTGTAAAGAATATTTAACAGTGGAGCTAGTGTTGACCCCTGTGGTACTCCGGCTTTTACTGGATAAATAGAGGAGATTTCTGAACCTTGTCGGACAGAAAAAAATCCATCAGAGAGAAAAGATATAACTCGTATTATAATTAGGAGTGTATTAAGATATAAGAGTGTATTATAACTCGAAAAAATGTTCAAAATCCTTGGAAAAATCCCAAATGCTGCTTTATTCTTCACAAACAAACTTATCCCCAAAGATCTTAAAATACTTTACGTTTCTGACTTAACTCAAACCAAATATCTATCCTTTCATAGCAAACTCCACAACCATTCAAATCCATTAGTATCACAACTTGCTTCTTATTCCGTTCCAGATAACAATCCGAGATGCCAGATAAGAAGATGGTCTTCTAAGTATTTCATTATATAGACCCTTTATAAGCACTACCTACCAATGGGTAGTTTCTTTAAAGGCAAGTGACGTATCATATTTTTTTCATTATCATCATATTTACTTAATGTATTGCATTTTTTATATTGTATGTACAGTTGTAAATTTCAACTAAACTATATTACCAAAATATGTTGGGAAGAGGGGCTTACCTTTATTGGCTGCCTACCACTATCCCCTTTCCAGCCGGTTCTGCAGCGTCCTTAATTATTAAAACATATGAAACTAACAAGAAATTGGGCAAATATAAAACAAAATAAAATAATCCTTTCCAATCATGTAACTGATTAATTATATATGTTTTCATGATTTACCTGACCCCCATCAAATCTTTGGAAAAAAAAAATGCTTTTTTTTCTTCTTTGAAACGGTATTTCCCTTCGTTGGGTTTCCGTTAGGTCACACTATCCTTCCACAGTTCTCAGTCCCACCAATCACCGTCCCTCAGTCCTCTTCCATCCATTTCCACCGTTATCTCATCCTCCTATCTCCTTGTTGGTCGTCCTCTCGCAGGGTTCTATTTTCTAACCATCTCAGGCAATCTTCCGGGAGGCATTCGACGTACAAGTCCATACCAGTTGAATAATCTATTGAACATTGAGAAAAATGCTGATCAATTCATTTTTTTTTTTTTTTTCAATATTTATAATTTTTCTAACAGTAGGTCATGACTGGCATCCCTTTAGAGTAATGCTTAACTTCATTCGACAGAGTAATACACCGTTCTGTTACTCTGATTAGTCACCTAGAACAAAATGTATTCGTCTTGGGAAGGGATTACGTTTTCACTATTACAAACTAATAAATTATCCATCTATTTAATATTTTAAAACAGGATTTATGTTAAAGAAAAAAAATTAAAATTAAAACACGGGGATCCCAGATAAGGAGGAGAGAAATTTAATATTTTAGCATCGCCTTAGGGTTATAAAACCAGGAATTTCATTACAAGCTGTTTGTTTGGATAGCTTGCCAAGCCAAAGCTAATTTTAAATCTACCAAAAAACAAATACAACCTAAATGGGAAATTGTACTCGGGCTTTTGAGTCTTATCAAAGAAAAATCCAGAATATATTTATTAGGTTACATGGACTTGACACTTTTTTAACAAAAATAATGTGTAGTAATCAGATAGGATTTGGGAATTTAGAAATATGGATGATGGTACAGAAGGATCGATACAATTAGGATTGATGAATTATTTGCCACTTCTATTGGAATTATTTAATTTTAAAACTAGTTTCGGATGTTAAACATTCATTATCAGTTCTTACAAAATAAAAAAAATATCATAACATCAGCTCTTTGCTACATTATACATACAGATTATACATATATATTATTTTATTTTATTATTTTTATTGCAAGACAGGAAATCAAGTACTCACCAGAGGAGACAAACGAACTTCGGGAAGATCAAACCTACCTATGTTCAACTAAAAGACTAGAGTGGGCCCTTTCGAATTTCCTAGTTACTGGTTGTTTTTTGTTTTGTTTTTTTTTTTATTTTTTTTGTTCCTATTGGAAACAAATTTAAATTATGATTACTGGAAATATTTACCTTCTTACTGAAACAAAAATCAATTTTAGTTTTGAATGATTTATATTATTTCTAATGATTCATAAATATTTAATTTTAAGCTATTTTTCTACTTGATATATTAGTTCCACTTTTATTTTTTTTAAATTTAACTATACATATTGTATGAGTCGATTCCTTATCACCCATATTATTTATTGTCCTTTATACAGGCAGCTTGTAATATTTACTCAATAAAACAACTAACTTATAAAAAAAAATTTACTGACTTTGTGGTTATCTTGGTAAGCGAATATAGATTGTGCGTATTATTATTTTTTAGGTCCTTGTATGTTCTTTTCATCTTTGATTTACCGATCGCTTAGTTTTTCCAGTGTATTTAGCTTCACAATCAGAAGTGTCAATGAATTGATCAATGCTATGTGAATTATTTATTTGAAAATAAAAATAAATCATATATGTTATATATTTATATTTTTAAAAAATCGGTGTATGGATATGCCATGGACACGGTCGTGTGTTGTACGTGAATACGTTTATGTGACGGATTATATTTTTTGAATAAAATATTTTTATTTATGTATTTAAGATAAAAGCAAGAAAACAAATAATTATTGTGTTACAATATAATTTATTAATTATAGGTCTGTGATACAAAAAGTACAACACAAATAGCAAACAAGATACATCGATATTTGTGGTAAGCGTTAAATCAATACAGGTATTACCTAACGTTGTAGAAGTTTCAATATAAGACTAACTGATTGTATCAGAAGAGATGTCTTCTGAGTGCGCGATCTAGGTTTTTGCATTAATTGTGGTGATAAGTATAAAACAATTACTGATGAGGAACACTATTACAAAATTTTTCATAATATTTATTTTTATTCTAACACTTTATTATGTTCACTGTTAGTAAATTAAACTAATGTTTTATATACAATCGGTAGATTTTAACGACAGCTGACAATTAAAACATAAACGAACATCGTAGTTTCTCCGCGTCAAAAGTTATACTAATTTCATTAAACACAGCAAAATAACCTCAAATTTGCGGGGCTTCCCCCTCCACCACGCGCGATGCGTCACTTTCCTCGCTTATCGTAATAAAGTCTTTGATCCTTTAGCTATCCAGAGGTATAATTTAATTTTGGATGTGGAAAATAGATTCCAAACAACAACACCACGATTTTGTTATCGTTATGTTTTTTGGATTGCCCCCATATGGTAGAAAATTTAAAGACGTATTCACGTTAAAATTTAAACTGTCGACTAAAATAACCGTGATTGGCTAGGCTTATAATTCGAAAGTGTTGAAGATGTGGAAACTATTACTTTAAATAAAAAAATAAATAAATTTCATTACAAAAGAGACATTACAATGATGTCGTAAGGCCAGTGATTTTGCAAGGCGTGGAAACAACAGATCTGCCAAATCTGAGAAAGCTCCTGAAGATGAAAAGTCAAATATTAAGAAGAATTTCAAAGAATATCACAAGAAGCAACAGACAAGATTGAATAAAGAAATATTACAAAAAAAAAATAGAGGACTTGGAAACGGTTATGAGAAAAAAACGAATGCGTTTCTCTGGCCACATGGTCAAAATGGATCTCAGAAGGAGATGGAAACAACCCAAAAAGCCCGAGTAGTTTGTTATGTAGATGAAGAAATCACTTAACCCTCTAGTAGTCGCAACCCTAGGACTAACACCAATAGTCACAACGATCTGACAGATCACCTCTTGAAATTCAATCGTTTTACTGATGATTTCATTACTTTTGTTTTTATCATTTGATTTTTAACGGAATGCACATAATAATACACATTAATAAAATAAGTAATACAGATATTATTTATCTATTATAACAACTGTTAACTATTTTTCTGTTAACACAACTTTTTACTATTATTTATCTCAATAATTTTATTTATACAGATATGACAGGAAATTTATGAATGTTCTAAACATAAATACATTTTACATTGTTTACAAAAGTATTCAGTCAGCCTTCGTATATCACCTAATTCACGTGGTCTTATAGAGCCGCGTCTTTCATGACTTGCTTTATGTGGAGCATCCTCTTTTCTATAATGTATGAAACATAAACAAAACATAAACTCTTACCTATAAATGAATTATTGATAATGCATTCCTCATCACTAGAGACATCATCTTTGTGTTCAGCATCTGAATGCTCAATTCTTTCTTTAACGTCTGTCTTACTTTCGTCAAAATTTTCTACATCACTATTATTCTCCATATTACACAGAATGATTTTACGAATCATTTCAATATCGCCTGGGTTTTCTAAATCGAAGGTGCGCTTACGATTCATAATGTAATTATGATAGAATAAAATCTGTCGCGCCTGTAGTCGCAATGAGTCTAATAGATCTTGTCCCGGTAACAACGATTTAGAAACTAAATAACTAAAAATATAGAGAGAATAGTAAGGATTCGACGTCACTAATGCATTCGAGGAATGTTAGTTGAAAGGTACTTAGAAGCTTATCTCGTTATAAAAATCTTACTCGGGATACTGCGCAAAAAAATACCTTGGGTGATCTGTCAGATCGGTTGCGACTACTGGGGGGTTAAGATACTTGGAATCACTGATGAGGACTGACTGGATAAAGAGAGATTTAGGACAAACGTAAAAAAATATCAAGTGTCATGTGGCAGAAAAAACAAGGCATGAGCATGGTAGGAAACGGAGGGAAGAGAGAGTACATACAGCAACAGTCAGAAAGAATGAAAGATATTTTGTGGAGAAAAAAGAATGAGTGTGTCATAAGAAGTAAAATATGATATCTCCTTAGACCCTCGTTGGCCGGTTCGCATAAAAAATTTCTTCCTGACTGAGAAAAACAATAGATCAGGAATATGTTTAACTGTAATCTACTGTTTTTCCCAATTTACATTTTAGAATATAAATGGATCAAATTATTTGAATTAATAATTAAATTAAATCAACAATTAATAATTATTTGAAATAAATAATGTTGAGGAAAAATTTGTGGTTTCAAAAGTCACTTCATTCAAACCATAATAGTTCCTAAACGGTAGGTCATAGAGACAAATAAATCATAAATAATATTTTACATTAAATTTCTTTACAGAAAACTATTGGAAAATCGTTACCCCAGAAATATCTTGTTCTAAGTCCATTTTTAGGATATATAGTATTATATACCTCAAAAATTTAGAAAAAAAATCTTGTTCTATATCAATTAAAATAACAGTATTATCTTAGCCCATAATCGAGTATTCAGTAAATAAATGTTCTATAACCCAAGTTTTGTGTCTACTTTAAAGAATTATTGTGTTCTGTTGATAGCTTGAGCAATCATAGTGTTCTAGTAGTATAGACCGTTCATTTTGTTCTTTATCCATAAAATAAACCAGAAACAACTCCAAAGTCAAGAAAGGCAAAGTCGAAAGAGATAAAATAAATTATATACTTACAACATTTGCTTCTTTTTTTTTTTTACTTCTTTATTACTTTTTTGTAATAATAAAATTTATATAAAATAATACAGCTTTTATTACAATACACTGTCCCTTTAATTATTAAAATTAAGTTATTGAAAAGAAATTAGTTTAAAGGGATATTGAACAATTTACTGATCTAAAAATGTTCTATATCCTGTATTTCTTTAAATGCTATGAAAAATAGCCATTTTTGTTCTATATCCAAATGAAATGAAATCGTTTTAGTTTTAAATCAATGCAATCAGGATGTAAGTTAGATTTAGTAGAGATTATTTAATATAAGTACTGGGAATATTCAACTGCAAATGCATTTACATATTATCCCCAAATAATAAAGTACTCTAAGAAATAAACTTCAAATCTCATTTCCCAAAACAAGAGTTTTCGGATATAGCACAGTTAGTGTCATATTAAAAATGTTGAAATTACGAAAAAAGAGACAATTTTTAACTAATAATCTCAATTATTTCTCAATGTTTAACGTTGTACTCAACCGGAAGCTTGGTAACATCTCTATCATTTGGAAAGTTGACTTTTTCTTAAGTAGGTTTATAATTAAAAATTTTAAACGGTGTACTAACAAGTAAAAACACAGGTTTGATTAAGATAATAACGGAAGTATACTATAGTTGCTCGACGTTTGAGTCACTAAGAGATGTGATCACTTTTACCCAGAACAAAGTGTAAATTTGTAAATAGTTAAATTAGCCAAATTACTGCGAACTACATTTGACGGCCTTGTGATTCACACTGGATTTGTGTTCCCTGTATGAGCTAATAGTAATCGTTATTTAAAACTAGAAAAAAAAATAAAAACCGGTGGTAAGAAAATTCTTGTTGCAAGGCTTCCACTGGCAGTTGATGACCCATGCCATACATTTGACTTGTAGAGATCAGTCATACAAAACATAAATAAATTAAATAAAATTATTTTATGTATTAGATAAATATTTGGTCCAAAAAATGCTGAAGAAACCGGAGAATTTAGAAGGCTTCACAATGCAGAACTATAACTATTTCCGGTAAATATAGTTCAGGTAATAGCAGCGCGACGGTTAAAATGGACATGTAAAGTCGTTGGGTTTAGTAATGATCGAATTTCGAAAGAAGTAACCATTTTTGAGCCGCCGGGTAAACGGACGAGGGGTAGACCAAGACCTAGATAGGAGGACTGCGCCAAGGCAGACTTGGAAGATTAGGGTTTTGAGGGAGTGATTTTGAGGGGGTGTGTGGTCAACGGTTCAAGCCTTCACAAGCCTAAAAAAATATTTTTCGTGTACTCGATAATCCGAAAATTTATCTCGAAAAACTGATAACTTGAAATAAATTTTCTTACTGAGTGAGTTCAGGCTTCTTGAGTTGTGAGTGTAGTTAACTCGTTTTAGTCCAATTAAGTTTAAAACAAGTTAACTGTTTTAAACTTAATTTGTCTGATCCACTTCTTCAAGATAACCACCGAAATAGGATTAGGAAAAAATATATATTAAGAAATGGAGAGCAGTATCAAATTTTTGAAGTAGAGATATATGGCAAGATATATTTAAAAAAATAAGAAATTATATAAAAGTAGATTTGGCGGAACAACCCATCGATTATATATTTGTGTTTTCTCATCGATTGCCAATTGCATCTTCAAAGATTAGGAGAATGAGATGTTAGTATCCACGTCCAAGTTTTTTTTCAAAAGTTATCCTTCCGCCAACTTAAAATCGTTAAATATTTCAAAACAGTGTCCTTATTAGGACAATAAGGGGGGAAGTTATCATTCGGATATCTTAAAAACCGTTAAATATTTCAACATATTACCCTTAAGGACGAAAAACTAATAAAATTCCGCCATCATTAAACAGCATACTTAAGGACGAAAACTAATTCTAATTGTGGAAGGAGAGAGTGGCCAAGGATGTCCTTTGGCTCCAAAAAATCGTCAGATCCTGGCAGATCTGTAAAACAGTGTCTTGCTCGGTTCGAAAATTTTACGAAATTTTCCATATCAGACATTTATTGCTGAATATTTTTAGTTATTATTATTTTTTAGTTCTTTATTGCTATTATTTTTTTGTGTAATAATTTGTCGCTAGAACCTATCGTTTAAGTGCTGTAAGCTTCTTTTTGACTCGCTCTATCTTTGTAGGTGTTGCTTGGATTGAAAATTAGCCGATAGTTCCATCAGAAATTAACATTAACAGAAAAAGCATCACTTTATATTATAATAATTTATACGAACAAAATATTTTCTTTTTTGTTACAAGCTACAATGATATATACTAACAAAGAAAAATAAAATAAAAATAAAAACATACATTTTTACAATTTATAATAAATTATAGTCTAGGGTCACAGAAGTTGTAGCAGCAATCGCAATAGAATCCAAACTTTTTTTTGGTTAATTCAAAATAATTAAATCAATTACTTTTTGCTAGCATTTAAAACATTTAAAATAAATAGGAATACATTTTTTATCTTTTCTATGCTATTTTAGTATAAAATATTTTCCAATAGACTTTCATCTGTTTGAACTATATAGTCTTTTAGGTATTTCTTTCGACAATTATCGTGTCTTTGGCACTCTAACAACAAATGTTTTAAGCTATTTATGATGAATAAGCTACAATCTTCACATTTTTCATTAGCTTTAATTTTTAAACTATTTATTTTAAAAAATATTTTCAAGTAGTCATATTTGGCTATTCTCAGTTGGCTAACGGTTCTTACTTTGGTGATATTAATGCTATATTTGAAATAATCTTCCGGCTGGGAGTTATTAAAATTTTAAATTTTTATTTAATTTGATTCAAAGTACGATCAATGTCTGTTGATAACAAATGATTAGAGACTTTTCCTATTATGTTATTTTTGTTAGATAATAATTTTTGTGGATTGAAAAAATCTTGAAAGTGTTCTGGGATATTGCCGTTAATGGTTAATTGTTTAATTTGAGATAACCAGTTATACTGAAAATCTGGTTTATTGGTATGTAAATCTAAAAGTCTTTCGAGGCAGATACGGGGTAGCCGATTTTCTGGTAATGCCATGATTTTAATTGAAAAATTTATTATTTTTTTAATTACTGGGATGAATAGCAGATTCCGTCCTGTTTCTAATTTTACTAATTTGGTGTGCATTTGTGCCAGAAATATAGAGTTTTTAGAAATTTAAGTTGAATATCATCGATAGTTTTCAGGCAGTTCAAACTCCAGATCTGAGCTGCATACAGAAGTGTTGAAGAGACCATAGCATCAAAAAGATCCATTTTGTACTTTTAAAGGGTAAAAGTGATTCTTTTGAAGGGAAAAAAAAAAAAAAAAAAAAAAAAGAATTCATAGATTTATGAATTAATATAATGTAATATAAAATGATTTTGTTTTTATAAATGTTTAATACAAATGTGTTATGTGCAAAGAATGCCTATCAGCCTAGAGGCCTTATAGTGCCTACTTCAAAAGATACTCTAGCTTAAAGGCCTGGAAAAGACCCCTGGCATTATCTCCAGTAGCAAGTGCCACTATAAGCAGCAATAAATTTCTTCCCTCTTGACCCTCTCGGCAAACTTATCTATTCTATTGGTTCATTCCAGGCGCTTCTTCTTTGTCTTCGGAGGTAAATAGGAGAAGCTCTTGCTTCCATTAGGGCCTTTAATAAGACAGATGCCTGTAATAAACCCTTTAAAGGAACGTAAACTTTAAACGTGATTCTTATCATTTTAACTTATAATCAGTTTTTTTTTTCAACTATATACTAAATAAAAGTTAATCTTTATCTAAATATATTTATCTATACTAATCTTCTTCTTACGAATTCAGCCATTTGTGGACCACGTTTCAAACAATTCATTTCTTGCTCTTCCGTTCCCTCCAATATCTCTTCATTACCTATGCCTGATGTTTTCTTCTTTCATCTGACCACCGTCTATTAAGTTGCGTTTTGACCATTTCCTGAAATATTGACTACTGTCCGAAATTGGTCTCTATCCCACATTGAATTTCACTGTACATTTTCCGTCCTCATATCCTCCTTAACCATTCGTATTATTTTTCTGTTTTTGGAGGCTGTGTTGAAAAATTTTCTTTGTCAGCCTTTTTTCTTCCATTCTCATCAAATGCCCACAAAACGTCAATCTACGTTTCCTCAATAGCTGGCCATACACGGACGGATTTCTCCGACGGATCTCAATATCTCTGAGTAAATCCGTCTATAAATCCGTGCGATAGTGGGGAAGCAAGGAGGGCGCAATCAGTGACGGATCGGATCTGGCGGCCTGGATCCGAGCGTTCCTCTACTGACGGGCAGATATCCTTGAAGAAATCTGTGAATCGGTCGGTCGGGAGGGGACCGCCGAACCCCTTAACGCTCGGATTTTGCAATAGTGGAGTGACGTGTATACCAGATAGTAGTCGGATCATAATTGATTCTTTAAAGTCAAGATTTTTTAAATTTAACTTCCTTATTGGTGAATAATAATGGGAAAAGTAACAGCTGCCAAAGAAAAGCGGGGTAGCAATTAATCTTTCTGTAGGTGGGATACTCTGCCGCAACACCGTTTCCAGCTTCTTTAGTCTTTTCTCGATTTTCCCTAAAAGCATGAATATTGGAAAATTGAGGAATCAAGATTTAATCTACAACAAGAAATATCCAATAGGATTAAAAAAGCGAACAACATCTATTACCAGATCTGCAACACTGTTGTTGGGAAACGTGAAGTTGACAAAAAGGTAAAACTGCACATTTTTAATGCAATTTACCTTCCCACCCTACTATACGGAAGTGAGAGCTGGGTCCTTCTCGACCAATTCTAGAGGAGAATCACCCCATCAGAAATGAAATATCTAAGAAGAGTTGCCGGCCAAACACGGAGGGAACATGTCAGGAATAGCAGAATAAGAGAGGAGCTAGGGGTAAAACACTAACAGAAATTATAGAGAAGAGGCAACTAAAGTGGTTCGGACATGTATGCCGAATGGATGAAGATCTTCGAAGCCAGACCAACTGGCAAAAGACCAAGAGGCAGGCCAAGGATGTCATGGTTGGATAGTATGGCTCAAATAGGAGAGAAAAGAGGAAAGCGGTTGGATCCTATGAAGACATTGGCGAGGGACCGGGACAGTTGGATTTCTTGGATCGAGGCACCTCCACGCTGAGAGGCACTGAGGAGGAAGGAAAAGGAGAAGAAGAAGAAGTTTTAATCTAAGGTTAAAAGTTAATTACGTAAAAAATAAGTACCATGTGCACTTAAGTAATAAACAACAAATGCTGCGTTAGAGTATCAGCTAGGGTTACGAATAGCGTTTGATAGTTACTTACCTAAAAGAAATTCAAAGTCGCTCTCATCCATCCGCAGGTAGTTTTTGAAGTCTTGTGGTTCATTTATGAGTATGGTTGCCTCATAGCTATCCACGATTTTACCTACTTCTGGCCTATTTCTCCTTTTCATTAAGATATGATAAACTACACACATACCACCGGCAAGGGCAGCAATTTGACGTGAGGTACCCAAATTCACCAGCGAACACATCGCTTACGCAGGGGAACTAGCACACTAGATCCGTGGTGGATTTCAGAAAACCGACGTACATGCTCGTAAATCTGGATCCATGAGATTTGGTGTGTTTCGGTCCTAGATCCGACGGATTTGCCCCACACACGGGCAGATTATCAACGGATGTGGCTCGACGGTTTCAAACCTGACAAACCAGAACGGTTTGTTAAGGAACAGAAGAGTTTAGATCCGTCACGGAGATCCATCGCACATTGTCGACGGATCGGATTTGACGGATCGGAGGTAATGTTAAGGGGCACGCGAGATTAGATCCCTCAAACCAGATCTGCCAAATCAGATCCATAGGATCAGAACCCTCAACGAAATCCGTCAGTGTATGGCCAGCTATTGCATCACTTAACCTTTCAATGTTTCGATATATTTCTATATTACTTTTTAGTTTAAAACCTTCTTCAGTCTTTCTTGTTCCAATATTTTCCTTAACATTTTTCTCTCTCTCTTTTCCATTTTTTAAATTTCACCCTTATTTAGAGAAATTATCTTATTAGCATTTAGAGGCATATAAGCTTTCAGGACGAACAACTGTTTTATAAATACGCAATTTAGCCTCAATAAAGAGATTTTTTTTTATTATACAGGGTGTTTAATATTCGAAGGTCACCCCCTTTTTTTTCCACAGCATTTGAAATTTTGAAACGAAATTGTTGCTGTATTTACAGTGTAGAGGATGGGACCTAGGATACTACCTTGAGGAACACCGGCAGTTTGGACAAAGAGGGAAGAATAGGAAAAGTTATGGTTAACTTTGAACGTTCTGTCACTAAGATAGGAGTGGACAATAAGGAAGAATGTAGGAGGAAGAAATTTACGGAGTTTGTAAAGCAGTCACTGATGCCCTTTGCCATAAACCTACGACTTCCTGTCCAACCGTATCCTTTCATAATATCCCACTGATCTCTGTTGAACAGATCCACTATCTAGGACTCCAACTGGACAAACGTCTGACTTGGAATCCAAATACAAGACTAAAACGACAGGAAATCGCTCGTCGTTTTCGACTTCTACAACATTTACTAAACAAACGTTCAAACCTTCCGATTTACTACAAAAGACTCATTTAAATGACAGTTATCAGACCTAGCTTTAGGGCTCAATTAAACCTTTTAATTCTTCCCGTATCTAATCCTTACAATCCGAAATCCTTCGAAAAATCCTTAATGCTCCCTACTTTGTTAAAAACAAACTTATCAATAATGATCTTAATGTCCCATTTGTTGCTGATTTAGCCCAGACCAGATACCTATCCTTCCATAGTAAGCTCCATAACCACTCAAATCCACTAGTCTCCCAACTTGCTTCCCACTCCCCGATAATCCTCCGAGGCGTCTGAAAAGAAGATGGCCTAGAAACCTTCTGGTGTAGATTTATATTGAAGTGCTACTGATGAGTAGTTCTTTACAAGTTTAGGCATGTTGTTGTAATCATAATGAACTTATTTACTACATGTATATATTGTACAGTTGTAAATTTCAATAAATTGAAGAAAAATTTGTAATAGTTTTTACATTTAGGTTTACATAGGCTTTGTTCGGTGATGAGGTTGTCGTCAGCATCATTTCTGTCCAGTGGTCTTTATGCGGCATGGCCCCTTCTTCTTAGGTTAAAGTGTTTACCCTCACTTTAGTTTTCCAGCCATACACAAAACTTTTGTAATACGGGTAGTTGTCCGCCGATACTAGCTGAGGGAAATCACTCTCAGTTAGAACGTGGAGTCCTGTTCCTTACTGTAGCTTGGCTCTCAGTGCCTCAAAGGCAGTGCACGCTATTATCACATGTTCAGCGGTACAAAGCACCGGTACACCACAGCTGGGACAAAGCAGGTCAATATTCTTACCATGTTTCTGGAGCTTTGCTCGAAAGCCCACGTGCCCTTTGAGAAACTGTGAGATCCCCTAATCCGGGAGGACCCAAGTTGCTTCAAGACGTGACCCAACCGTTGGGAAATATTTTCTAAGGGTAGCCCCTTTCGGGTTTGTCACCCACCGCTTGTTCCATTCTTCTATCGTGTGCTCCCGGATAATCTCCTTCCGTTTCCTTGGACTTGCATCGATCAAAGACCGGAGATCATTTGGTAGTCCCACCGAGCCTTCCTTTTTCATTTTGAATTGCTGCCAGCCTACTCATCTGTCTGCGTGAGAGGTTTTGGTACCAGGCAGGAGATACTCCACAAAGCGCCCTCCAAGCTATTGAGTCCGTTCAATGATAAGACACACCCTACCTGGTATTCCGAATGAGACGTTACGTCAAAATTTCTTCCACTCTCACGATAAACATATTTTTCATGAATGTTCGTATTATATATCTTAATTAGCCAAAGTAGAACTCACACCAAATATTTCAATTCGAAACAATGATAGAACAAAGGGAAAGCAATAATTCTTTTTTTTTTTTCTTTAAATCTGTAAATATATTGAGAAAAATATAGAAAACTTTATTTTTATTTTTTTAATAATAGGCGTTGATAATCTTGTGGTTAAAACCCAAATAAAAAACAACCCCAACCAAAAGAACTGGAGTTTGTCAAAACGTTACTTTTTCGAGTGTTAAAAAAATGTTACAACAAAAAAGTAAAAACCCCAGTTAAAAGGCGTATTCATATTAAAAAATAATTCCTGTGATGTGCTATGAGTAGTTCTTTTAAAGTTATATGCATATCATTGTAATATTTTACCACACATTTATATGATGTTGAAATTTTATACTGTTGGAAATGATAAAAAAACTATTTTTTTTTTAATTTTTAAAATATTTATATCCAATAAACTATTCATTATATAAAACTAGTAAATTTGAGGAACATAATTGCCAACTCACTAGTTGCACTTCAATTGTTAGAAGGTCTCCTGACCATCTTCTTATCAGACGCCTCGGAGGATTACCGGGAATTGATTGTGAGATAAGTTGAGTGACTAGTGGATCCGAGTGGGTACGTAGTTTACAGTGAAAGGATAGGTATATGAATTGGGCTAAATCAGCAACATATGTGACATTAAGATCTTTATGGATTAGTTTGTTTATGACATAATAAAGAGCATTGAGGATTTTACGAATTATTGTAAGAATTGAATACGAGAAGAGTAGGAAGGTTTAGTAGAGCCACAAAGCTCAACTCCGTACGTCCGAATGGGTCTAGTTCCTGTCAAGTAAATAAGTCTTTTGTACAATTGCGATTGATGGATTGATCGCCACTTTATTAGAAATTATTTTATTAGATGAATGATTAAAATTCATGATTAAAATTTTCAAACTTTCAGCACTTTGTTGAATGGATTATGTTTAATAAAGTTTTCATAAATGTCAGATAAGATATAAAATATATTGTTTTGAAGATTTTGTATGTTTTAGAACTAAAGATGAATGTTTATCATTCAAAATTAGTTTTTAAATAAAAATAATTCCAATAGAAGTGGCAATTAATTCATCAATCCTAATTGTATTGACCCTTCTATACCATCATGCGTACCTCAAGTGAAGTATTTTAACGACGGAAACGACGAGAAGTTTCTTGTATTTTAAGTCTGGTATATAATAAACAATTAATTTTTTTTTTTAATAACAGTTTATTGAAATTTACAACTGTACGATATTTATACATTAAGTAAATATGCTGTTAACTATTACGATAACGTGACAAAACTTGAAAAGTACTACTCATCAGTAGCACTTTAATAAAAATTTTACACTAGAAGGTATCTGTGTCATCTTCTTTCAGACGCCTTGGAGGATTTTCAGGAATGGTGTAGTAATCAAGTTGAAAAATTAGGGGATTTGAGTGGTTATGGAGCTTGCTATGAAAGGATTGATATCTGGTTTGGGCTAAATCGGGATACAAGATGAATGAATTGGATGGTTTAGTCGAGCCCCAAAGCTCAACTCCATATGTCCAAATTGGTCGAATTACTGTTATGTATATGAGTCTTTTGTAATTAATTGGAAGGTTTGAACGTTTGTCTAGTAAATGTTGAAGTAGTCTGTAACGACGGGCAGCTTCTTGTCGTTTTAGTCTTGTATGTGGATTCCAAGTTAGACGTTTGTCCAAGTGCAGTCCTAGGTAGCGGATCTGTTCGACAGGGATTAGTGGAATATCATTAAAGGATATTGTAGGACAGGAAGTCGTGGGTTTACGACGAAGGGTAAAGGTTATTTGGTGAGATTTTTTTGGATTTATTTTGATTCTCCATTTTTGACACCATTCTTGAAGGGTTAGGATATGGGATTGGAGTGTTTGAGAGGCAATGAAGGGATCATTGTTTACTGATAACACACATGTTTCATCAGCGTAAGTGGTGAGGACAGTGGTAGGATGAGTTGGAATGTCTAATTAAATTTAAAAAAAAATAAATAAATAAGGGAAAGGTATAATTTAAATCGCTAGTCTTAGAAACTTAACTATTCTCTAATAACTTTTTAAAGTTTGATAAAGTATTTTAAAGTGAGTCTGCTAAGCTCATAGGACTTTTCATAGTTAATTACCATCTCCAGGCACGTCCAAGCAGTCGTTCTTCATCTAAGCTCGTCCTAACTGCTCCC
Source organism: Euschistus heros (assembly GCA_003667255.2). Classification (NCBI taxonomy): domain Eukaryota; kingdom Metazoa; phylum Arthropoda; class Insecta; order Hemiptera; family Pentatomidae; genus Euschistus; species Euschistus heros. The sequence goes on from RCWM02000764.1 coordinate 223,157, forward strand.
TCATTTCTGAAGATTAAGAAATTCAATTACTCAAAATAATAGAGATTTATACTCTTATATTTCTGAAATATTGTCTCTTAGAGAAAAGTGCCTCTCTCTCTCCTCTTAATTATAACATTAATAAAGAAAATGCTACTGTTTCATTTAAAATTTGTTTAAATATTTTTTCAGTTAATTGTTCTATTATTTAATTAAAATCTATACTATTATACAGGGTGTCCAAAAAGAGTTTCGGGTATTTGTTACTTCTATAAAACAAAAACTACTTAAAAAAAAAAGTTAATTGTTAATTATTACAATATAAAGTGGAAAATTACTTGGAAAAGATGATGTTATCTAAATAGTGACCGTGGCACTCTTCTAATCGGGAACAAAGATTGGCGATCACATGCTGATACATAGCTCTTGATATTGCTGCCATTTCTGAACTCATGTTTTGCTTCAATTGCGTCAGATTCGTCGGATTATGCTCATAGAACTTACTTTAAGGTATCACCATGCAAAATAGTCAAGTGGACAAAGGTCGGGGCTTCTGGGAGGCCATTTGATGTTACCTCTACGCGAAATGACCTTATTAGGGATAATTCGTTAACAGCTTCCATTGCTTGATTCAATGTATGACAAGTGGCCCCATCTTGTTGAAACCACGTTCTTGAGTTGAATCCCTGAAATTCCTGTAACTCTGGACACAAAAGGTTTCGCAGCTTATCGCAATAATGGTCACAATTCACATTGAGTGGTCAGCCTCGTCGATCTTCATGAAAATAAGGACCGATTATGCCTTTAGCCAGCATAGCGGCCCAAACAACCACTTTTTGGATGTGCAGGAGTCATTCATGGTTTCGTCTCGGATTTTCCTTTGCCCAGTACCTAAAATTCTGTTTATTGACATGACCATTCATATGAAGTGTGCTTTATCACTGAAGAGTATGTTATCAAAATTGTTAAAGGAGTTTTTGTTTTATCGAAGTAACAAATACCCGATACTCTTTTTGGACACCCCAAAACTCAAGAATATCATAATAAATATGTTCTATAATAAATATGAAAGAATAAATAACATAATCATTATAGTTCCAGGAAGGTTTAGCTATGATTAAATCTTCAGATTTTTAATTAATTTTTATTAAAAACGCGATAATATGTAGATAACAGTAAAGTTTGAAAATTGATCCATAGGTGGTGAGCGCCATTCTACATGAAAGGTTACAAAGGTACGGTGTTATATAGAGCTCGACATCGATTATAAAATTTATTTATTTACTATTAAATTGTTCTTAAAAAAAGAGGTAAATATATGGTGTGGAGTGAAGTTTGATAATCGACCGATATATGGCTAGTAATATACTTTGTATATATCAATTTATTGAAATTTACAACTGTACAAATATATACATTAAGTAAATAAACATCGTAACGTTATGAGTTTACAATAACATGTCAAAACTTGAAAAGTACTACTCATCAATAGCACTTCAATAAAAATTCTACACTAGAAGATCTCTAGGCCACCTTCTTTTCAGACGCCTCGGAGGATTATCGGAAATGGAGTGGGAAGCAAGTTGAGAAACTAGTGGATTTGAGAGGTTATAGAGCTTACGATGAAAGTAAAAGTATCTCAATTAGGTTTATAACTGATCTTCAACAATATAATCTGTGCATTGGCACCAGGATAAAAATTAAATGCATGAGATTATCATTGTGGCTATAATTCTTGTTGGCGACTAATAAAGCACTCGCATTTATTCTTCGAATCTGCATAATTCATAATTTAATCTAATTAGAATTTCAGACTAAAGTTTTTTTTTGCTATTACAGTTAACAAATCATAAAGTGTAGTGTATATTTTCGAAGAAACTCAATATTTGTTTCATGAGTAATATTAGTATATATAGCTTTCCTGATTAGGGAAAATTTAAATCATTTTCATAACATTGAGTGATAAAACTCGGAATGTAGTTTTTTTTTTTTTTTTTTTTTCGTTTCACCCTCTTTGGGGTACGTTGAATCCATCACTTCACTGTGTGTTGTCCTTTCTTAAGTGCCCAGTACTTCTTCATTCTTTCTGATCTTCTTTTTCTTTCTTTATCTGAGATAAAGGGTTTGGTTTTTAGAGTGGATTTATCTTGGAACCTAACATATCCATCTTTAGTTATTAATTTAGAAGTCTGATCAAGTAGTGAATCTTCTGTAATTTTTGATTTTGCTAGGTCCTTTTCAGTTTCTTTAAACCAATTGGGTTTTGTTTTGAGATGGCGTAAGAAGTCAAAGATTTGCTTGGATAATCTATTAGAGTTCATTCTGAGAAGATGACCGTAAAAATTGATTTTTCTTTTTCGCATAGTATCAGAGAGTTTTTCAATTTTCTTGTAGAGTGTTTCATTCTTTATGTATATTATCTTATTATCCTGAAATTTTGGTCCTATGATTTTTCTTAAAATTTTCCTTTTTTTTAGTTTAAGTTTCTCCATATGACCTTTGATATTCATGTTTAGTGTTTCAGCTGCATACAAGGCTTCTGGTTTAATCACTGTTTTGTAATGTTTTATTTTGGACCCCCAGGAAAGAGATTTTTTGTTGTGTGTATCTTTTGTTGGTTGGAAAGCAAGTTCAAGTTTATTTTTTATGGATTCCAACGCTTTGTTTTCCTTAGTATTCCAACTAATCCATTCTCCGAGATATTTGAATTCTTTTACTATTTCTATGTTTTGTTCTTGGACTTTGAGGTATTTACTTGGGTGTTTGATGTTTGTCATGATTTTAGTTTTTTGAAAGGATATGTGAAGTCCTATTTTATTTGCTTGTTTCTCCAGTTCGAGAATTTGTTCCTTGGCTTCCTCCATTGTTTCAGCAAACAAGGCCATATCATCTGCAAAAGCAATACAATTAATTTTGAGGTTCTTCATTTTACTGTCCAGTCTTATGCCACTCTTATATTTTTAGTCCATTCTCTGACTACTTTCTCAAGTGCACAGTTGAATAACAACGGTGAGGGCCCATCTCCCTGTCGTACGCCCGTTCTTATTTCGAATGGATCAGATAATTCACCCATGAATTTAACTTTCGAAAATGTATTTGTGAGCGTTGCTTTTATGATATTAACTGTTTTTTTATCCAAGCCCATTTCTTCCAAGACTGATATAAGGGATTTTCTGTCAATCGAATCATATGCCTTTTGAAAGTCAATGAAGGAGATTATATATGTTTTAGCCCTTGATTTTTGGTATGCCATTATATTTTTGAGATTTAGAATTTGTTCAGAGCATGACCTACCCTTTCGAAAACCTCCCTGATACTCTCCAATTTGAGGGTCTAATTTTGGCTCTGCTCTGTTCGAAAGGACTTTAGAAAGAATTTTATATGTTATATCCAGCAATAAAATACCTCTATAGTTGTTTGGGTCTGTTTTCAACCCTTTTTTGTGAATAGGGTGGATGAGAGCTGGAATGTAGTTTATTAGGATGTATTATGAATTTATTTGTTTTCCTTTTTGTATGCTTTTGACGAAACAAAATTTTCATTGATAAATAAATGAAACTTCTATTATTAGTTAAAATTATTTACCTGCGGCACACAGTGTACTGGAACGTCCTAACCCGGCGCTCAGTGGGGCCATTCGTGAATCTAGCGGGACAAAAGTCCAAAAATGAAGGTTGATTTTTTGATGCAGAAAGTGGTGGATCTAACAGGCTAAATGTTGGTAAACATGAAACGAAGTGAATCAGGCTGAGGAAATGTCAATAAAGCATTTTAATAAATAACAAACTAATACCACTTTAAGTCTGTACGATTTGAGAATTAAGTTACTATTCTTTCAAGCACTCGACAGTAAACATCATAATAAATTTTCTTATTTTTTATACATTTCACGATGAATTGCATTCAAAATAGTCAGTATTAGTACATTTTATTTTTAATTTTACGGCATTTTAGATACTCAGACGGTACGCCAATTAAGTATTCCACAAGTAAAAAACATATTCATGTTTTAATCTGAAACTTTTTACGTAGGTGAACGTAGATCTTAAATTATGTTTCAGTGTGTCTTTGGACATTTCATTTTAGTGAATATATTGCATTTGGCTGCCCGTTTTTGCCCCTTTTATCAGTAGCACCAAAAATTGTGTTTCAGGCGGAGTACTCTCAGTTGCGCGATTGGAACTGGCTGAAGCGTTACGGGCTGGAGGTTTCAGTTTTAATAATTCCCAAGAAGAAAAAATATATCTGGTCAATTATATAATTCAAATTGGGCAACTAATAAAAATTTGCAATTAGGCAACTCACAGAGGATGTCATAAAAGCGAACACAAAGAGATAAAAAGATACAGGGAACATTTTCTTTGGAAAATGTCTTGCACAGTAACCAACACTGACATTATGAATAATTTGTTTATTTCGTCTGATCCTTTAATTAGCTCATACAAACCACTACCAGAGATAAAAATATCAAAAAAATTGATACGACTCTCGGTAATAATCTTCTCAACTTGCTTGAAATATCAGACGCAGATACGAGTATTGTACCCTTACTTAGTGGACAAGAAAGTGTTGATAGTGATAATCTCGATCTAAGATGACAAATCATTACAGACTATAATTTTCTTTTCATTTCAAAACAATATAATGTGTTTGAGTTCTGCTAAAGCTTATAGTTTGATAACACATTGTCCTGATTTATATATATTATAAATTCTATTTATTTATTACCGAAGAGAAATTGTTAGTTGTTACAGAGGTGTTTTTACAGTCATAATATTCACATTATTTACATAAAGTAGGTATATTCATTTTTTTAAAATTCAATTTATATAATCACCGATAAATCAATAAATGGTTTTGTTTTTAATTAAGTTTTTTTTCTTAATAAAACAACAAGTCACAAATAAAATTTTAGATGTTTTATCAACCTTTCAATAACCTTGTTTTAATCATTTCAAGTTGTTCTGGATGAAAAAAAAAAAAAATTAAATTATCCATACGATCGCTTTCAGACTTTTGTCCCGCTAGATTCACGAATAGCCCCATTGTGCGGCGTTGGTCGCTAGGTGAGCATTTCCCTCACCCTTCTAAAAAATATTTAATTAATCCGTCAGAACTCAACTTTCATAGCTGACCCTCATTATAGCTGAGTTTAGGACATTTGCGAATAAGAATATTCGGTTCCTAAGTAAAACGGAGGCAGATGGCCTGGATATTGGGAGATTTTTAATGAAAATTGCCATGTCCACCCTCCTCAGTATAAGATTATCTCTCGTGCAGTTTATTTTATTTTAGTTGCTTTAAAAACAACTGACGCGTCATTTTTCACATTATCATCACATTTACTTCATATTTTTATATTATTTACAGTTGTAAATTTTATAAATATCTTTTTTTAAAATAACCTAACGATTTTGACTTACAGTAGGCAGTACCCTCTGGCCTTTATTTTAAGCCTCATAATTATTTGCATTGATTTTTTTTTTTTTTTTTTTGTTCTCTTTCAGATTTTAATTCACACCTGTTATTAGGGTAACAATCAGTGAATGTGATGTGAAATTGAATACTACAGGCCTTGTATGCGTGTGGGAGACTAGCACTCAATAGTACCTCCTCCTGGCATGGGCTAAAGAGATTTATTTGAGCAAATCTCTCATCCAGCTTCTTTTAAGCCTTCTGAGAGTATTTCCAGGTATGTCAGTCGTGGCCATGTCATTAATGAGTATGTTGTTATGTTCATGAAGTCTGTCATGAAACCGTCTATAAAGGTCATGTATATGTTCCTTTACTGTGGGTATTTCTAAATCAGTGTGAAGTGTGTGGTTTGAAACGTACCAAGGTGATTTCGTGATTAGTCTGAGTAATTTCTGAGTTTATGAAGCATTGGATACAGAAGTTTTAATCTCTTGGTTAGACTGAGACGTTTTTGTTTTACGTGTGGGCCCCAGGTCATTCTTCTATCAAATGTAAGTCCTAAATAATGAATTTCGTTTGTTTGTGGTATGGGTTGATTGTCGATGAAGACAGGTGGACAAGAGTCTTGCCTAAGTGTAAAGGATATGTGCTGTGATTTGGTGTAGTTTAGTTTTATTTTCCATTGTTTGAACCAGTCTTGTAGTATTGTTAAGTGGTGTTGAAGAGTTAATGATGCAATTGTGGGGTCTTCATGTCTAGTTAATATTGCTGTGTCATCAGCGTATGTTGCTGTCAATTTTTGAGGGCTAAGTGGCATATCGTGAGTGTAAAGAATATATAACAGTGGAGCTAGTATTGACCCCTGTGGTACTCCGGCTTTTACTGCATACATAGAGGAGATTTCTGAACCTTGTCGGACAGAAAAAAATCTATCAGAGAGAAAGGATTGAAGGATCAGATAATAGGTAAAGGAAGAAGATTTTTCAATTTAAAAAGAAGTCCGTCATGCCAAACTCTGTCAAATGCTTGAGCTACATCTAGAAATGCCCCAGTAGCATATAGTCTTTTCTCGAGTGAGATTGATATGAAATCCGTTACACGGTGTAGTTAATGAACTGTTGAGTGAAATGAACGGAATCCAAATTGATGTGTAGGCAGTACTTGTTTATCTGTCAGTATGTCTAGTATTCGTCGGTAAAATAATTTTTCAAAAACTTTAGAACACAAAGGAAGTAGGCTGATTGGTCGGTAGGAAGAGGGTGAATCGGTGTTTTTGTTTGGTTTATGTATCATGGTAATATAAGAATATTTCCATTGAACTGGGAATTTTGTAGTCCTGAGAATTGCGTTGTAAAGTGTAGTCAGAAATACTATAGCTTTTTTGGGCATTTTCTGGAGAAGGTCAGCGGTGATTAAGTCAAATCCTGGATCTTTTTTTGGTGATAGCTTTCTGATTACTTGCAATACATCAGAAGGAGTGAAAGACAGTGGTGGTAATGTCAATTGAAGGGGAGCTTCTAGAGTTTCTTGTAGGTAATTGTCATGTTCATTGCCTTGGTAGTCTGTATGTGGTGTAAAAACAGTCGACAAATGTTCAGCAAAGAGTTCAGACTTTTCTTTGTTCGACACCACCCAGGACCCATCTTCTTTTCTGAGAGGCGCTATCACCTCGTGATACTTTATAAGTTTTTTAGTGTGCCTCCATAAGCTTCCGTCGTCTGTCGTGATATTGGATAAGTAGTAATCGTATTTGGTCTGTTTAATTTTCATAATTTGTCTTTTCAGTTCGTTATTCAATTTATTGAATGTTCGTCTGTCTGAAGGAAGTCTGTCTGTTTGCCATACCTTTCGCGCCCTTCTCTTTGCTGTGATCAGGTCCCTGATGTACTGTGGGTAACTCTTTAGAGAACCTTTTTTGTTCATTCTAGGAACGGATGAGGCCCATGCAGATTCCTGTACAGCTTTGGTAAATACATCAACTGCTTCTTCAATTTCTTCTTCGGTTTTTAGTTGCATTGGTATCAGCAGTTTCGAATTTAACTTGGATTGATAGCTATCCCAATCCATAACGCCTTGGTTTAGGAATAATCTTTTCTCTTTTTTTATAGGTTCATCAAGAAGTGTCAAATGAACCAGGGAATGATCAGAGCAGAGATCGGAACTGCTACTTATTGTGTAAGGTATGGTGCGAAGTCCTTTAGTGATGAAAAAATCAAGTAAGTCAGGGGTTTTCTGTCTCGATGTGGGCCAGTAAGTTGGAGTATTTGGGGATATAGTGTCTAACGAAAGTTTATGGAGAACAGATCTTAAATTTCTACCTCTCGGAGTACACAAACGGGAGCCCCAAGCTTGGTGTTATTGAATTTAACAACAACAATTTTTTATTCATTGATTAATGGTCCAAAATAAAAGTAAAAACAACATTTATTTACTCAATGAATTAAAACGTTGCTTTAGTTATGACTAAAACGAAGTTCAATTCATATTCGAGGTTGATCTAAACGGTGATGATGATGATTCCGGTGGACTAGCAAACTATTTGAATAACGATGAATTATTCAGAAAAGGGAGGGGCAGTTCAAAACGTGCCCCGTCTCATCAGAAGCCGGATAATTTAATATCTCCCAAATTGGAGGAAGATCTACTTAATATTCCATCAAAGAGGATTGTAACATTATCCCAAACCATTTATCTTTGTTATAACGACAATTGTTTATGTAAAACTAGCAACCCATGACGCGGTTTCGCTCGCTCTAATGACTAAAAAACTTAACTAATAATAGTAGTTTTATTTCTTTATTGATAAAAAATCTTGTATTGAAGCACGGAATGGACCATTAAGTTCTTCAATGCTATTTTTAAGCATAGCAGTAATTTTTAACTTGGTTAAAATTGCATATTTAGGTGTATGAAGGTTACGTAAAAGCATTAGACATCTAATTTTCAATTTTAATGTATGAGTTAAACGTTCATTTACTAGACAAACGTTCAAACCTTCCAATTAATTACAAAAGACTCGTATACACAACAGTAATTCGACCAATTTGGACATATGGAGTTGAGGTTTGGGGCTCTACTAAACCATCCAATCCATCTCGTATCCAATCCTTTCACGCGCCTTACTTTGTCCCAAACAAACGTTTCCACCAAGATCTTAACATACCTTAAGTTTTTGACTTAGCTCAAACCAGATATTAATCCTTCCATAGTAATCTCCACAACCATTCATATCCATTAGTATCACAACTTGCTTCTCATTCTCCAGATTACCCTCTGAGGCGTCTGAAAAGAAGATGGCCTCGGGACCTTTTAACATAGTGCTTCATCATCATGGAGTTATAGACAAGTGGAGGGGGCTTATCTCTCAAAAGCCTTGGCAGCCATTTTGGTGTGAACCGTATTATCAGTATATTAACCTCTTATCAGTTCAAATTTTGGTTTCCTAGGCTTTATACTGCTGTTATTTTATTTTAGTGATTTATTTATTTTAGTGATTTACTTATTTTATTTATTACGAACCATTTTAATTGCCCTAACCCATATAGAATGCAAGTCGCCAGTTGGGCATAGTGGGCTTGGCCGGTTATGTTTTGGTCTCGCCCCTCTCGAAACAATATACGGAAAGGGCCTCTCCATATACTATAACTCCATGTTCATCATACAGAACCTTTATAAGTGCTACCAATGGGTAGTTGCTTTAAAAACAATTGACGCGTCATTTTTATCATTGTCATCACATTTACTTGGTGTATTATATTTTAAATTGTATACAGTTGCCAATTTCAATGAATAAAAAAAAAAAAATTAAAAGAGTTAGTAATATAGATGGACATATAATATTAAAAACTCTTGGATATTGGATATTGGACTGCATTATCACTGCTTAAAATTACTTATTTCAGTAATGAGATATTAGACTGAATAAGTTGTTCGTTGCAGACTGAACCATTTGTTAGCACATAGAAAAATATGCAAATTTTTTTTTTTTTTTTTTTTTTTTTTTTTTTAGATGGTAAAATAAATAAAAATATTTGTAAAATATTTAAAATTGCTTTAAACTCCTCAAAAATTCAAAATATCGTATAAAGATAAAGAATTTTTAAAACAATAAAATACAAAAAAATATATCTTAATAAGATGTTAGTAAGTACTTTCAATTAATACATCATAAAACCAAAGAGATTTATATAATTATTCTCACCTCTTTTCTCAGTAAACACAACGGATCCATTTGAAAACTAGACGCGGAGCAAACTGTTATTTTTAATTATATCAATATTTTTTTTTTACATCTATTAAAATTTACTACTGTACGAAATACTGTTATAATTATACTCTACATACATCTAGTAAAATTATTGGCTACAAAAATAACATGTTAAAACTTGAAAAGAACTACTCATCAGCAGCACTTTATTAAAAATTCTACACAAGAAAGTCTCTAGGCCATCTTCGTTTCAGACGCCTCGGAGGATTATCAGGAATGGAGTGGGAAGCAAGTTGAGAAACTAACGGATTTGAGTTATTATGGAGCATACTATGAAAGGATTAGTATCTGGTCTGGGCTAAATCAGCAACACCAGGAACATCAAGATCTTTATGGATAAGTTTATTGGTGACAAAGTAAGGAGCATTGAGGAATTTTCTAAAATTTTTGACTGTAAGGATTGGATACGAGATGAATTAGTTGGTTTAGTAGAGCCCCAAAGCTCAACCCCGTACGTCCAAATAGGTCTAATCACAGTCATGTAAATGAGTCTTTTGTAATTAATTGGGAGCTTTGAATTAGTCTGGTAAATGTTGAAGTAGTCTGTAACGACAGGTATTTTCTTGTCGTTTTAGTCTTGCCTGTGGATTCCAAATTACACATTTTTCTAGATGGAGTCCTAGGTAGTCAATCTGTTCAACAGGGATTAGTGGAATATCATTAAAGGATGCTTTAAGACAGGAAGTCGTAGGTTTACGTTATTGGTTTGAATTTATTTTGATTCTCCACTATTGACACCATTCTTGAAGATTTGGGATATGGGATTAGATAGTTTGAGAGGCAATAAAGGGACCATTGTTTACTGATATCACAAATGTGTCAGTGGTAAGGACAGTGGTAGGATGAGTTGAGATGCCAATATTAAAACTAATATATCCTCCAATGTCTGATTTACTTGACATTCCTTTATAACATGGATAGCGTTAAACTTTATGCAATTTTTAGTGTTTTTATTTAACCTATTTTTATTTTAAATTATTGGGCAAGAAGGCTGGCAGTCGTGCCTAACTTAATGCAATAAACCTCGGCTATGACAATTTGTGGCAAAAATTTGGAACGTTTTATCGGACCAGAATGGTGAGGCCAGTGTTGCCAGGAATATGAATTTCTCCCTACTGTTGGGGGATTTATCTCTCTGTAGTTAGGAGTGATTCTTCAAAAAAAGTAAGAAATGCAACCATCAGAGAAAAGATGGAGCCTGAAAGAAACATTCTGGAGGATATAGAGAAAAAACGCCTGAAACGGTTTGGACATTTGAAAAGAATGCATGAAGGAAGACAACCCAAAGTAGTCCACCTGTGGAAAATTAGGGAAACACGAAGACGAGGAAGACCTGGAAAAACGAAGTGGAGGAATCCATGATGGGCCATGGTCTACGGGAGGAATGGACCTTGGATAGGATATCATGGAAGGAAGCCATCCAATCACTAGGTTAAGAAAATCCAATATTAGTGGAGACTTCTGTTAAAAAAAAAAAAAAGTTGAAATACAAACTACAAAAATTGTTTTGAGGTCCTATTTTTTCCCATTAAATAGGCAATTCGAGGCCATTGTAAAACTACCGATTGTTGACTTACCAGTAATGATTTCCTACTTTATTTTAATGATAACCTAGAAACACTCCCACTGTTAGTTTTCGTTTTGTCTTTATATTCAATATTTTTACAGTGGTTTTTAATTTTTTTTTTTTTATAAGAAACTCCATGTTCCTACAACTATGTTTTATTGTTAAAATTAGACCGTTTTATTAGGAGATTATATCTTTATATAAATCAGATTAAAATTAAATTGCTTTTAATTCGATAAAAATTCAAAATATTGTATAAATTTTTAAAACAACAAAATAAAAAATAAAAATAAAAATAAAAAAAAAAAAAAAAAAAAAAAGGAATAAAATCCTGGAATAAAGTAAGTTGTAAAGTTGTTAAGAAAGCATAACCTGTATCCATTGAATGTTCATAATAGAGTAACGGTACGAATCGATATATCAATTTATCGGAAGGAATAAATTCGATATAAAATTATAGGTTTCATGAAAGAAAAATAACGATATTTCCATATATTGTTTATCGATACCCCAAATTATTAATTAGGAACAAAGTATTTATTAAACTCCAGAACAGTAGTAACCACATTTCAGTCAAATTAAAATAAATTAAACTTAATATATCATAAAGATCAGAAGAGTTTAACTTGTATAATTTGAATTTAGTATTCTGGGACAGGCTTTACCATTATGTTGCCTTATAAACCTTTAAAGGGGCGCCGCCTCCATTTTATGATCTCCACCCTTCCTCCTGGAAGTCACTTTATAAAAGTGAAAATATTTTTTCTCTTTTAATTCGTGGGATGAGGACTTGGGTCTTGCTGTGCATAGCCACTTTAAGCTCTTATCGTTTAGAGTACCTACAGCTTATAAATGTTAAAAATGAAATAGAAATTATATTTATTTCTTCTGCATCAACTACTGTAACTATATATAAACTATAAACTGTAAATTGAGGTACGCATGATGGTATAGAAGGATTAATACAATTAGGATTGATGAATTAATTGCCACTTCTATTGAGATTATTTTATTAGAAAACTAGTTTCGAATGCTAAACATTCATCTTCAGTTCTAGAACATACAAAATTTTTTTCAACACATCAGTACGTTACATAGATTATATATGATAAAGTTTTTAAAAAGGTAAGACAAGAAATCAAACATCGGCACTCACCTTAGAGGTAAAAAAAACAGGAATGGACTTCTCATTGAATTCGTGAGAAGTAGAAGGGAGCAGGTAGGTTAAATTTTAGAATAACAATGGGGTTTCCCTTATGACTCATTGGATTTTTCCGATCCTATAGGACATTAAATTTATTTCCCATAGGATAATTCTACTAATTGTTTGGCTAGTTGCAGACACACCGACTTTTTGCCGGCCGGCAAAAAACCGACCGATATTTTGCTGGTCTAGGTGCTTGTACACTCACCGGTTTTTTACCGGTCGAACAATTAGTAGAATGGGGTCACCTGTGGTGTAGTGTTTAGTATAGAAGCCTACTAAACCCCAGGTTTACAGCCCGGCAAATGACCTTAGGATTTTCTAAAGGGAGTAAAATCCTTAGCTATGTCGTCCTTCGGAAGGGACATAAAATGGGGGTCCGGAGCCTGTGCGATGTCAGGTACTCGTTAAAGATCCCTATCCTAATTATACCTGGATAGGCAAAATTTAGGACTCCCACCGTAGCATCGTCCGATTAGCCATAGCAGCATAAAATGACGTTAAACGAAGTAAACAAACAAACAATTACTAGAATTATAATTTTATTTTATTCCTGACTTTTCGACCTAAAACTTTTAACAATTTCTGATTAAAAAATTGATATTGTTTCATTCGATTCACTAACTCAAACAAGTAGTAGCTGTTGTAATTATAGTGCATAAAACAGTAATTATAATGCAGTGGCCGGCGCCGGCAACTCACCGGCATTTTGCCGGCCGTCTAAAAGTCGGCGTGTGTGCAAGGTTACTATTTGACATGTCGTTTACGATTGAAATTTGAACAACCGGTAAAAAATCGGCCGTCCAAAACCGGTGTGTGTGCAACTAGCCTTTAACCGGTAAAAACCCGGTGAGTGTGCAAGCACCCAGCACCGGCAAAATATCGGTCGATTTTTTTTCCGGCCGGCAAAATGTCGGTGTGTGTCCAACTAGCCTAACTAGCTTTGCATAAAATGTTTTACTCGTTCTTTGCATCTTAATCTCCTCTCTCTCTCTCTCTCTCATTCTCTCTCTCTCTCTCTCTCTCTCTCTCTCTCTCTCTCTCTCTCTCTCTCTCTCTCTCTCTCTCTCTCTCTCTCTCTCTCTCTCTCTCTCTCTCTCTCTCTCTCTCTCTCTCTCTCTCTCTCTCTCTCTCTCTCTCTCTCTCTCTCTCTCTCTCTCTCTCTCTCTCTCTCTCTCTCTCTCTCTCTCTCTCTCTCTCTCTCTCTCTCTCTCTCTCTCTCTCTCTCTCTCTCTCTCTCTCTCTCTCTCTCTCTCTCTCTCTCTCTCTCTCTCTCTCTCTCTCTCTCTCTCTCTCTCTCTCTCTCTCTCTCTCTCTCTCTCTCTCTCTCTCTCTCTCTCTCTCTCTCTCTCTCTCTCTCTCTCTCTCTCTCTCTCTCTCTCTCTCTCTCTCTCTCTCTCTCTCTCTCTCTCTCTCTCTTATTATTTTTTTATTAATCTCTGATTATCTTTTTATCTTATTTTACCTGACTAGCCCTTGCCTAAAGAAAATGAATATTCAAAAGCTTCATTATTTTTGCACTAACCCAATCGATAATAGTTTTTTTTTGTATCGGTACCAAATTTATACAACGAAATATGAAAATCTGATTCAATTCTCAGCCGGTATCCTCCTATCAGAAAGGCCAATCGTATTACACCATTCCCCTTTAGGCTTCCTCTGGGTCGCACGTGGCCAGTTGAGCGCACTCGTCTGTATTCCTCCCGCGCCATGATACTCCTGGACCCTAATGCTGTCGATAACATTCAACACTTCCCTACTTTGAGTAGTCACATTTCCATTCACGTTCAGGCTCCAAAGTGCCATAAGGATTTTCTTTTTCATGTTTCAAAAAGGAAATCTTATTTAGAATATATATCCCTCAATCCCTTAAAGGTTATGAGGATTGATGAATTAATTTCCATTTCTATTAAATTTTTTTCAAATGTTAAACATTCATCGTCATTTCTAATATATATAACTACAGTCCAATATTGATTACGAAATTTCGAGTGAGGATAGTTGTGGCAAGTCTTATTTTGGTACCTTGGAACAATATCTTAAAAGACGAGTGTATCAACATAAATACAGTTGCACGTCTATAAATAAATACGCGAACAAACCTGACCAAACAGCTCTCACCACACATTACAGGCAAAATAAACATCCTATTAAATTTGATTCCCCCAAAATTATTCACCATGTACAAAATAATTTTAAAAGAAATGATAACCATAGAAACATTTAGAAATCGCGCAATAAACAAAATATTAGACGTTCTCAATCTTAACACCTGTTACTCTAACTTAATACATTCAGACCAATAATATACATTTACATTTATATACATCATATAATTCATTCTTCCATTTTTTAGTATATTACATATGGAATACCACCCAGTCCTATTAACTTAATTTTTCCTAGGGATTTCCCCACAACCTTTGTAACTGTATGCTCAAAAATTTTATTGTAACCTGTTTTTTTCACTGTAGGGCATGATTATGAGAATAATATAGTCTCGAAACGTCGCCAAAATAGTTGTTTTTATTTATCGACTGAACTTCAAGAACCTTACTAAACATTTAATAGTAACAATCAAGAAATATATATATATATATATATATATATATATATATATATATATATATATATATATATATATATATATATATATATACGAGGTGTGATCAAAAAGTTCCAGGACTTTTTATATACTATGGGAATGCAATGTCTCACAGCGATGCGGTTGGCAGCATTGTATTGCCTGACTCAACAGGAACACAGCTGTGTTTGCAGATCAATCACAACATCACTGAAAGTAACATTAGCACAGTTTGTTTGAGGTTAGTGTTATAGAGTTTGGCTGTTTTATGGAAATGAATGTGAAAGAAGAGCAACGTGTTTGTGTGAAGTTTTGTGTGAAACTGAACAAAACGTTTTCTGAAACCTTTTTGATGTTACAAGAGGCTTTTGGTGAAGAATGTCTAAGCCGATCATGCTGCCATTAGTGGTTCAAGAGGTTTAAAGATGGCCGAACATCCACAGACGACGATGCTCGTTCCGGACGCCCTTCAACGTCAATCAATGATGACAATGTTGCTAAAGTGAACGCTCTCGTACGATCGACTGACAATCCGTGAAATGGCAGAAGAGTGTAACATTTCATTTGGGTCATGTCAGGAAATTTGTTGGTGATTGGGTCCTTCACCATGACAATGCTCCTGTTCACTCTGCATTAGTTATCCGTAACTTTTGTGTAAAAAAACGCAATGACTGTCATTCCTCAGCCCCCTACTCACCTGACCTGGCTCCAGCCGACTTTTTTTTTTCTTTTCCCGAAGCTCAAGAGACACCTGAAAGGACGAAGATTTCAAACAGTTGACGAAATTAAAGAAAAAAAACGGAGCTGCTAAACACCTTTACAAAAGAAGAGTTTTCTGGGGCCTTTGATCAGTGGAAACACCGGTGGGAAAAGTGTGTAGCTTCCCAAGGGGAGTACTTCGAAGGAGACAAATTTGAATAACCTGTATGTTGTATGAAAAAATGTATAAAAATTCAGTCCTAGAACTTTTTGATCACACCTCGTATATATGTATATATAAACATTCGAAACATCTACACTTTGCTACGTAGATTATGACTGAATAAATAACATAAGATTATAACATATTTAGTTTATTTTTCAAAATTATAAGGAAGTGATATAGAATAACAAGTAAACATTTTCTGCTTGATTTTATTAAAACCTTTGACGATAGTCCGAATCGGTGGCACACTAATAGTAACAGCAATTCCCATCCAAATGTTGTAAGAAATGGCCCGAAAATATCGTATTTTGGCAGGTTAAGGGGCTTAAGAAATTCATACTTATGCATTTTATATACAACGCTTTTTAGAAAATCAACAATTTAAGTTTACTTAATCCACCAAGTCATCCAATTCATCTCGTATCCAATCCTTACAATCCAAAATCCTTAGAAAAATCCTTAATGCTCTTTACTTCGTCACAAACAAACTTATCCACAAAGATCTCCATATACCTTAGGTTTCTGACTTATTGTTAGCTCAAACCAGATATCTATCCTTTCATAGCAAACTCCACAACCATTCGAATCCATTAGTACCAAAACTTGCTTCTCACTCCATTCCAGATAACCCTACGAGGCGCCTGAAACAAGAATAGTGCCGCGTCTTTTGGTAAACAAGAACAAGTAATAGTGAAATTTCTGCAGAAGTATTGGCTTCTCTGAATAGAATTTTCAATCCTAATTACTTCCGAAATCTTTTGACTTTTGACCATGTATTGGCTAATGTTTCAAATTAAAACTAAAGCTAGTTAAATTTCCTATAAAATTGATTGTATATACATACAAGCCAACACTTCTGCAGAAATTCCACTATTACTTTTTCTAAACACTAATAACTAAACTCTACTGTAGAATGAAATAAAAATAAAAGAGGAGGTTGGAAAGTGAAGTAAAATCAAATTAGATATCCTAAAAATGGTGGTAATACAAAGAGAACGTAGTATTTATTTATTTATTTATCCAACGCCCGTCTGTGGCAGTAGATAGATAGCCATCTTAAGACGAGCCTTCCAATATTGATTTATAATGTCGTCCTCTGGGTAGATAAGAGCAGGGCAAACCCTCAGATGATTTCCGTCCATGCATCCTAAGTTCCATAACGGGCAAAAGTCAGTAAGAGCAATGCGGTACAAGTGGGCTTGCAAGTAGTCGTGTCCTGTGATTAGTCGAAATCGTGCAACGGCTTCAGCTCTCTCGATGTTTCTTGGGATCAGCCCTGCCGTGGCAAGTACCTCCCATTTTTTTCCAGTGCTTGAAGTCATCAGGGTCATTTAAGTTACGCTACTGACCGTAGCGTCTATCAAATTTCTGGCTCTTTTTAAAGTGAGTGGCACGATAGGCTGGTCTGACTCTGCTCCCTGCTTAGCCATGGCGTCAGCACACTCGTTACCATGGAGCCCCACGTGGCTGGTACCCATTGTAGGTTGACCCACCCAGTCAAAATGAGTTCTGCAATTATTCTGCGACACTTAATTGCTGTTGAATGGTGTCAGGGGCACAAGCTTTGAGTTCCAATAGGCTAGCTTCCACCTTATTATGACTTGGCTCCGCCCGTGATTACTCTAAGAGCGTTGTTTCGGACGAGATCATATTTAATTAGGCTACTTTTGCTTGCCAAAGAGGTGACTTTACATCCATATTCGAGTACAGGCCGCACGTAGGTCTTATAAGCCGTAGTTAATACATCTTGTGTCGCTCCCCATTTAGTTGAAGTTAGCCTCTTCAGAAGGTTGGTGCGTTTTAGACCTTTTTTGGCTATTTCTGCGATGTGGAAGTTTCAGGAGAGCTTACTGTCTAGGGTGATGCCTTGATACTTGGACAGAGCTGCTTGCCGAAGAGAAATTCATTTGTAATTTATATCTAATGGTGGGAGTCTGGTGGATAATGTGAATAGTTGGCAGACGGTTTTTTCAGCGCTGACTTCAGTCCAGGTATTTTTCATCCAGTGACCCATATAATGACATTGTAAGCATAGAAGAGACGTGTCACTCCCGGTATGTTCTCTAAGGCTTCACGTAGGTCAGGCAGCCCCTGACGAAGCAGCTTGTAAGGACAGGTAGAGTTGAAAAACTTGCACCGAATATTACGCTGTGAGAGGAAACTTTTTTTCCAATTAAACATGTTCCCGTTAATTCCCAGCTTCTTTAGCTTGTGGAGGAGCAAATTCCGCCAGACCTTATCATAAGCGGATTTGAAGTCGACCAGGACAGCTGCGGCGGATTGCTTTCTGTGGAAGCCATCTTTTACTGCTTGTGTGAATTTTACGACGTGGTCCATCGTAAACCTGTATTTCCGGAATCCTGCCTGACGGTCGTTAATGGCATTGTTCGCTTCTAGATATTCTCGCATTCTGCGCTTAACCATCACTTCTGCAACTTAGCAGTATACACTGGTAAGTGAGATGAGACGGTAGCTATTGAGTTATTTAGCTGGCTTTCCCTTTTTTAACAGCAAAATCAATTCGGCTTTTCTCCATAGGTGGGGGACTCGCTTATTCAATGTTAGGTTGATGAGCTTGAGGAAAGTTTTTTTAGCCTGCTGCCCAAGTTTCTTGACAAAATTAGGAAAGAATCTATCTGGTCCGGGGGATTTCACACTTTTTAGTACACCGCAAGGGATAACTCATCAAGCGTAAAATTTTTTGTGAATGAAGAGTAGTCGTGTTCGGTTTGACATGCCAAGATTGGCATCTCAATGATCGACTTTCTATCTCCAGAGCTTACAAGGAGTCTGCTCGTGGTTGCATAGTGTTTACAGAGTGCTGTTGCCACATCTCTAGGGTGTGTGAGTATTTTGTTGTGCACACATAGCGGGAGGGCTTCTCATTGTTCAGACGGGATATGAATTTGTGTGCCTTTGGGCCATCTTAATAAAAGTCCAGTTTAGAGAAAAATAATCTGTAATTGGATCTTTTGGCCACTATAACAGCTCGTTTTAAATTAGTTTGGGCTTTCCTTAAGGCGACGCAAGCTACTATGTTTTGCATGTTCTCTGCTCGGTTTCTCACTGCGTTCCTTTCCGTCTTGAGTACGTTTAATGAGTCATTCCAAAATGGAGAGTCCTTTTTTACCTGGCCTTTAGGCATGCTCTCACTCGCTGCTCTTAGCAAACATTTTGTGAAGAGGTCAACAGAGGCATCAGGGTTTTCGCTTACTAGGCCTTCAGTAATATACAGGTCGGTTAGATGGGAGTATTTATTCCATTTAGCTTTATTGAAATTCCATCGGGTAAGCTTTTTAGGTCTTGAAAGTCGGCCCTTGTTCTCAACATTTAGGTACATCAGTCTGTGTCCCCATCCATCCAGCGGGTCTTCCAAAGACATTGTTGATCTAGCGGCTAAATTTCCGTGGACCAGTACAACGTCAGGAGTGGTTAGATGTCCTGCGAACGACAGAAATGTGGGGTTGGAGGGAATCTTATCAAGGCGGAATTGTCCAGTAAGTCTTCAACTACCTTGCCTGTTGCACTTGTGGTTGGGTTGGCCCATCTAGTTGAGGGGGCGTTAAAATCCGCTATTATAATCGTATGTTTATATTGGCATAAATTGTTCGTGTGGACAAGGTCTGGAACGTTGTCCGAAGGGTTGTCAATGCACATAGCTTCGAGTTTGTCGGGGTCGTCCATCACATGAATCACGGTGAAATTGCATGATGAAATAGTCTTGATATTTTAATTAGAAATAAAGTATATTCCGGTATTTCATAATAGCAAGTGGCGTCTGTTGAGGCGCCTGCTTTAACAATTATTGTAACTTGTTGTTGTAATTATTGTTTTAAAGACGTTGGTCTTTAGCTCAGAATGTTTACTGTTGCTCAAACCTCCCGCATTCCAGTAGAGGACGCGGAGCTGATTGTCATGCTATCTGATTGACGTTTTGATGTCTTGTGACCATCGCTTGTGTCATGGGAGCTCGGTGAATCTCGAAGAGAAACGGCGATCGCTCTAGCAGATTTGGCGTTACCCAGAGTGCACCACGAGGAGGCCTACTACTTTACACCTTAAGAGAACGTAGTTCAACAACTGTTTAGAAAAAAAACAACAACAAAGTTTTCAATTATTTCTTTGAGCTCTTTCAAGAAATGGTATATTGTTGAAGAGAACGTAGTTCAACATTATACCATTTCTTGAATGAGCTCAAAGAAATAATTGAAAACTTAGTTATTTTTTCCTTTCATGGGGAATGATGCAGGCGAATGTTCTTATTGATAATTTCAAAATAAATCGCAACTTATCTCAATATGGCAAATAAAAAAAGAAAAAAAATTTTAAACAAATATCGAAAGGTACGATTTCGTGCTTTTTGAACATAAAATGTGTACATGGCCAAAACCATAGTCGGTCCATATCTAATCCTGTCACGTTTCATGAGAACAGCTTCAAAATTTTACCGAGGTGCATTGCTTTGTTACGACTTGAACGTATTACGCAACATCTTAAACATTATTGCAAAAAAATTCTCAATTCTAATAAACAGAATCCTCACGTGATTCAAAATGTCTACGTGTCGATACCTTTTCAGAATAAAAACAGCTACAGCGAGAAACAAATATTTTCTATAATTTCGCAATTCTATCATTTTAAAAGATGCGCGAACCCAGCACGTCATAAAATATTAGTTCAGAGGCGGATCACAGAGAGCAGCATAAGATCAA
This sequence comes from Euschistus heros, assembly GCA_003667255.2. Classification (NCBI taxonomy): domain Eukaryota; kingdom Metazoa; phylum Arthropoda; class Insecta; order Hemiptera; family Pentatomidae; genus Euschistus; species Euschistus heros. The sequence continues at coordinate 243,810 of RCWM02000764.1, forward strand.
AAAGATATAAGCCATTTTGCGCCGCTGGTGTGGAAAATGCTCCTGCCAAGTGAAGCAGAAGCTAAATAGATAGGAGAGAGAAAGAGGCAACGGGTGATCCCTTTGATGAAGGATTATTCCGTGGATTATGATTAAATGAACTATTTTTTAAGAATATATTTTGTAAGTTTAAATCTCTTGCTAATTTTCAATTTAATTAGGTTTTATTAATCAGATAAGACAATGAAATACTTTTGTAAACGAAACACTATTGCGTAAGATCGACTAACTGAATTTGCGAGTGACATTATTAGTGATAGTATTTTATGCCTCCAAATCATCAGTGGTTTCGCAAACGAATACCCCAATTTCATCTGTTGAACAGTGCAATACTGTTCATATCAATAATTTTTAATAACAGCGATAAAATATCGTATGTAACACTATGGCAAGGCTTGTTCATAACATTAACAACACCTTGAAACAAAGTTTTAAAATTCTATATCTTGTTTATTTTACATGGACAATGTATTAGTAATTACAGCAAAAAAAAAAAAAAAAAAAAAAAATGGCGTTGATATAACAGTAAACAACGGAGTTATAAATGTTTCGATTCGGCCATTTTTACAAAAAAATTCATAATAAAAACCATAGGACTTTGTATATTGGTAAGTGACCTTAAATAGGTTCAAAATGAACCTCCTATATACATATATATATGTGTGTGTATATTCATACGTTTATATGTAGAATAATCAGAAAAAAAGTATTAAAATTGATGTTTGAATAAAAATCGGGATAAAAAGAAAATTTTCAGAGTTTTAAAATTGTACAAAATACTTATATCCAAGAGGTTATTATATTGAACAAAAAATTACCCATATTCTAAGAGCCTTTGAACAAAAATAAGTAAATCAAAATCGAACCATTAGAACCAGAGATAGAGTACAAAATTATTATTAGGCCATCTTTGATGGCCGACATTTTGATGCCTCGCACGGATTTTTGAGCGCCACCCAATTTGAAAATTTTTCTTTATGAATACAATTTATTTTACCGAATTGGCATAATCTTATCAAAAATTGAACCTTTTTTGGGGGGTTAGTCACCGTACTGTGGCTGCTTGAGTAAATCTTACGGCCTTACGGTTTGAGTGCTTACAACAAAAGCCTGTATTGATTTTCGGACCATAGTGTAACCATTTTGTAACCATATAAAATTAAAATGGAGCTTACGGGTGGCTGATAAGATGTTTAGTCGACTAAATTAATAAATCAGATATTAATCTGATAATCCCTGACCTCACGAAACTGCCGATACATCCCGATATCTCCCGATACTTCCCGATACTCCCCTATCACTGCTATCGGCTTATTGGAACTAACGAACTCAGTAATGATGAGGGCATTACGTTCTCAATTAGCGTTCTAATTGATGACTTAATCATCTGCAGCCCTCTCTATTACCTTGATTTATAAAGACCCGATTCCGAAACGATTATCGTCATTAACGAGGACTTGAGTCGGATCAGAACATGATAATATTCAATAACTTCTCAGACAAAATACGTAAATTTTAATGAGATGTTTCAATTATTCGCGATACGAATGATAAATAAACAAAATAAATTCCAAAAGAGTTACAGTGAGCAGAAAAAGTTTCGATACACCTACTAAATTCACTAAAATAATGGGATGAGTGAGAAAAAAATGACCGTTTTCTTTGTGTTTGAACTTTGCACCGTAAGTCCTCTCTTATATACATCCGGGAGCTGAGAATTGTGATAAGAAGTTTATGTTTGATCCCGTCTAAATCATTTGGTAAACAGTATGCCCTCTATCCGTTCTCAGTACTTCTTTAGCTTTTCTTTGTTCACAATAAGGCTCGCCGCAAGTTGAGCTTCGTGACTTGAAGCGCTGTGATTCAGTGAGTTTCTGTGAAACCCAGAAATGTTAGTAACTCCGCATGTTGGACCGTCCGTGGTTCCGCGGGCCGCAGTTTGCATCCCGCATTTTTTCACCGACTGTCACCGTGACTTTTGTAAAAATAAAAGAAAAAGTAATTGAGACTGTGCGAAATCATCGCCTGCTGTATAATACAAGCCATGCAGATTATATGAAAAATAATCTGAAGGATGAGAAACGGGAGGAAGTGGCCAATTTTCCTACTGTTAAAATAAATGTATTCCAAATTATAATCATTTTAGCTAAGCTCACTATGTAGTGTTAATTGTTTTATTACATAAACATAGTAATAATATTTAATATGTGCCATCGTAAACTGTTAAATCATTTGAATAACACTTCTATTATTTATATTTAGCAATACACAAGCTGCCTTCCCAACGCCAACACTATCCACCTTAATTTCAAATGGTGCCCGGTCGATTTGTTTCTTTAATATCTCATGTTTTTTTTAATTTTTTTATTACGGGATAACCGAAAATAGTGGGTAATTTTTTTCATTTTTTATTCTTTTGTTAAGGCAAATTCCCATGAATTTTTCTTCTCCTCAAATTTTATATATTATTTTATATATATATAACAATTTATTGAAATTTACAACTGTACAAAATTTATACATCAAGCAATATGCTGTTAACTATTAAAATAACGTGACAAAACATGAAAAGTACTACCCATCAGTAGCACTTTAATAAAAATTCTAAACTAGAAGCTCTCTGGGACATCTTCTTTTCAGACGCTTCGGAGAATTATCAGGAATAGTGTGAGAGGCAAGTTGAGTGGTCATGGAGCTTACTATGAAAGGATAGATATCTGGTTTGGGCTAAATCTGCAACATATGGAACATTAAGATCTTTATGGATAAGTTTATTGGTGACAAAGTAAGGTGCATTGAGGATTTTTCGAAGGATTTTGGATTGTAAGGATTGGATACGAGATGAATTGGATGGTTTAGTGGAGCCCCAAAGCTCAACTCCATACGTCCAGATAGGTCTAATCACAGTCATGTATATTAGTCTTTTGTAATTAATCGGGAGCTTTGAACGTTTGTCTAATAAATGTTGAATTAATCTGTAGCGACGGGCAGTTCCTTGTCTTTTTAAACTTGTATGTGGATTCCAAGTAAGACGTTTGTCCAAGTGGAGTCCCAGGTAGCGGATCTGTTCAACAGGGATTAGTGGAATATCATTCTCCTCAAATATAACTCTTTCTTTTGTTTTTAACTTCGTAATTATTTCCTCATGTTCAAACTCTTTTTGAGATTCGGACTCTGAACTTAAATCCATCAGTACTAGCTCATTCATAGCCATTTCGCTACACCATGTACTACCAGGCATGCTAGCCATTTTGAAACTGCTTTATAAAACTGTGTTTCAACTTGCGGTGGGCTCCTTATCAGTTTCTTCTCCCGCAGAAACTGACTATGAATCACCCTGCTTTACGTCATGCGGTGGGTCTGACAGTAAAGTACGAAATTCTCGTAATTTTGTTTCGTTGTTGGAAACGGAAGTTTTCAGCACCATTCGTTTAGTGGCAGAATTTGAGAATGAAGACTCTTTGAATGAAAGGACAGTGAAAAGCTGGTTCCAAAAATTTAACGAAGGTGAATTGAGCCTTGAAAGGAAATGAGGACCAGGGCGTGTTTCAGTAGTCAACCAGGACGCTCAACCATCAATCGCTTGACCAGGAGAATGTACGAATTTTTGGTTCAGTGGTATCCAGGTTTAGTCAACAGGAAGCAAGTCTTGTACTATCAAGACACCACACCTCTCGCCTTACAAAAGAAAAACTAACTAATTTGAATGGAATCGAGCTTCTCCCTCACCCGGCAAGTAGTCCAGACCTAGCACCATCAGACTACCACCTGTTCGGATCAATGGCTCATTTCCTTCATGGAAAAACATTCAACAGCTTATATGAAGTTAAAAGTGTGGTTCGTGAGTTCTTCGTTTCAATTGCCAAAGAGTGGTACCATCTAGGAATTTTACAGCTGGCTTCCAGATGGCGTTAAACCATAGAGCACAATATTTTATATTTCGATTATCAAAAACCTTGTAAGTAGAAGAAAATTTTTCTTGATTTTTACCTATGCAACGGTCTAAGAAAATTTTTCTTGATTTTTACCTATGCAACGGTCATTTTTTCTGACACATCCCATTACAATTACTCCTACTCTCGTAGTAGAAAAATATCTTTATTGAAGATATCATATTCTTTTTAATTCACGTGAAAAACACACCTAATAATTAAAAACCCCAAAATATGGATAATATTTATGTATTTACTCTGTAAATAGAAAAAAGTGTGAACTGACTGTAACAAAAGTTTTTGTAACGCATCAAATTACCTCATTCAATCCCTTAAATACTTAAAGTCTGATGCCAGAATAATCGTTTCTTTAATAACCGCGTAACTTAGGCACAAAAAGAAAAAAAAAAAATAAGCAGGATATCTGGAATACCCATAAAACAAAATTCACTTAATTCCACTGATAATGGTTTCAGATCTGCCAATTTTTTACACGAAGGCCACTTGTGCATATTTGATATTTCATAATTACTTAAGACAACACTGATTGAGTCTAAGGAATTTTCACGCTGATCCTAGTTTTTTTTTTTTTTTTTTTTTTTTTTTTTTTTTTTTTTTTTTTTTTTTTTTTTTTTTTTTTTTTTTTTTTTTTTTTTTTTTTTTTTTTTTTTTTTTTTGTAAGCAGGGCCATGCCCTATACAAAGAAGTTCGGCTATATATTATGTTCAATGAAATAAGATACAAACATTAATACAACTACAAATATTATGCACATTATCATACTCATCTAATAATAATTCAAATAATATACCAAAGCACTTTGAATAAACTAAGAATTAAATACAACTAATAAAAATTAAATAAATATTTTTTATCTAAATAATAAAAAATACCTAATAAAATAATTAACACTTTTTTTTATGTCCTTTATAAACCTTTAAACTTTATCAAAGATTATATTAAACAACTACTTTCAAGTATATATAAATATATGTCATATCTCAGGCAAATAGGTATATACATGATACTGATATTTTACAGTTAAATCTACTATATCTCAGTAAAAAAATTTCTGATTTTAATTATATTTAAAATAAAATATGCCAGTTTTTTTTGCTTCTATTTCATTTTGTGGATTAAGTATTTGAAAACTGTCATTTGAATCAATGCTAGGGTAATAAGTGTTACGCAGGCCATTATAAATTGGGCAAGTGTAAAGAATATGTCCGAGGTCTTCATTAGTTTTCATATTACAAACCATACAGATTTCTTGAGGATTAATTTGTGTGATTTTATCTGGAGTGGTTATTTTTATTATATGTTTTCCTGTAGTTCTTAACTGTGCAATAATTCTAGTGAAAATAATATTTATCCGTATATTAATGTAAACAGGGATTGAACCGGTTGGATTAATGCTATTGTAGAATTGCTAAAATTCGACTGCTGGCTAGAGGATAGATCCGAATTAAATAAATAAATTTTGTATTTTTCTAATACAGTTTGACTTTTTTCTTTGAGTTTAACTATATTTGATTCGAAAACTATTCCCCCTTCTCCGATTTTATCCAGTAAATGTTTTATTTGTAAACACCAATTATACTTAAAATTAGCATTTCTACTTGAAGACAGCTTGACTAAGTTATAAAAACACAACTTTGGAAGCCTATCATCACTCATTTGGACTATGGTTTTAAATAATTTAAAGCTATTTTAAGAGGCAGCCAACTAGCATGAATAGAGCCAGTCTCAAGCCTCACAAGCCAATTTGGTGTAGATCTCGATAAACAGAATAACTTTTTATAGAAATTAGTGTTTATCTTCTCTAATTCCTCTAAATACCTCAAACCCAAATATTTACGGCGTATGTGATTGTACTGTCAATTATTGCTCCCTTAAGGTTGCCCCGGACTGACTGTGCTCGAATTCTTGCTCCCCTACATGTATCTAATACCGCTCCTATTGCTGCATTTCCACGAGAAACAGAATTTTTTGTTTGTTTTAAGAATAAACCAGATCGCGAAAACAGTACACCCAAATAATTAAATTCATTAACAAATTTTACAATGTTCCCTTTAATTATTATTGTTTTTTCCTTTTTCGGTCTTCCATTGTAAAATTTTAGGATTTTGGTTTTTTCAAAATTCATCTTAAGGCCATTAGCCAGGCAGTAATCGTCGAAGACATTTAACTTCTCTTGTATATCAGTGTTGCAATGACCAAACAGAACTACGTCATCTGCATAAAGAAGTAAGATCAAATCTGTTTTTTTCACTAATTGGGATACCAGTGATCCCTTTAGATCTGAAAAATTCCTCGATATCACACAGAAATAAATTTAATAGCGCCGGACTCAAGGATTCCCCTTGCAACAGGCCTTCTGTAATTGCAATGTCATTGGTAAATGTACCATGGTCACCTTTTATTTTCATGTTAGCTCGACTATAGAGTGATATGAGTAATCGCATTATCCAAATCGCAAATTTACCACTAACCCCTATTTTAAATAATTTCAACCATAGTAAATTGTGTGTCACAGAGTCAAAAGCTCTCTGCAAATCTATGAATGCAACGTACAAATACTTTTTTTGTGTCAGATAATTTTGTATTATACAATTTAAAATGAAAATATTGTCCATACAACCGCGCCTATTTCGGAACCCTGCTTGGCATTCTGGTGTAATCCCTATATCATCTGACCAGATCGTAAGCCTATTTAACAAATTAATGTAAATATCTTTAATATACAGTTGGTTAAAGCAATACCTCGATAATTATTTGGTAATGATTTATCACCCTTCTTGTAAAGCATTATAGTTATTATATGCGTCCTAGCCTGAGGAATATATTCAGTTAACAATATTCTATTAAACAGAACCTCAAGATATAACAACCAATTCGGAGGAAACGATTTATAGACTTCATACGGAATCATATCTATGCCAGCAGCTTTGCCATTTTTACACTTGTTTATGGCAGATACGATTTCATTTCCAGATATGTGCGAGTCTAACAAGGGGTTTCCCACATCAGATAATAACTCATTAAAGGTGATGCGATTTGGATGCAATTTTGAATGAAAGTCTTCCCATTTACTCAAACCAATCTGATCTTGTTGAAATTTACGATTATTTTGAAAACTATTTATACGCTGATCCTAGTTACATCTCATGTTTTATAACAGTTAGTTGATTGTAGTGTTTCAACAGGTTTGATTCCTTTGAGGGATAAAGTCGTGCTTTCAACAACTAAATATTTTTCAAAACGATTAAGTTTTGCATTAATTTTATGCTATATTCATTGTAATTTAAACATATACTACTCATTTTGATCTATATATTTGCCTAACGTCATGGTATTTGACAATAAAGTAAAATCCCCTCTTTGATATGAATTAGGAATGACTTTGCACCAAGTATATTTTGGCGCAAGGTGACCTCCCTGTGGGAAGAAGTCTCAGGCAGCGTTGCTCCTCCTAAACTAATCAATAAACGAGTATTTTTTGAAGTTAAGGAGTTAATAGGCTGATTAAAATTCAAATTATTTGGGATAGCGTTTTGCTTCTTGTTAATAAGGTTTTTGTCATCTATGTGCAAGTATATTGACTGTTAAAATTTTTCCTAGTTATAGCTTTTCAAGCCATAGTGTTCGTTTTTATATTTTAACCATTTTTGTATAACTATTGCAGATTGCATTTTTCCAAAAGTGTTTCTCTAAGAATCTGTTTGCAATTTATTTTATAGGTATCGTTTTGTTCCTTGTTTACCAAAATTATAGGTGTTTACGTTATTTAGGCATGTTTAAGATCGTTATTTTGTTTCTATATAATACTTTGTTGGAATGTTCTTGTATTATATATATATATATATATATATATATATATATATATATATATATATATATATATCCTCAATTCCTCAATAAACCATTAAAAATTGTGCAATTTTGTTTCTCATTTCAATGAAAACATTGCAATTTACAATCGTTTCCTTCAACAACATCCACAGAGAAAAAAATCACTAGGCTAAACTCCAAACACTATTAAGAAATGACTTTGCATCTCATAACTAATATCAAGCTTTGACTTAGCATCTCATAACTAATATCAAGCTTGGACTTTGCTCCAGAATACTTTTTTAATGCTTTTTTAATTGAAAAAAATGTGGTGGTGCAAAGTCACGGGTACCAGGTTGAGGCGTAAACAGAATATTTTGAAATCCAGTTTTCAATATTAACCCTCCAGTAGTCGCAAACCTAAAACTAACACCAATAGTCGCAACGATCTGACAGATCACCTCTTGAAATTCAATCATTTTTCTGATAATTTTATCACTTTTATTTTTCTCATTTACTTTATTTGAATTTTAAAGGATTGCACATAATAATACACATTAATAAAATAAGTAGTACAAATACTATTTATCTATTATAAAAACTTTTAACAATTTTTTTGTTATCACAACTTTTTAACTATTATTTACTTCACTAATTTTCTTTATACAGCTTTGACAGACATTTTTTGAATGTTCTAAACATAAATACATTTTAAATTGTTCACAAAAGTATTCAGTCAGCCTTCGTTTTTAACATAATTCACAACGTCGTCTTATAGAGCAGCGTCCTTCACGACTTTCTTCAGGTGGAGCATCCTCTTTTCTATAATATATGAAACATAAACAAACTCTTACCTATAAATGAATTATCGGTAATGCATTCCTTATCACTAGATACATCATCTTCGTGTTCAGTATCTGAATGCTCAATTCTTTCTTTAACGTCTGTCTCACTTTCGTCAAAATTTTCTACATCACTATTATTCTCCGTATTACATAGAATGATTTTTACAAATCATTTCAATATCGTCTGGGTTTTCTAAATCGAACGTGCGCGTACTATTTATAATGTAATAATGGTAGAAAAAATCTGTGACGTCAGTAGTCGCAATGAGCCTAATAGATCTTGTCCACGTAACAGCGGAATAGAAACTAAATAACTAAAAATCTAGAGAGAATATTGGGAATTTGACGTCACTAATGCATTCGAGGAATGTTCGTTGATTGATACTGAGTCGCTTATCTCGTAATAAAAATCCTACTCGGAATACTGCGCAAAAAATACCTTGGGTGATCTCTCAAATCGGTTGTGACTACTGGAGGGTTAAATTAACCAGGCGCTCTTGACAGACAGCCGTAGTTATGTCAGTAATAATACTTTGAACATTTATGTAAATAACATGAAATTAAAAATATAATTAATATACATTATTTTTTAAATAAATAACAAACTTGAAGACACCGGGGCCAACTAAACTACACGTAAACAATATAAACAAAAACTGAGCTCAACAATTGCAGAATACACAGGTAGTTCCAGAAATAGGCCTGTTAAAAAAAGACATCGTAAGCAGAACAAAATACTCGTAAAGTCATCGAATATTAACCAACATAAATAACAAACCTGTCAGGAACACACGTTAATTAGTGAATGAGGAAGAGACCCAGCGTCTTGAAGCGTTGGTGAATAAGCCAGAAGAACAATGCGGTAATGCCAAGGTGCCATCTTAATCTCATCAAGCAGTCAAATTAATTAAATCCTATTGGAGGAAATAATTATATTTCCGGCACGGCTGTGGCTTCCACTCTTGTAATTTTCCTGAGTATTCTGAAGAACATTTCTATGAATTCTTCCAGATTCTGCTAATTTACAATTAGTGATCATTATGGCTGTAGGATATGTGCATTCTCATATTTCTCCTAGACAACTAAAACATCTAATATCATGAAAATATATATGTTTTGAGGCATTTGGAATCAGTTTGAGTTATGTTCATTTTTCATTTTTTTTCCCTAATACTAGATATAGACCGACTGTCAGCCCAACCAGATTTCTTGTTTCAGTTCCGCTCAATTACTTAAAGTATTACTTAATTCACTTTTCTCATTTCCCTTCTCTCTAACATCATTCCATAGCCCATTCTCTCACTCAGTGTCCACCAAGACACATCATTCGTTCCCTGTTTATTAGTGCACTCCTAAAATTCCAAAAATCCCTCTTTCAAAGACGAATGATCTTGTTAGAAAGTTTGTAAGTGGATTCTCAATGGATAATTGTTTGGGGGGAGGAAACGTTTTAAATTGTGTTTATTTCGGTATTGTATCAACCATTACACGATTTTTTAGTAGCAAAGCACTTAAAGAAAAGCAAAACACTAATAAAACAAAAAAATTGTACCAAATTTTGTAACAATCACTGTCACTCGATCACGAAAGTCTAGTTTCAAATTCGATTTATATCGTAATTTAGTACGAACTGACATATCCTTCCATAAATTAAGCTACCAGGTATGCAAGTTTAAAATGTCGTTTATTTCTTAAAATATATACACAGTAATTTAAAAAAAAGTATAATATATTTTATTCAAAGTACTGACCCTCGCTTTCTACACATTTTGTCCATCTCTCGGGCAATATATGGATACCATTCCAAAAGAATGCTTCATCTTTATTTGAAATCCATTCATCGAGCCATTTTCGTACGTTTTCGAAATTGTTGAAGTGTTGCTCCGCCAATGAGTGTCCCATCGATGAGAAGAGGTAATAATCAGAAGGCGCCAGGTCAGGTGAATACGGCGGGTGGGGTAGGAGTTCCCAACCAAGCGAAGAAATCGTTTCCTTAGTCGATCTGGCTGAATGTGCAGAGCGTTATCATGCTGAAGAATGACTTTGGCGTGCCTGTGAGCCCATTCTGGGCGTTTTTCGATCAATGCGTGACTCAAATTGATCATTTGTTGTCGGTAGCGCTCGGTATTGACTGTTTCGCCGGGTTTGAGAAGCTCGTAGTAGACTACTCCCTTCTGATCCCACCACACACACAGCATTGTCTTCTTCCCAAAACGATCCGGTCTTGCACTCGATGTGGATGGTTGTCCTGGCGTTACCCATGATTTTTTTCGTTTGGGATTCTGAAAATAAATCCATTTTTCATCGCCAGTTACAACTCGATGCAAAAAAAACCTTTCTTTCGTGGCGTAAAAGCAGCATTTCGCACACAGTTTTTCGTTTTTTTTCCATCTGTCGTTCGTCCAATTCATGTGGAACCCATTTTCCAACCTTTTGAATCTTTCCCATAGCTCTCAGGCGATCGGAAATGGCTTGCCTAGTGACATTCAACTGTTCTGCCATCATTTGTTGGGTTTGGGTATTGTCTTCGTCTAATAAAGATTGCAATTCGAAGTCCTCAAACTTTTTTGGTCGATTTTCTCGTTTTTGATCAGTAACATCAAAATCACCACGTTTGAAACTTTGAAACCAACGTTCACATGTCCTGACGGTTGGAGCAACATCGCCATAAGTCTCAACAAGAATTCGATGACATTCAGATGCCTTTTTCTTTTGATTAAATAAGAAAATCATGACATGCCGCAAATGCTCTTTATTTGGCTTAAAATTAGACATTTTTAACACCAAAGAAAGGTATGATACGTCCACGTAAACGACTTAAAAACAACTGACTTTTGTAAACAAATGACTAACAAACAAAATAGCGTTTAGAGATAAGCAAATCCTTCAATAGGCTAAGAGCGCATTCTATTGGAATTAAAACGACATTTTAAACTTGCATACCTGGTACTTAACTTAAGTTTTATTTTATTTTTTTATATTAGCCTTGTCTTTTGGTTTTTTAATTGCCTTTTTCGACTTCTTTAACATTTACTAGACAGACATTCAAACCTGATAAATGACAGTTATTAGAACTATAATGACTTATAGAGTTGAGCTTTGGGGCTGCACCAAGTCATCCAATTCATCTCGTATCCAATCCTTGCAATCCAAAATCCTTCGAAAAATAATTAATGCTCCTTACATTGCCTCGAATACAGTTATCCATAAAAACTTTAACGTTCCATATGTTGCTGATTTAGCCCAAACCAGATACCAATCCTTTCATAGTAAACTGCACTCCCACACGAATCCATTAGTCTCCCAACTTGCTTCTCATTCGATACCTGATGACCCCCAACAAAAGAAGATGGCCAAGAGACCTTCTAGTTTAGAACATTTTTTGAAGTGCTACTAGTGAGTAGTTCTTTACAAGTGACTTACATTTCATTATAACCATTTCCTCAAATTTACTTGATGTATATTGATGTATATTGATGTGCAGTTGTAAATATCAATAAATAGTTTTTTAAAAAATATTAGGCAATTTAATTTATTTATTTATTTTTTTTTTTTTTTGAATCCAAGACTTCAATTGAAGTCCTATACTAGATTGGGTGGGAAGGTCAAGATTCATTTCGTGGGTCCGCCACGAAATAAATTCTAACCTGCCAAGGTGGGGTTCGAACCCACGACCTTCTGGTTACTAGCGCACTGAGACCCTCGCGCAACTCACTCGGCAATTGGGTCCCCCATAAAAACTTTAATGTTCCATATGTTGCTGATTTAACCCAAACTAGATACCTATCCTTTCATAGTAAGCTCCATAAGCATTCTAATTCACTAATCTCTCAACTTGCTTCCCATTATGTTCCCGATAATCCACCGAGGCATTTGAAAAGAAGATGGCCGAGAGACCAATTTCAGAAGTGCTACTTTTGAGTGGCTCTTTACAAGTTATTGACAATCCATTGTAATAATTTCATTAAATTTACTTATTTTATATATCTATACAGCTGTAAATATCAATAACTAGAAAAAAAAAATGTCTTTTTACTATTTGTTTCCACAATCTGCATTATTTTTGATCTAACAGAATAAATAATCCAGGTTTTTTGTCAGGCCCGAGCCGTGTTGCTGCCGCTACATGTCGTGATCAACCACATATAAAATAATAATATAAAATAAGCATAATTCGGATTAATGTATGTTGATTTTTGTATATTTTTAGAACTATGAGAAATTAGTCTTCGAATAAAAAAAATCCAATAGAAGCGGCAATTAATTCATCAACCCTAATTGTATCGATTCTTCTATTCCATCATGCGAACTTCATACATTATAAAGGATTTGTTACACCTGCCTCCTTCCTTCTATTACACCTCAAGTTACTTAGAAGCTATATACAAGCATTTCCTCTTCGCAGCCTTGTACAGAATTATGGGTGGTTGTTTTCCTGGAGGACGTCTGGAATGGCCGGCCCTGCGGGGAGTCGTAACCAGTGAAATACGGCTGGAGTCTCCAGGAGTAGAGCCTTTTCTATTCGGGGTCTCCTTGTGCTGGGAATACACTCTACTTTATGAACTATAACTAAAATCCTTTATTATTATCCTGTCGAGAATGATTATTTTTAAGGTAAACCAGAAGGTCTCGACAAAAAAAATAACTACATGTTAAAAATTTAACACAAAAATAAAAACACTTTATTTTATAATGATAACAACCAAAACTGGGAAGGTTACAATTAAATCATTATTAATAGTTATATACAAAACTGGTTGCCTTTTATTATTTTTAACAGTTGAATAGTTTCAATTTTTTTTTTCAAAATTTAATCTTCAGATTAAATGAAAATGAATTTATAAACGTAAATAATATATGAACCGGGTGAAATTACTCTGACGAGAGGGAATTGTAACTAAGAGCGAAGAGGGAGAGACGATCAGAGAACTGAGAGAGGCAGCAAATTGGGCTGGCAATTGGGTTAGCTACCGCCACACTCCGCGACCTACTCAGTGGGGTCGGAGTGCTCGCATATAATCTGTCAAAACTAATTACTCTTCTGAATAAATATACTTTATTATTAGGTTACTTAGTTTTAATTATTTATTTTTTAATTTTTTTTTTTTTTTGGGTCTTATAATTCGTAGAGAAAACATTAATAAGAGGTTTTGAGGTTATGTATTTATTTTTATTAGGCTCTTTATTTATTTTTTTCTCTTCTTTTCATTTATTTCTCGTTGTAAATATTGCCTGAATGGATCACTGAATCCTTTAATATTACTTATTGCCGTCTTTGAGGCAGATTTTATACTTTCTCAATAAAGTATATATATTTTTTTTTATAATTTGGATTGATGAGTTAATTGCCACTTCTATTAGAATTATTTTATTACACATCACATCAGCGCTATGTTACTAGAATTAAATATGCAAAAGTTTTCAAAAATGTAAGACAAGAAATCAAATATCTGGTATCTGGTTTGGGCTAAATCAGCAACATATGGAACATTAAGATCTTTATGGATAAGTGTGCTTGTGATAAAGTAAGAAGCAATGAGGATTTTGAATTGTAAGGATTAAATATGAGACGAAATGGACGGTTTAATGGATCCCCAAAACATATAATTAAAACTCATAATCATCTGTAAATTTGAGCTTTGAGACTCAACTAAACTATCCAATTCATCTCGTATCTAATTCTTATAAAACCTTAGAGAATTGTAAAGGAGGCCAGGGTTCTGCGAGGACCATAAGTGCCATAAAATGGTGATGGTGATGATGATTATGATGAATGTGTAATGAAATGGTACTGTTGTCTAGCAGAATTAATTCTATTAGTATAAGTTGTAATATAAGTTCTTCATTTTCTTATTGCGAATAAAAATATTCAACAATCTGACTATCTACTGTTTGCAGTGGCGATTTATGGTCTTTGAAGGGACTTGTTTTAAATTTTACACCAAGGATTATTAATGTTGTAAACAAAAGTCAAAAATGTAATTTTTTTTTTATTATTATTATTATGGGAAAGGACTGATGGATATTAACTACATAAATAACCACCAAAAAAAAACTGTCACCATCGTCAGCGGTACCGCCCGATTTCTAAGAATCGAATTTAGGTCGTCGATTATCGATACCGACAAATCGGCAATCTGGAATCGACACCTGGAGTTTTTGGGCCTGGGAACAGGAAGGGAGGTTGCCAAAGTTCCCTTTTTTTCGTTTTGCACTCATATCTCGAAAACAGTGCGTCGTATGCAAAACATGACTATTTACTCAATTAATGATAATTAAATTATCTACAACTTTTATTTTATACACATTTCTCATATTCTTTACCGTTTCCGAGATATACGCTTGGAAAGTATGAAGGACTTTAGTATGTTGAAGTAGTAGGTTGATGATAAATTGGCGTACATATGTGTATTTTGAATAAAATTTAATTTTATACAATATTATTTATGGAGTCTTTTGTCGTAGGATGAACGTTTTAGAATATATGGACGGAAGTTTAACAGAAAACGTGAGGTGAAATTGGCATATGGTGATACGGTTTTCTTAACACAGTGTCTAAAATTTAGGTTATTTTTTTTAAACTTGACTTTAAGATATTTAGTGATTATAAAACTATAAAAAAAAAGTGTTCATCTTCAGCCATCTGTTAGCCGCTGACAGTGTAGTGCTCTGAAGAGGATTAAATCAGCTAAGTTTTTTTTTTTATAGTTTAAAGAATGTTGGAGATTGGGGATCCTCGTGATGTCCCTCCAGATAAACATGAGGTCGAAAATATAGTAGAAATGACAGAAATTGTGCCACAAGTTTTACAAGTTAGGAGTTTAGATAAACCATTTATTCCACTCAAATATAATAAGTACGATTCAGGTCCTTTTTATGTATTTGTCGAATCTATTCTAGAGGGGCGTAATATTGGCAAACTTCATCCAATCAGTTTTGGAAGTAAGCTATTCAAAAATTTTCCCCAGTTTAACAAATCTATTCTAAATATAAAATCCATTGGCAGAAATAGAGTAAAAATTGAAGTAAGAGATAAGGAAAATGCAAATTTAATGATTTCCGAAATTAATAATAATAAAACTGAAAATTTAAGAGCGTATGCCCCTAGATTCATAGTTGAAAAAAAAGGTATTATGAGAGGAGTATCAAAAGATATATCGGATGAAGAAATTAAAAATAATATAGAATCAATTGAATATGAACAAAAATTTTGTATAGTATCGGTGCAAAGGTTAATGCGAAAAATTGTAAAAGAAGACAAAAGCGTTTACCGAGTACCTACAGAATCTGTAGTGATAACTATTAGAGGTCCCAAATTACCTAAGTTTCTTTCAATATATAAAGTTATTTGTAGAATAGATAATTTTGTACCGCGAACAATTCAATGTTATAAATGCCTTCGTTGGGGTCACATAGGGAAAAACTGTAAAAATTCTTTACGTTGCAGTAAATGTGGTGAAGGCCATAAAGTGGAGGACTGCCCTCCAGAAAATATAACTAAATGCGTGCATTGTGAACAAAATCACCCGTCTGTGGGTTATGAGCAATGTCCAGAATTTATTAAACAGCGCTCAATTAGGAATCTAATGGTCAATGAAAATATAACCTTTATCGAAGCTAAAGAATTAGTCGTTGGAAAATCTTTTAAATCAGCTCTAACAGATAAAACGCCTAATTTTAAAAATAATAGTTTATTTCCAGATTTAAAACAGGTAAATCGGGTACCTCCTAAGAGGACTAGACATTCTTCGCCTATTAAATCACCGCCAAGTGAAGATCGTTTATTAACAGAATATAAAGATATTATTTCTAACCCTATAATTACAAATAATCCAATAACAAACAACCCCCATAAAAATGAAGATAAAAACTCCGTGAATGAGAGACTAAGCTTAAACGTTGATACGATTTCAGATATTATAATTTTGATTTTAAAAACTTTAAAAGATACAGAAAATATAAATATTAACAGTACTGATATTAAGGCTTTAGTTTTGGATAGAGTTAAATCCCTATCTGAATGAATATAACTCTATTATTTATTTCAGATACATAATACCATATGTTATTAGTCTATATTTTTCTTTAATAAAAAAAACATATGATAAAAATCATGCAATGGAACGCTAGGTCAGCTATCTCAAACAAAGGAAATTTAGAGATATTTTTAACAGAACATAATATAGACGTAGCAATATTAAGCGAAACTTGGTTTCGTCCAAATACTTACGTGAACTTTCCGGGATACAATAACATACGATTTGATCGCCAAGATGGAATTACTGGTGTAGCTATATTAATTAAATCTCACTTTGAGTATAGTGAACTTACTAACATACATAAACCTAGCAATGAATTTCAGGTAGTGGGAATTAAAATAAATTATAACGGTAAGAATCTATCGTTAGTATCTATTTATAACCCGATTCCAAATAACATCTCTGTTGATGAATGGGAAAAATTTTTCAATAGTGTCTCCTGGCCATGTTTTATTGCTGGTGATGTTAATTGTTATCACTCGTCCTGGGGCAGTATTAAATCAGATTATAGAGGTAATAAATTATCTGAGTCAATCGCTAATGCAGGTTTGGTCTTGCTAAATGATGGCTCGCCTACTAGAGTTAAAAGTACTTATCAAAGAAATGAAAGTGCAATAGATATCACTTTAACAACTCCTGACCTCGCACTGTTATATGATTGGTGCACTGAGGACCCAATAGGTTCGGATCATCTCCCAATTATTGTATCCCCAATATGCTCTAAAAATGCAAAAACATATCTCTAAATCAAATGACCACCCTGAGCTTCCAGCTGATAAATGTTTACAGTGGCAATGGAATCTTAAATTTGCAGACTGGGGAAAATTTAGAAATTTAATGGAAAAATATTCAATCGAACAGGCAAATTCTAACCAAAAATACGATTATCAAAAATTTATTTTCAATTTAAATCTAGCAGCTGAAAATTCTATCCCTAAATCATTTCTCCGTACTAGAAATGTAATTAGTAATTCATGGTGGACCAAAGAATGCCTAACCTTCATCAACGATAGAAAAAATGCCTATAATATTTATAAACAAAACAGCAATTACGAATCATATTTAAACTACAAAATCGCTACTGCTAAAACGAAAAGATTTATTAAGCAATGTAAATCAAACTCATGGCGTGAATTTTGTAATTCGCTAAATAAAGACACCAATCCATCAGTCATTTGGAAACGATTAAAACAATTAAAAAACCGAAAAACCACAAACAAACAACCTACTGGCAAAGGTGAATGGGTAGAGGAATTTTTTAATGAAATCTGCCCTCCAATAGCTTCAGAAAAATTAAATTTAAATAATAATATAGTTGAACATATTCTCTTTAAGAAAATGGACATTAATGAATTAAATATCGTGCTACAATCAAAACGCAATACCACTCCTGGGTTAGACCGAATTCACTATCAAATGCTAGATCAATTACCAAAAATGGCTAAAGAATTACTTATCGACATGTTTAATGAAATATGGAAAAATGCTAGTTTTCCCTACTCATGGGGTGAATATCTTGTCGTTCCTATTTTAAAGCCGGGTAAGGATAATAAAGTCGCCTCTTCATATCGTCCAATTTCATTATCTTCGTGCGTCCTTAAGACATTTGAAAGAATAATTAAAATGAGGCTAGAGTGGTATTTGGAAACAAATAATATTCTGCCTTTAAACCAATATGGCTTCAGAAAAGGTAAATCTGTTCAGCAGGCTCAATCCCAACTTCTATTTGACATCTACTCAGCATTTACAAAAAGCAAAACGGTCACTGCTGTATTTATAGATATTTCCAAAGCATATGACAGCATTATATTCAGTGAATTAAGTAGGGCTATGTCTAATGTACAACTTCCTGAAGGCTTTATTTATAGAATTTTAGAATTATACAAAGACAGGAAAATTTTTTTGGGAGTAAACCGACAAATTACAGAATCGCGTATAGCTCGAATCGGTTTGCCTCAGGGAGGCATTTTAAGTTGTCTTCTCTACGCCGTTTACGTAGCTGATATAAATAAAAATATAACAGACAATGCTCACCTGATTCAGTACGCCGATGACAACTGTTTGTATACCATAGGTAAAGATACTAATGATTGTTTTCAATCCTTATCACCAAAAATAGACAATTTACTTACATGGGCGACAAAGAAAGGCCTGTCAATATCAACTGAAAAATCAACAGTCTGCATTTTTAATAAAAAAAGAAAACAAATAGAACAGGAATTTCTCACCATCAACAATCATAATTTTCCAATTAATAAGGAGGTAAAATTTTTAGGTCTCGTCTTGGATCAGAAATTGAGCTGGAACCAACATATTGTTAAAATACTCCAGAAATGTGAAAAATACAACAATATATTAAGAGCTATCTGTTCAACTAAATGGGGGGCTGCCCCTAAAATATGTATTGATTTCTATAAGTCAACAATTAGGGCTATAATAGATTTTGGTTGCGTATTTTATGGGAACGCGGCAAAATCTAAATTACACACTCTCGATAGAGTGCAGTATAGATCTATCAAAACAAGCTTAGGCCTACTTAATAGCAGTCCGAATAATAATATTTTAGTCGAAGCTGGAGAACCTCCATTAATAATCAGAAGGGAAATTTTGACCGGGAAATTTGT
This sequence comes from Euschistus heros, assembly GCA_003667255.2. NCBI lineage: Eukaryota > Metazoa > Arthropoda > Insecta > Hemiptera > Pentatomidae > Euschistus > Euschistus heros. The sequence goes on from RCWM02000764.1 coordinate 263,120, forward strand.
CATAAAATTGCTAGCAGAGGACAGCGAGTTAAATAATAAACTGGTTCAACTAACAACAGAAACCCTAACTCACAGATATTGGAAAAGCAAAACACCTCCCCCATTGGTAGCAGCTTTTTTAAACTTATCCAGCTATAAAGATACGATTTATAGTATGAAAAAACCTCCTATATTCAATTGTATATACGATATATTTTCAATAAACATAGAAATAATTCCGATTCCCGACCTTGTTACAATTCCAGAAACCCAACGCGATTCATATTTCAACGAATACATTAAATCAAATTTTCCATCTTTTTATCTAATATTCACAGACGGATCTAAGAGTCCAGAAGGAGTAGGCGCTGCTGTCTATATTCCTACATACAACAAAAGTATACTTATTAGTTTACACAAAAAGGCTTCGGTTTACACAGCCGAACTAACAGCGATATTAACTGCTCTAGATCACATAAAAGATAGCCACTTCAATAAAAGTCTAATTATAACTGACAGTTTAAGTGCCATAAAAAAACTAGAAAATCTAAATTTCAACTCCAAAACATCCTCTTTAATAATCTCGATTTTGGAAAAAGTTCATACCATTAAAAAACTAGGTAAAACTATTAAATTTGCATGGATTAGGGGCCATGCAGGTATTAAAGGCAATACAGCAGTCGATAGCTTTGCCAAAGAAGCAACAAAAAAAACCGATTGATAAATGTCATGTTCCATTTTCAGATATATTTCACGAATTAAAAATTTCCATGAAGGTTGAATGGCAGAAAAGGTATGCAAAAGAAGATAAGGGATTGTTTTATAAATCTCACTGCCCACTGGTATCAATGGAACCATGGTTTGGTAACAGCAATGCTCCCAGATCATGGATAAGATCAATGTGCAGATTGAGAATTAATCATGCTATCTGTGGTTCGTACTTATACAAAATTAAAAGAAAAGATATGGATTACTGTGAATTGTGCGAAGTTAAAGACGATCCGAAACATATAATAATGTCATGCATAAAATATTCTGCCGAGCGATACCATTTTATAAATAAAATTAAAAATATAATAAATAAAGACAACCCTTCTTATATAGATATTATATCAAACCCTAATTCTGTATTAGAAACGTTAGGCCATTTTATAAAATCCACTGGCATTAAATTATAAAAAATCATAGATTTTCACTTATTAAGAAAAAATAGAAACAAACAATTATTTGAATATGAAATATTTTAAAGTTGGCCAATGGCGTCTAGCTAAAGCCATAAAAAAAAAAAAAAAAAAAAAAAAAAAAAAAAAAAAAAAAAAAAAAAAAAAAAAAAAAAAAAAAAAAAAAAAAAAAAAAAAAAAAAGGTGAAATTGGTTTTTGTCAACACTTTTTACATTTTTTAAGCGTACAGAAACGGTACAGAATATGAAAAATATGTATAAAATAAAAGTTCGAGAAAATTTAATCAACAATAATTTAGTAAATAGTCATGTTTTGCATGCAACGCACCGTTTTCGAGATATAAGCGCAAAGCCAAAAAAAAAGGGACCTTTCGCGTCCCCCCTTCCTGTTCCCAGGCCCGAAAACTCCAGGACTTTTAGTATATTTACTTTCTAACTACCCCGAACATGTTTCCGAAGAAAAACCTTGGATTACAGAAAACTTGCTCTGCCCCCACTGAACTGACTGAACTATAATAGCTAGAAACCTTAATTTAATACGGCTTTTAATTTTTTCAAGCCATCCATCGCTAACCTGAAATCGCCTTTTCCAATGATTTTACTGTAGAAAAACTTTTGGTATTTTATTGAAATGTTTTGGCAAGAGGAAGGGCAAGATTTTTAAGATTGTATCTAGATATATATTGTATATATATTATATTGATTTTTAGATATATCTCGTATCACACTAGTAATCAAATGGTTATGTTGAATTCCCTTAGTTTTCAAGACCCAATTTTAAAAATTCCATTAGGTTTTGAGAATCAGATTCATGTTAAACATTTGATATTTTTATAGAAACACCTAGCTATTCCAAAAATATCAGATATTTTTCATGTAATTCTGTTCTTCGAATTCAAATCGAATTTATAAAGCCGTGCTCTAAAAAGTAAGAGAATTTAACTTAACCACTTATTCCCTGTGGTGATAGATATAATGTAACATAAAATTCTAAACACTACAAATTAAAAACGATTGAAAAATGTGTAATTTTTGAGTCAAAAATGTTTCGTTTACGAATAGGATTGAAAAAGAATCCACCATTGGTTCTGGGTAAATTTCAATGATTATAAAATTATTTTTTCTAGAAAATATGCTGTAATTAGCAAAGAGCTTGCAGGAATAATTATGCACAACCTGGAGTTCCTGGAACAGGTAGAGTACATGAGCTCACTTCGTAATTAGAGCGAACTCTGTGGAGGTAGGAGGTACTTAGCAAGATGTATAGCGTATCTAATGCTAACTGGATATTTATCAATGATTTAGCGCTATGGGAATAGAACCTGAGCAAGGATAACACATACAATAAAATATTCTAAGCGAATCCTCTATAAAGATCATTTTGGAATAACGAATCATTTTATTGTAGAAATTGAAAAAGATCTTAGCTTAGATCTCTAGCAATAAAAATATTAGTTTTAAAAACGTTAATATAAATTGTGGTGCTCGAATCATTTAAAGATGCAACAGAAAATTCACACCTAAATCAACAAATTCAAAGGCTTAGCGAACCCGAAAGGTCTAAGCCAAATCTACCAATTTCTTATCACACACCTCCTTATCCCTAAACCCATGAAAACCTAAGCCCACAATATCTGACGTTAAACAATTCTTCCCTCCACCACTCGGTTCAGGTTTAACACAAAGGCTTGATTTTTGAACTACAGAACCGATTACCTCGAACCCCACATATTTACAGGGTGATCAATATTCGATGGCCACCCCCCTTTTTTTTTCCCACATTTTTTTTTTAATTTTGAAACGAAACTCTCAGGGTTTTAACTGTGTCAAATAAAGTTTCTTTTCACGTTAGAGTCAGCTCTCTAACCTTCTCCAGTTCTTCTCCAGCGTCGCTAACTTTGGAATTTCCAATGGGATGTGATATTCTTTTACGACGGATTTCGATAGAGAATTACATATTGAATCGATTTCATACTGGTAAATGTTTTGATCCCGAGCACCGTTTCGCCGCAAATTACGAAAAAAATCATTTTTAAAAAATAAGCTATCTAAAACTGGTATTGAATGCAAAATTACTTTTTAATTGAAAAAAAAAAAAAAAATATTTTTCAATTACCGGAGATTTTGGCTTCTAATGTAGCTAAAACTGGTATTGAAAAAATAAAATGCAGAGGGGACCTTCCAAGTCGACCTGTTCTTACCGCTCGTTGTACTAGTCACAGGACTTAATTTCATATATTTTTTCAATGTTTTTTTTATTTTTGCAATACCAGTTTTAGACTGCTTATTTTCTTAAAATGATTTTTCGCGATTTGCGGCGAAAGAGTGCCCCGGATAAAAAATTCACCAGTATAAAATGGATTCAAAATTCGATTTTCTATCAAAATCCGTCGTAAAAAAAATACCTTAACCCATTAGAAATTCCAAAGTTAGGGTCGCTGGAGAAGGATGGAGAGCAGACTGTAACCTGAAAAGAAACTTTATTTGACACATTTAAGACCTAGAGAGTTTCGTTTCAAAAATTTCAAAAACTGGAAAAAATGGGGGGTGGCCATCGAATATTTAACATCCTGTATATATATATATATATATATATATATATATATATATATATATATATATATATATATATATATATATATATATATATACAAGATGTTAAATATCTCGATGTCTCTCGACCTCCCGACGAATACGTTAGACAAGAACATAAAGGATTAAACGGGAAGAGAGGAAGTCCTTTTAAAAAAAAAAAAAAAAAATTAATCAGTTTTTAAAAGGACGAAAACTAATTTGTCGGAAAAGAATGACGGAGCATGACCTTCGGCTATAAAAAATCGTCAGATGCTTTCAGATCTAAAACCAGTATCCTTCAGTGGCTTTTGGTATACTTATTTGCGACTTCACAAACTAATCTTTCCGATTTCAATCTGGCACTGCATCGCTCTGAGCTGGAGTTCCTCAAGGCAGCAGTTTGCTTTCGGTCATTTACATTCTCAACTCTGCTGGTATTTCTAGAAACTAGAGATGTGTCGGTTCCAAATGTCAATTCTCAATTCCACCGATTCTTGAGAAAAGAATCGGTATCTGGAATCGATGTCCCAAAGTCGATTCCGAGGAACCAATCTGTACTACTGTCATTGGCAATATTTTTGTGATATTTAATTATAAAATTATTATACATCGTCTCTGACCCAAGAATCGATATTTTTGCATCTTATGTAACAGAAAAATATTCATGTTCTCGATTTAAATACACTGCTTGGCACAGGATTTTAAACAATTCCCATCAATACTTAAGGATTGCTTCAGAATGTCAAACATTAATTGGTTGAAGATAATTATTTGCTGTATACTTATTAAGTGCATTTTTAATTAGCAGAAGCTGAAAAAATAACAAAATCAATACAGCTAGACATCCGCACCATTCAATCATACATGTTTATCCATCAGAAGATTTTGGTCGTCCCAGAATAAACATTATTAGTCCAGTCAATGATTGCTGAAATGAGGGGTGTAGAGTGCATGGAATATGCGATAATTTTTGACTTCACAGCTTTGTTAGGAGTAGTTAGAAGGTAAACATACTAAAAGTCCCCACCGCTGGGGGGTGAGCTAACGGTATGGGGGGGGGGGAAAGAAGTTCCATTTTTTTGGTTGTTCGATAATATCTCGAAAACTGTAGACTCCAGAGAAATATGTTTCAAATAAACATAAAAGCTAATTACATTTACTATAAAATTTTATATATATAAATTTGTCGTAATTCTAACTGTTATTGAAAATAGGTGATTTTTGGGAAAAAACAAATGTCACCTCACTTTTTGTCAAACTTTTGCTTCTATTACGTTCCACAATTGATTTTCAGAAAAAAGTCCAGCAAAAAAAACAGCAAAAAAAAAAAACAAACAAAAAAACGAAAAGCAACTGCGGGTGGCTAGAATATATAATAGAAACAAAAAAAAAAAAAAAAAAAATATATATATACAGATTTTTTCTGTGGACTTGGATTATTAGAAGATATGTTTCCCAAAGCTAACATAACATAACATGTTTTAGACACACTATTGGTCTAACAGAGCAAAGTCATCAAATGATGGAAAAAAAACAGACTTTAGATTCGAATTCTACACCTTTGAAAACATACCTATATAAAATTTGAAGTCGATGCAAAAATATTTAGAGGCTCAAAATGCGATATCCAGAAAAAAACACAGTTTTGTCCCACTGTGCGGCGCAACCGGCCGACAGTTAACACTGAACGGGAAAAAAAAAAAAAAAAACAGAAGAGCCAGAAAGTTATTCCTGCATTAGAAAGGGTATAGATAAAAATAGAAACCGTCTAGAATTTTAAAATTTAACTGTAAGGACAAACCATTCAAAAATACGAAAACTTGGTACTCCGGTGTGAACGATATTACTTGAGTAAAGAAAGTAAGGAAAGTAATGACCACAAAAAAAAAAAAAAAAAAAAAATTAAAAAACTTTTAATTTCGTTAAGCAACCAGGAAAATTTTTAATTCTGAGGAAAAAAAGTTTAAATACAATGAAAGTTCTCTCGGATTTGCTGTAATTTGAGCCGTTTTATAAATGTTAAGTGCCGAAGCGGGTGGGAACGGATAAATGATTAAAAATCGGAAACCTTGGGTGGACGACAGGAGTCGGTGATTTTGTGGGACAAAGGGGAAATGCTTGAAGATTTTGCGATGGCTGAAAGAGGGAAGAACTCCTTCATTTCTTTTAAATTGAGTCCGCTCATCCTCCCCCTCCTGAAGGAATGCCAATTTAGGGGCTGAAGCTAGGGTAAAAGGATGGGTGAGCTAGCTTGACCCAATTTTTTTTTTTTTTTAATCTTGGCAACATTTTAATTGATAGGATATACATCAAAGTTGGTCACACTTCAAATACATTGTAAATAAAAATTAATTAGATTACCGTTTTTTTATTTAACATCTAACATGTTTTACCGGTGACCTAATTGGTCAAAAGAATTTTTTTTTTTATTTAGTTGAAATACGATCATATCGTCATCCCAGAATTATCTTGTTCAAAGTCCATTTTTAGGGTATATAGAAATAGGGTATACACCAAAAATTTAGAAAAAAAAATTCTTGTTCTATATCAATTTAAATAACAGTATTATCTTAGCCCATAATCGAGTATTCAGTAAATAAATGTTCTTGTGCATCTACTTTAAAGAATTGTCTAGTTCTGTTGATAGCTTGAGGAATTATAGTGTTATACAGACCGTTCATTTTGTTCTATATCCATAAAATAAACCAGAAACAACTCCAAAGTCAAGGAAGGCAAAACCGAAAGAGGTAAGATAAATTATATACTTACACTTTATTTACATTTGCTTATTTTTTTTTTACCTCTTTATTAGTTTTTTTGTAATAATAAAATTTATATAATAAAAGAGCTTTTTATTACAATACACTGTCCCAATTATCAACAAAAAAATTATTGGAAAGAAGTTAGTTCAAAGGGATATAGAACAATTTATTGATCTAAAAATGTTCTGTATCCCGTATTTCTTTAAAGGTTATGTAAAAATAGCCATTTTTGTTCTATATCCAAATGAATAAAATCGTTTTAGTTTTAAACCAATGCAATCACGATGCAACTTTGATGTAGTAAAATATAATCTAATACGAGGAATATTTAACTGCAAATGCGTTTACATATTATCCCAAAATAAAAAAGTACTTAAAGAAATAAACTTCAAATCTCATATCCCAAAACAAGGGTTTTGGGATATAGCACAACATAATTCTGGGGTGACGATAAGTGTATAAATCAGGAAAATGTTTATACTAAAAAACTGATATTATTTTCAGATTCCTCATCTCAAAAAACATGTAAAACTAAATTTTGTAGAAATCAAAATAATTTTTTTTTTTACCTTTAAAATTTTTTATGATTTTAGTAGCAAGTCAATTTCTGAAACAATATAAATAATTTGTGCTATCTCACACATTTCGCCACCGATTAAATCCAAATTTTAAGGTCATCTAGAAGCCTTAAAATGCATAGTATAGCCCAAATCCGGAGGTAGCAGGATTTCCCATTATTGAGATATCTATATGTTATAGCTGACCTCGGATGTTTTCATTCACATCAGTTTTTTGTCCACTAAAATCTGGAGAAATCCCAATCTTATGTACATGGATAAAAAGCAAAATGTATGCCGATTCTAGAGATGCTATTACTGTTGTAATCGGTTGAACGCAGCAGTTGTTATGGCCGTTAGAAATTGTTGATGAAATCTCAACTTCAAAATTTTAACCTTCTCGAAAGGGATAAAAATCAATATTTGTTTTATTTTGATTGGATTTCACATATAAGAGTTTTATGGGGCGTTAAATCGAGATTTGACCTTAGTTATTCATGAAAAAAAATTCCACTGATTTACAGCGGATTTCCGTGGAATATTGTCATTTTTTTAGGGTTTTTGAGCATCCAAGTCGGATGGTTCCTTGAGCATAACAAAAGCATTTTTATATCAAATAGCATACATAACTTCAATTACACGTGAAAGAATCATTTCTCTATCTTGACTGAGAGCTGAGAAAAAAAAATAAAAATGATTTTCATATTTTATTTTTTTTCTCGGTTCCTAATGCCCATTGGCGGCTATAACTCTAGTTTTGCACTATTACAGATCCCTACTACCCACACACAAATCGGCATTCAAATCTGTGAGTTACAACTCCAAACGTCCCCTTGTAAGCATACAATGTACATGTAATTATTATTTTTTGATATGATTATTATTTTACATATACATAAAGATAGTATATGTTGAAAGGTTATTATAAAAAATAAACAAGAAAAATAAAATAAAATAAAGAACAAAAAGTAACATAATTTAAATAAATCAAAATTCATTAAAATCAAGGAACAAAGTTAGGTAAAGAAAAATTTATGAATATTTAGTGGTTTAAAGATATTTTATATTTATATCCTTTATTTTTATGATTGAATTTTTAAGAAATATTTTGAAATTTTCAAATAAATTGTTCATCAAACATTAAACATCCACCGGCCTATGTCCTAGTTTCTGTACTGTTTGTCTGTAGTCATTGAGTAGTCTGCGTTCCTATATGAGGTGGTGTATATTTTTTTCTTGAGTGAAATCACAAGGATCGAATCTCTTATTTTGAATCCATAAAAATAACTGTTCACTGCCGCATGTCCTGTGATTCCTTGTGTAATGTAGCAGTCCATAAGTTTTAGAAATGATCTTATTTTTTTCAATGATGGGATTGCGAGTGTCTGTTTTATCATGTATAGAGTACATTGAGTGTCCGTTAGTATTGTAATAGTTTCATCTTTTGTTTTAATATTTTGAAAGTATTCTGAAATCTGTATTTAGTAATCTGAAATACAAATTTAAAGCTGTAAATAATTGACTTTAATAAGAATTTTGTACATTTACAACGATCCTTTTAGGAAGAATATTTGAACTGTGACTTAAACGAGTTATGCGAAGAAATAGAGATTAGAATTTTAAAAGTCGTTTTAGGTTCCTTCCAAGATGGAAAAAAAGTTCTGTCAAAGCTAGATGTTTAATGAGCTAACTTTTCTTATTAAACATGGGAATTCGAGTTATACGGGACGGCTTTGGAATGAAATTTACTGCATCTGAGTTCCCTTGCAATGATGCGATCTTTATTATCTTGCCCTGATTAAGATTTAAAGCTTGTTTGAACGAGATAACGTTTACTTCTCGACAATATTTCTTCAGAAGAAAGCTGATAAGAGAGTTTATATTAAGAAGTATATGGAAATTACTTTAGGCTTGTCCTGCTTTAGATTTGCTTTTCTTTTTTTTTTAATTAAATATAAATACAATTATGAAGATGTAGGTAGTTGTGGTATATTTAAAAAAATATATATAAAATAAAATGAAAAAATAAACTTTATTATGGAACTTACTGTCCCCTAAGAATAGAAATAATGCACAGTTAAAAGTACAATTGTCTGGCCTATTATTTACAAATTAAATGCATCAGTAATTACAACATACATTTTTTACAGGAAAAAAATTATGATATTGGGTTATGGTCATAGTTAAGGAAATTGATTGATGCAAAAGAGGATATCGTCTAGACTGTTTCGCAGATTACTATTTTTTTAAATATATTTAGATACACTAATTCTTGTTCTATTAAATGGTAAATTCACTAAAGCTCTGTATTTTTCCTTGAAATAGATTTTTCAGTTGTTATGCAAATATCCTAAAAATACCAGTTATGGGCACAGTGTATGAGTTATGGTCATAGTAAAAACTAGTTATGGTCATATGAACAAAAATTTTGTAAACAATTGTTTTTATTATTTTAAAATTCACTATTTATGCATACTTATCAATTATTTGAGGTTAATAAAAAATTAAGGATTAATTAATCAAAAATAAAACTCCGAAAACACTTTATTATTACAGTTTTACTGCTGCTTCCGGGATTTAAAAGAAATCCAGACTGGTCACCATTAAAAATCCGCAATGGGTGACACAAAACATCAAAGACGTATTCTTCCTTCAAAATATTTTCCACTGAGTCAAACCAACCACGGATGTCTTTCTCAGACACACAACAGCTGGCTGATGATACGGCTTCAGTGGTTCTACTGGAGATACTCGTATTTGGAAGGCGACGGAGAAAACCCCTATACTATTCGTCACTGGGCATACCATCTTTAAATTTACATTGTAGGTTCGAAATTATTGCTAGTTCTTTGACGCTCAAAAATAAATCAAATTTTCGTTTGGAAAACCAATATATATAATAATCCATAATCCATTTCTCTAACAGGTCCTCCTCTTCAGCAGACGAAATGGTGTCTGGACCACACTGAAACCTTCCTGTGCCCTTTAATCTTCGAGTTAACGTCATACTTGGGATTTTGTACTAGGTATTTTAAGTAAGAAAAACATCCATTTCAAAAACACATACTTTTTCGCTATAGATTTTACAGAAGCCCCTTTAACAATCTCTTCTTTTGTCTGTGTGGCATCATCTTCAGAGTACGAATATCGTCTCTTAGGCATAGTTACAAATAATTATTTACTGTAAAAAAAGAAGATTCTAAAAAAGTATCTTGAAGAAAAAAGTAAAAGCAAGTGACCATTATACGAGGTGTGATCAAAAAGTTCCAAGACTTTTTATATACTATGGGAATGCAATGTCTCACAGCGATGCGGTTGGCAGCATTGTATTGTTTTGTATTGTATTGTTTTGTATTGTATTGTATTGTATTGTTTTGTGTGAAACTGAACAAAACGTTTTCTGAAACCTTTTTGATGTTACAAGAGGCTTTTGGTGAAGAATGTCTAAGCCGATCATGCTGCCATCAGTGGTTCAAGAGGTTTAAAGATGGCCGAACATCCACAGACGACGATGCTCGTTCCGGACGCCCTTCAAAGTCAATCAATGATGACAATGTTGCTAAAGTGAACGCTCTCGTACGATCAGACCGTTGACTAACAATCCGTGAAATGGCAGAAGAGTGTAACATTTCATTTGGGTCATGTCAGGAAATTTGTTGGTGATTGAGTCCTTCATCATGACAATGCTCCTGTTCACTCTGCATTAGTTATCCGTAACTGTTGTGTAAAAAACGCAATGACTGTCATTCCTCAGCCCCCCTACTCACCTGACCTGGCTCCAGCAGACTTTTTTCTTTTCCCGAAGCTCAAGAGACACCTGAAAGGACAAAGATTTCAAACAGTTGACGAAATTAAAGAAAAAACAACAGAGCTGCTAAACACCTTTACAAAAGAAGAGTTTTCTGGGGCCTTTGATCAGTGAGAACACCGGTGGGAAAGTGTGTAGCTTCCCAAGGGGAGTACTTCGAAGGAAACAAATTTGAATACCTGTATGTTGTATGAATAAATGTATAAAAATTAAGTCCTGGAACTTTTTGATCACACCTCGTACAGTGATCATAACTAGTAATGGTCACTGATAGACCTAACATTGTCACCCATGACCAAAACTAGTAAACGTTATCGTATTTTACTTTTAAGATAATGCAATTAAACCAGGGAAAATCTACATTTTTTTAAGAGTAAAAACACTTCTTATGCCAAAAAACTTGAAATGGTCATGGGTGACCATAACTAAAATCAAGATATTTATAGACCGGTTATGGTCAGTTGAAAATTTTAATTGATTAAAGTGACAAAATGAAAAACAAAGGGTCTAAAGAAAAGCAGAAATCAAAATGAACAGATACATACCTTTAAAACCTGAAATTGGCGAAGAATTTCATAGCAATTCCTTAATAATGTTCACTTGTAAAATCACACCTACTACACACAGGAGATATTGCCCAACATTAATTCGGGAAAACATTAACTAAGCCAAACTAAAATAGAGGGAGAGAAGGATTCATTAGCAAGTAAGTCACAGCCCTTCCGTGAAACATCTCTTAAAAGGATCTAACAAAGAAAACAAGCAAAGGTTTATTTTTGTTAAAAACGTTTGTTTATTTGTTTATTTCGTTTAACGTCACTTTATGCTGCTACGGCTAATCGGACGATGCTACGGTGGGAGTCCTAAATTTTGCCTATCCAGGCATAATAATTAGGATACGGATCTTTAACGAGTACCTGACATCGCACAGGCTCGGGACCCCCATTTTACGTCCCTTTAAAAAATCCTAAGGTCATCTACCGGGCTGCGAACCCGCGATCTTGGGTTTAGTAGGTTGCTATGCTAACCACTACACCACAGGTGACCCCTATGTTGAAAACGTAAAAACCTGCCCATACTGGTGAGTTGACCATAACTAGTGATTTACCCTATTTTAAATAAACATTAATGATATATTTTTAATAAATATAAGAAATAATAATTATAACATAAAATACAATCGTTATATATATAAACATATAAAAAAAAGAAAGAGAAAAAAAAAAAAAAAAGTAATTCTAAGTATTTATTTGATTATTTATATATTTGCGGAAGATTGATAGTCTAAAAGATACAGAAATAAATTATTTTTAAAGGAAGTTATGGAAGCTTCTTTACGAATAGAAGTGGGTAGGGAATTCCAGAAGGAGGTAGCACGAATGATGATTTGTTAAAGAAAGCAGTTTTATGTAAGGGGATATACAGGTTAAAAGGTTGGGATCTGGTGTTTAGGAGGTGGATAGAAGAACGCAGAGTTAATAGATCCAGAATATAGGAAGGGTTTTTTGGTTTTTTTAGACATTACAATAGTAAATTACCCAAAATTATTGCCGTCGGAATAAGGAAAAAGCCACCCAAGCTCTAAATATCGGCAAGTAACGTGGGACCGCCTGGGGATCCCGAAGATAAATCTAATGAAGCAGACTATGTAAATGTAAATATATATACAGACAGGATTATTAGTCTTTAAAAAAACCTGTATAGAGTATAAGGGATGTTTGATCTTGGATGTCAAATCCTAATTGGATTGGATTGGATCGAGCGGTGTGGACTGACATCCCACTCTGGCCTTTACCGCCACTTCAGTTAGTAGACACCTCAAACCTCTATAAGTTTGAGTTGCGGATTTTTTAGAAATATTTAGTTTGGAATTGTCCAAATTATAATGTTTATAATATCATAATTTTATTATTTATTTATTATTTGGGCACTACTCTACAACAGCCAACCAACCTCCTCGATCTTCCTCCAACCAACGATCTCTCCCTCCGTCATTAGACCTTCTTCCACGTCGCCCATCCATTTGATTCGGGAACGTCCTCTCCTTCTGCCACCCGGTTTCCCGTATAGCGTCTTCTTTGGCACCCTTTGGTCGGCCATTCTTTCCACATCACCTAACCACTTAATACGTGCTCTTTTTTATCATGGCCACGATGTCGGGTTCCCCAAAGACGATTATGATCCCTTCATTCTTTCTTCCCCATCAAAACCCGTTCTTAAAAACTCCGCCCCATATTCTCCTTAACACTTTCCTTTCCCAGGAGCATCATTCCGGATTTTTTTGTTAAGGGCAATATTTCACATTCATACATTACTACTAGTCTAAAAAATGGTCTAGTAAATAAGAATTCTCATTATTTTAGATAAAAAAAACCGAAGTTGAACACTTTTTGAAGGGAGAAATAGCACCTGTTTCCTTGTGATATTCTGTATTTTATTTCAATATCAATTCTATTGTCTGTCGTGACCAGGCTTCCCAAGTACTTGAACTGGTTTACAGAACTAAAACTATGATTTCTGAAAGTTACTTCTTCATTTTCTTCATTTCTCCATGTTGTCCTTTTCATGTAGACTGTCTTATTTTCGTTCATTGTAAGACCCAGTTTCATAGCTGCCTCTTCGAATTCTTGGGAGGTACCTGATAACGCTGTTTGGGTTCTAGAAATAATGACCACATCATCGGTATATGTCAGGTGTTGTGGGAGACGATTATATTTAGTCCTCCCTGGATTTGTCCTAATACCACAGATAGCTGCTTCCAGGGCTATATTAAACAGAATTGGAGATAGAGGATCACCCTGCCTTAGGCAATTACTGACACCAAATCGTCTGACAGTGAATTACGATACCTAACTCGACAACTAGTCTTTGTTGTCATTTTTGTCAGTCTAACTGTTTTGTTTTTTTTTTGTTGTTTTTTTTTGGTATGCCCATATCTACCATAACGTTTAGGAGTATCTCTATGTCCACACTGCCATATGCCTCCTTAAATCCACTAATAGAACATGCATTTCAACGTTAAATTTATGACACTTTTCCATTGCCTGCCTTAAGGAGAATATCTGGTCAACTGTTAATCTTCCTGGCCTGAAGCATCCTTGGCATTCTCCTACTATACTTTCAGTGAATTCAATAAACCTTTTTTGTAGAAGCACTGCCAGTATTTTATATATTGTACTTAAGAGAGAAATGTTTCTATTATTGTCGCATACGAACTTGATAATATCATAATATCATTAACTATAATAAAATAATAATGGTCCAACGATAGAATATAATTTTAAATTTTAAATGTTAACTTTAAGTTCTAAAAATTACACATTAATAATGCAAATCGTAACACTTTTGAGGAGATACAAAAAAATCATAACTAGAATACTTTCAATTGCTAAAAAATGTTTTGCCTTAATACTATCCTTATCATTTATTTTTTATTTATTTATTTTTTTTTTTTAACATAACTTTAATCACGACTGTACACAATGGACAACCAGTGAACGTGAAGTTACATTGAAACAACAGATATGATCAGGCATGAGGGAGTCAGCAACCAGTGGTACAATCTCCATTGAAACTAGGGATTAGACTAGGGATCTCCATATTAGGGATTAGACTAGGAGATCCCTCATCCCCTTTTCAGTTATGTCAGGAATTTGTACTCTTGCAATATTATGTATCTGTTTATTAGTGTGTCCACTTAGTTTTTCATGAAATTGTGAATAAAGTTTATGGATATGGGTCTTAACTGTCGGAATACGCAAGTCTGTATGTAGCGTATCCTTTGACACATAAGGAGGGGAGTCTGTTATCAGTCTTAGAAATTTCGGTTGAAATGTTTGTATTTTCTGAATATGTGTTCTTTTGGCCGGTCTATAAATTGAGCGTCTGTGAAGTACTGAGTATAAAAGTCGCAGTCTTAAATGTAACGTCTGTTTTTTTGTCTTGACGTGTGGGCCCCATGTCAGTCTTCTATCAAGCGTAAGTCCTAAGCATGTCACTTTTTCAGTTTGATGTAAAGGTTGGTTGTCAATGTAAACAGGCGGGCAGGTCTTGCGTTGTAGTGTAAATGTAATATGAAGGGATTTGTCATAATTAAGTTTTATTTTTCATTTCTTACACCAAGTTTGAATCTCGTTGAGGTTGTGTTGAAGTATTAAGGTGGCTTGTGTACGGTCCGCGTCTCTAGTCATGATTGCAGTGTAAGTAGCAGATACGTAAGTAGCAGTTAATACGTTATTGTTCGTCGGCATGTCATAGGTATATACTAAATATATAAAAGGTGCTAAAATTGAGCCTTGAGGGACTCCTGTTAAAGTAGGTTTGATGGAGAAGATCTTGTCATTTATGAATTTAAAAAAAAATTTCCTACGTGAAAACCTGAAAACCTAAATTAATTTATCATCTTTTGAAGAGGATTTATTTATTTACTAACCAAATTTCTAATATATTAAACTCAAAACAATAATTTTAAAAACAAATGTTACTTTTTTAAGGGTGAAATAAACGATACACCAAACAAGTATAGCCTAAAGACATATCTTTGTAAAAAAAATCACAAAGTTAAACAGAAAAATACTTTAATTATCAACTTGTAAATTTCGATTGAAAGTTTTAATATTACTCGACTTGAATCTAAAAAAAAATCTGGGATTGATAAAACAGAAGATAAAAAGGACACCGTTGAATTAAAGGGCACCATTCAGCATTTAGATGAAGCCTACCTGACCTTTAGCACAGGGCGAATTTCCTGTCTCGGCTTTCTGCCTAAATCAAACCTCGTTAAATAGATATTATCATAAACTTTCTTTTAAAAAAACGTTTCATCTAATTTTTAATCTTATTTTATTCGAAATGATCCTTTAAACCGTAAGAAGGATGGTCATAAATTGTTCCATAACCGGTAGGGTGGGGTTTTGGATATATGTTAATTCAGAATGTTCATGCAACCACACATCATATCTGAAGGTATCTGATTGTGGTTGAAAAAAAAAAAAACAATAATGTATATTGTTATTTTACAAAAAAGGTATATTTAAAAAAAAATACAAAACTGTAAAAAAAGAAAATTAAATATTTAACACACGGCCGGTCGCGCCCAGCCTTGTAAAACGGCCGGTCGTGCACCGTAAAAAGTACTGGTTCCCAGGTTTCTATATTTTTTTTCATAACTAGCGGGTTTTTATTTCTTTCGGAATATTTTTTAAATGCATTTAAGATTATTTTGAGTACATTATATCTAATAAAAACTGCGCAAATGATGATTTTTTTTTTATAAATCAATTGCTTTTGGATAAAATCATTTAGATATATACAAACATGTAAAAACTAATAAACAGTTGCATATAAAATTTTAATTCAATATTGATTATTCGTTGTCTTCTGAAACGGGAACTTCTGTTGATGGATTAATACATTAGTACGCACTGACAGGGAATGGGTTTTACAAATAAAACTATTTCACTTCGCACACAATTTCGTAGTATTAATTTTTTTCCTTTATTGACACAACTGGCCAGCTCTACGCATCTTCTTTGCAGCAGTGTCACCTAACGCATATATAGCAGAAAACTGACTGAGATGCAAAGAAGTCCCAGTAGTGACCCATGTCAACTTGTCAGGTTCTCTCGAAACCTGGTCAGAACACTTTGTAATGGTTTTAATATTATTTTTAATCTACTATATAATGTGATCCTTTCTAAAACCCTCCCCTAATAAGTTCTACCACAAACCCTCTACCTCATCCTTCATTCCTATCTTACAAATCGCTCCTTCCGAGTCCGATGCGGCTCTGAATTTTCCGACTGCTATCCAATCCGAGCCGGAGTTCCTCAAGGCAGCGTTTTGGGTCCTGTTCTTTACATCCTTTTCACTGCTGACGTTCCTACCACTCCTGGCACGTTCCTTGCAACCTTCGCTGATGATACAGCGATACTATCATCACATAATGATCCCAAAACAGCCTCTTCTAACCTACAAAATCACCTCTCAAAGATTGAACTATGGTGCAACAGATGGAGAATAAAAGTCAATGAATCCAAATGCACCCACGTGACTTTTACTCTATGTCGTAGTTCCTGCCCAACTGTCCTATTTAATAAGATCCTATTAACCAGATCTGATACAGTGCGATATCTTGGTTTCATCTTAGACAAAAGACTCACTTGGAACCCACATACTAGAGTAAAAGACAAGAACCAATAGAAGATTCAGCCAACTGTACCCCATACTATTCAAAACTTCAAAACTTACAATAGACAACAAGCTTTTAATTTAAAAGACAATCCCAAAGCCTTTCTGGACCTACGGACTAGAAATTTGGGGAACAGCAAAATACTCGAACATCAAACGTATTCAATCCTTTCAATCCAAATTCCTGAGAACCATAACCAAGGCCCCCTACTATGTCTTCAACAAAACCTTACATAACGATCTTAATATACGTTTTGTCCTAGAATCCATTCCTGTCAAATTTTCAAAATTTCATCAAAAACTTTCTCATCATCCTAATCCACTAGCACATCCATAGCCAGCTCCACTTGCCCCTCCTTGCAGGTTAAAAATGCAGTGGCCTCGTGATCATTATAAATTTCGACATGGAGTCCTGGCAATGGCCAACTTCTCTACTCATGCTCTGAGTGACTGTAGTTTAGCGCTTAGCGCTCTCACTCAGCCTCCCCCTGCCCCTTCTAGGTTTTCCACCACATTTTGTTCCTTCGACGTCACTAGGTATAAGAAAGCACATCTCGCCGATTAAAATATTATAAAAGGAGTTTTTCTATTTCCACCACACAATTACTATAATATTTTATAATAACTTTTGTACCCAACCCGAACTTTTAAAACGGGTGCGCGATCGGCCGAGTGTTAATTTAAGACATGAGTACATACAAAAATTCTTTAAAAAAAAAAAAAAAAAAAAATCTGATGATTGATTTCTATTAACAACTAAATAAGGAACGTAAAAAATTAAAAGATAATTAAAAAAAAATATTATACAAATCACAAACACTATTAAAGGCAGACTTCACAGACAATCTTGGCACAATCCGTGCATATTGTTGTACTGTAGTAATAATAAATAAAGCCTTTTATTGCCTGAGGAAACAAACAATATTTCGTAAAACAAATAATATCTTGAAACATCAATAAAATAAAATGTACTGCTTCTAAGATATTTACAATTCATAATAATCAATTAAGAAATTATAGTGAGTATTTCAAAAACTGTTTGCAATATATTTACAATTTATGATTGGAGGTATGTTGCCTCGTGCAGGCCTCCCCTTAATGGGGGTCATGGTCTAACTTCCCTGGAGACCAAAACCTACTGGGAAGTGGGTGTACTGTAATGGTGAAATGTAAACGTTCGTTTTTATATTTTCTTCTTTGGTACTTGCCACACCTTATTCTTTTCTCAGGTACAGTTGAGAGCTTTGGGATTTGGTAATGTACCAACCAAGCAATCGATTTTCTACGATCGACATGTGTAAGTTAGTTACTCTCTTCTGAAGTTGTGAATGAACTAGTTACATCGCCATTTCAGAAAATTAGGATCATAAACGCTCATCTAATTCTGCTATAATATGCCAATTTTGACTGAAATAATATAAAAATATCTTCAATTGTGATAGACCAATAGTCTCATATATGTGCGAGGTACGGTCTATGGCTAAAAGGCTAACTTTCCAATTAGAGTGAAGGATCAGCGGAGGATTAGGACTAACCTGGAATTAAGGAACTTATACGGTGCATTGGGCATTATAAGAGTGATTCAGTTCAGACCAGAATACCAAAGAGTTTGGACTAGGATTGATGAATTAATTGCCACTTCTATTGGAATAAATATATAACTATAGTTCTTGTTCGGTTAAAATATTGTCATAAATATAAAATTTATATTATATATTATATAAAATTTGTCACTAGGATCTACCGTTATGAAGATATATTGGTTTTAATTTAACTAACTTTTTGATGTTTTGGGATCAAAAATTTGATAATTACCTTATCAGAAATTTAATGGAGAATATTTTTTTGTTGTATTGAATTTGTCGCTAGAACCTACCGTTTAGTAGCTATATTGGTTGCTATAACACTTGCTATAACACACCGCTATAACTTTGCGGTAAATATCAAAGCAGTCAATTATAGCTAGATATATCCATTAGCTATAATTTTTTCCTGTCAGTTAGAAATTGAGTTGTTTTTTTTTTAACTATTTAAATTTTTCATATTCCTTCCTTCTACATACTATCTTATTATCCGCTCCTATTTCAGTGATAGAAACTTCAAAGTTAATCATAACTTTTCCTATTCTTCCCTCTTCGTCCAAATTGCAGGTGCTCCTCAAGGTAGCATCCTAGGTCCCATCCTCTACACGGTGTATACAGCTGATATCCCGACCCATCCTAGTACCATCCTCACCACGTATGCTGATGACACATGTGTGTTATCAGTAAATAATGATCCCTTCATTGCCTCACAAAAACTCCAGTCTCATGTCCTCAACCTTCAAGAGTGGTGTCGAAATCGGAGAATTAAAATAAATCCAAGCAAATCCCAACAAATAACCTTTACCCTTCGCTGTAAATCTACGTCTTCTTGTCCTACAATATCCTTATATAATATCCCACTGATCCCTGTTGAACATATCCGCTATCTTGGACTCCAACTAGAAAAACGTTTAACCTGGAATCCACATACGAGACTAATACGGCAGGAAACTGCTCGTCGTCTTCGACTTCTTCAACATTTACTAGACAAAGGTTTATAACTCCCGATTTATTATAAAAGACTCATTTACATGGCAATCATCAGACCTATTTGGACGTACTGAGTTGAGCTCTGGGGCACAACTAAACCTTCTAATTCTTCCCGTATCGAATCCTTACAATCCAAACTCCTTCGAAAAATCCTCAATGCTCCTTACTTTGTTATAAATAAACTTATCCATAAAGATCTTAATGTCCCATATGTTGCTGATTTAGCCTAAACCAGATACCTATCCTTTCATAGTAAACTCCATAACCACACAAATCCACTAGTCCTTCAACTTGCTTCCCATTCTATTACCGATAACCCTCCGAGGCGTCTGAAAAGAGAGACCTTCTAGTGTAAAGTTTTTTTTTTTTTTTGAGGGCTACTAATGAGTACTTCTCTTCAAGTTTCGCATGTTATTGTAATCATAACCAACTCAGTTGTAAATTTCAATAAATGGATATATAAAAAAAAAATTTCATAATGTTTAAATTATTTCATTTCTATATATATTTCTTATTTTCCTTGGAATATTTATTCGATTACAAAAAAGAAAAAAAGTATTTTTAAGCGCTGAGCTTTTTATAATTTATAATATCTGAAATACACTGAAAAGGAGTGTGATGAGAGATCTCCTTTAAATAAATTTATAAATTAAAGCAAGGCGAGGAGGGCTCCTAGATACTATCCCTCCTCTCGGTTAAAACTCATTTTCTAAACTTAATTACTTCCGCTCTTCTACTGCTTGTCAGTAATCTGCTTGACAGGGGCAGGTTTAGCTATAATGGAGGAAAAAGAATTTGCATATTGAAATAAATAAAATTAAATTGGATGGGCTTAGGATTACAAGGTAGAAGTCTAAACTTTTTAAATTAGTTGATATAAAAACAGTAGGCGTTTATTGTTTTGTTTTTTTCAGTCGTTGAGAATTTTTTTTTTGTCAATACTACTTCTACCGATCGACTTAAATAGATCATGATACATTTTCCTTTAAAAATAGGAAAGAAAAAACCAAATAGAATCAGAAGTCAAAACAAGTATAATATTCAAGCATTGTAGTTGTTTTAACTTTTGAAGATAAAAATGATAGTTTCTACAAACATTATTGTAAATTTACTACTGAAAAAATCCGATCTATATTGCACGACAAACGGAGTCTAGAACCGTAAAAAAAATTAACGAATATATAGCACTAACCCGACGTGGGTCGCTAGCCGATCTGGCACACCGTTAGTTGTACACACAGCGACTTTTGGACGGCCGGTAAAAAACCAACCGATATTTTGCCGGTGCTAGGTGCTTGCAGACTCACCGGTTTTTTACCGGTCAAACAATTAGTAGTTTTTTTTTATAATTATAATTTTATTTTATTCTTGCATTTCCAACCTAAAACTTTAAACAATTTTTGATTAACAAACTGATATCGTTTCTCTCGATTCAGTAACTCAAACAAGTTGTAGATTTTGTAATTCTAGTGCATAAAACTCACCATGATTGGTGTAATTAATTCCGGCAATGTAGTTGCAGGCGCCGGCGACTCACCGGCATTATACCGGCACAGTTCAATAGTCAGTGTGTGTGCAAGGTTACTATTTGACATGTGGTTCACTATTGAAATTTGGACGACCGGTAAAAAGCCGGCCGTCCGAAACCGGTGTGTGTGCAACTAGCCTTAGGCTACACCTACGTTGGATCCATGTCCCGACCGTCCCAGATATTCCGAGAACTCCTAATTCGCAGACCGCCGGATGGTCGCAAAACAAGTGCCTACATTGGTTCGGGTTCAGACGGCCGTCCAGAGACAATTTTAAATCATTTCAATCGAGTCGAAGCTGTTCCATGACAATACGAACGCATATAGCATCAACATTAATAATTACTGCTAATGTCAATAGTAATTATTACGTTCATTATAATTTATTACTTTATTTATAAGTTTTTTTTTTGTTTTGATACACGCCAATAAATATAAATATTCATTACCTTTAAAAAAATAATTATTATAATCAACAAACATTAACATTTCTTATATGTTAAATGTAAAATACATTTAACAAATATGATAGCTGTTTTATGGCAATATTAATGTAAGAAAGATAGCACTAATGTTAATAACTAGCACCCCCCGTCGCTGCTTCATTTAACTAATGTATAATATAGATAATTTTAACCTTTTTAAACTTAGAAATTTAACTAATTGAAGGTATTTTGTTTATCGGAAAAAATCTTGTATTGAAGTATGCAATTCGGCATTATTTTTTCAAAGATATTTTCACGCATAGTAGTAATTTTAACCTGATTAAAATTGTATTCATTAGGTGATTGAAGATTGCGTAAAATCGTAACTCGAAATCCAATTTTTAATTTGGATCTGGTTAGTTTTTAATATCTATACATAAAAGTTATATTAATTAAATTTTTACTATTTTAAATTTAACTATTGCTAAATCTTCTTATAACCAACAATGTAGGTTAAAATTTAGTATAATTAGTAATTTTAGTGGTTAGTGATCTCAAACAAAAAATGGCTTGTCCTTTTATACATATAATAGTATAGACTGCTACTAATGTTATTAATAATTATTATGATAATAATAATTTATTACTTTAGTCTTTTATAAATATATATATATATATATAAAAGAATAATTATAATCACTTATTTTATGTTACAATATAAAATAAATATTTAAAATATATATATATATATATATATATATATATATATATATATATATATATATATATATATATATATATATATATATATTTAAATATATGTATAAGATGATAACATCCATAATACTTTAATTGATAACACCTAATATTCCCCAGACAAAGCTCATTTCTCCTAGATCAATTAATATACCATTGTCTATTGCCATTTAAACGTCCTGACGGCCGAAAACTGGAATAAAACCAAACAGGTTTGGTTCTGAAATGGGAGACGGCTGACGACTGACGGTCGCTGACTGACTGGAGATTATCGGGCCCAATGTAGGCACTTCCTGTTTGTTTCAATTTCCTCTGCTGGTTTGCGAATTAAGGTTTCTTCGAATATCTGGGACGGTCGGGACATGGATCCAATGTACATGTAGCCTTTGTCGCTACGTGAGCTTTTTCCTCACTTCTTTGATTTTCATAAAAAATGCAGTTTTGTGTTACCAAATATCTAGTTATAAATGGTAAATAAATGCCATAATGTATCAATAATTGTAGTATGGAGTATAAGTATTCAAAATATATTTTTACAAAGATTTATCGTAAAATAACAACAACAAAAAAACAAACAAAAATTAAATATTTTACTATTAACATAATAATGTCATTTATTTATTTCGTTTAACGTCACTTTATGCTGCTATGGCTAATCGGACGATGCTACGGTGGAAGTCCTAAATTTTGCCTATCCAGGTATAATTAGGATAGGGATCTTTAACGAGTACCTGACATCGCACAGGCTCGGTACCCCCATTTTACGTCCCTTCCGAAGGACGGCATAGCTAAGGATTTTTTACTCCCTTTAAAAAACCCTAAGTTCATCTGCCGGGCTGCGAACCCGCGATCTAGTAGGTTGCTATGCTAACCACTACACCCCTAACAGACCCTACACCTAAGTGACCCCTAACATAATAATGTGATTTTCATCAGCTAGATAATTTTCTTTTATTTATGTACAATTATTACAGGTATAGTATGTTCATTGTGAATTGGGACATTACAATTTTATATAATTGTTTTCTTTCTTTCTTTTTTTTTTTTTAATTTCTACCTATAACACACCTATACCAGATCTACTTTGTATTGCCTCGAGCAGCCACGATCAAGAATCTGGAATAGTAAAAATTTTAAATTCCTAGTAAATGATTGAAAAATAATATAAATACAATTCACGACGATTTATCAACTAATTACTTATTATTTATTTTCTCAGTTGGCTTTTTATCCAACAATTCAAGCATGTTAGATCCACGACTCATTTTGAACTCAAATAATTATTTTTCAATTGAATAAAAATTATAAAACTCGCTCAGTAAAATGTCACGAATTAACTGCACAAGAGATTATCTGACACTGAGGAGTTTGGACATTTTGTACAAATCTCCCAATATCCCGGCCACCTGCATCTGTTTCACTTAGAAACCTAATATTCTTATTCGCAAATGCCCTTAACTCAGCTATACTGAGATTGAAATTAAATTCTGATTAACTTATTAAGTATTTTTTAGAAGGGTGAGGGAAATGCTCACCTAGCAACCAACGCCGAGTTAAAGGGATAATAGGATCCTAGTAGCCCTCAGATCCAAGCTCACCTCTGGTATTGACAGCCAATGGAGGTTGCTCAAGGGCGCGGTAGAGATACTGTGCACTTGAGTGGAGAGAAGTCACGTCAGGTTGTCTATTGTTATACTGAACAAAATATCCGTACGTTTGTTGTTTTAACCTACACGTTTTCAAGCTGACCAAAGCATTGCATGCTTTATCAATTATTTAGTTTTTAGTGATTAAAAAAAATAACTAAAAAAAAAAGCTGTGTAGCACTCCGGAACTGACCAAGGGTGGAAGCAAAGCTTTCTTAATGCTCTGAAGTGCGGTTTGACCGATAAAAAAGGAGTAACAAAATGATATTAATGCTAAAAATTGTTAAAACATATTGTCATTCCAGAATTATGTTGTGCTATATCCCAAAACCCTTGTTATGGGAAATGAGATTTAAGTTTATTTCTTAACTTCATTAGGAGTAAGAAATCTGAACCTAAGTTCTTATATGACCAACCGTTATCATATTATCATATTAACTAATAAGGCGCAAAAGAGGCCGCCCAAGGAAAACATGGGTTTAAGGAGTTGAGGAGGTAATGGCGGTGAGGGGATTAGTGGAAGGAGATTGGAAAGACTGTGAATACTGGCGGTCCAATGTAGTGGGTCTAGGTATATGACCTAAGGTTGTCAAATTCGATAAATAAAAAAAATAATAACTAATATCACCATATTATGAGCATTATTTCGTATTAAGAAATTACGTTTATTTATGAAATAATAAAAAAAAAAAATTTAGATTGTTTTCGAAAATAAATCATTAAAACAGTCTTTATTGACAGAAAATAACTAAACATGCGGTGACTTAAAGACAATACACTTAACTACATTCATTTGGCTTCTAATGTTTGTTTAAGCACATTAATCTGAAAGTGTCAAACTCAGAGCTCAGAGCTTCCCTGTTTCAGACAAGTTTAAAGTTCCCTCAGAATTCCTACTGAAGCTAACTGGAGAAATAGAAGGGTTTGAACCGAAAATTCCTATAATACCACCTGGGTCAATCCATTTCAAATCACTTTGTCTATGTTGCTCAACTTTTTTTGTTTTCCTGATTCTTTTATCATAGATTCCCTTTAGGTAGACATTAATAAAACTCCAATTGGAAAAAAAAATGTACGAGCCATATTTTTTATTTGACAGCCATTTTAAAATGATGATTTATTAAATTTTATGCAAAAAAAAAAAAAAAAACGGGGTTTGTAGAAAATTTAATTGCAAAGTATTTTTTTTATGATATCATAATAATTTTAAAACTAGTGTTTAGGCATGAAATAACCTTCAAAAGGACATTGTTTTAATTTTCCTATCATGCAAGAAAGTTATTCAAACTCTTTCTCAAAAACTCAGAAAAAAAAATTTAAAAATCGTTAATTTTTAGACCATAAAGTTTTAAAAAAGAGAGAGCCTCACAAATAATATTTTATTTCTGTGTTGAGTACTCGTAGTACTACCAGCAGCATAAGTTTTAGTCTTGAGAATGGACTCCTTTTTCCTCTACGGCTTTTCAAGAATGGCTAAAAGGATTATGCCAATTTTCATAAGTCAATTTCTGGAAAGGGACTAAATGAAAATTTTGTAAAATGTTTTTTATACTAATAAGAATACCCTATAAAAAAAATATGACTGAGACTCAACTCACAGCTGTGAAATTTCGATAAAAACACTACCTTTTTAATACACTCGTGCAGTGCTAAATTTACAACTATAGGCTTAAAATGATCTTAATTGACAAATTTAGATGATGGCTAAATCTATAAATTATTATTTAGAGTTTTAAAATAACCAACTCAGCCTTTATTTAAATGATATACTTGACTTAAAAATGTCGATTAATTAAAAAAAATATGTATGAATATGATACAAGTATGTTTGTAACTTAAAACCTTTTTTCAAATGTTAACTGACGCATCAGTTCTCATGATGCAACAAGTTAATGTGAGTTTTACGTGTTAAGACTTGAACTCTTCCTTATACAGCCTACATCTTTCCTGTACCTACATGTCTCTGCAAGTTGTGACATGAACACCCCCTCCTTAATCTTCATTGCTATCTTCAAGAGTAAAAAACGTGAACATTAAACTAATTCCTAGACAGGCCATATGTCCAGCTTGGGCATCAAAAATATTTGTGGAAAAACTGCCCGTAGTTGAGTCAAATAATCTTGAGAATAATCCTGAATTTTTTCCTGGCCGTTTGAATTATTAGAGGAGAATCCGTTACATCAAGTGTAATCCATTTGTGAAACTTTGTAATTGTCTTTAACACTTTAAATTAAAAATAACAAAGCTTAACACAGAACAAAGACTGTCAGTTTTCAAAAAAAAAAAAAAAAAAAAAAAATGATAAAATTACGAGCGCAGTCAAGCGAAAATTAGAATAATCTGTCTATTATGATGATTTAGAAATCCAGAATTTTAATGATACAGAAACTTTAATTAGTAAGTACGACATACTAATTTCTAAAATGAAAGAAATATTCAAAGTGTCTAGTAAAGATGATAAAATTAAAATATTTAGTCTATATTCTAGTTAATAGTCAAAGAAAAATATAGCTGGGAGCTTTGGTGTATCTGAATACACAGTAAAGTTAACTAGGCAGCTAGTGAAGTTTCAAGTTATCTTACCTCATCTTAATAAAAATAATTTATAGAAAAAACCAAAGCCGACTTCAAGATTAAACGTATATATACAAACTTGAACTAAAAAATGAAAAAAAAAAAATTTTAATTGCATCGAAACAAAAATCAATAAATGACAATTAATATCCGGTACCAGTTTATCATATTAACTTTCAACTGAACTGCGCTTTTTTCTGACGGTACCAAAAAGTACACTTAACGCCTTCCACAAGTGGCGAACTTTTCTTTATTCTTTATAAAGGTTGAAAAAGAACTGCTCGGAAATTTGAGTTAATTTCAAAAATTGATTTTTAAATATTTTTTATAGGACCACCTCTGAAGTATGCCCTACCGATCTAAAAAAGAACCATCGAAATTGATTCAGAATTGACCGAGTAATCGCGTAACATACACACACACAAAAAAAAAATACAGACGAGTTGAAAACCTCCTCTTTTTTGAAGTTGGTTGAAAAAAAGACAGGGCAACGAAATAAGTGAAGCTATTTTTTTTAACTAAGTTGCAACAAAAATAGTTACTTATGCCATGATAAGAAGGAATATGTTTCAACTGTGATTGACAATGTCAAGGTGCAGAAACAGAAAAGGTTGATTTTTCTCCGACTGAATGAACTCTAGAGCATATATAAACAGAAATATCCAGATCACAAAATTGGTCGCTCTACGTTTTGCGCTCTAAGGCCAAAGTGAGTTCATCTGGGTTCATCAGGAACTCATAGTACGTGTTTGAAAACATCACCAAAACATAAAGCTTATGATATTGGAAGCAAAGCTTAATTCAAATTATAAAGACCTCATAGCTTTCATCTTATGTGATATTGAAAATGAAAAATGTATGCTTGACACCTGTTCAGAATGTTTTGGACCAGAAACACTGCTTGAATAAAAGGTAGCGTTTTTATTGAAATTCACAGCACTATAACTCAAAACAAAGTTGATTCTCACTCATAATTTTGTTATATGGCATTCGTATTAGTATAAAGAACATTTTATAAAATTTTCATTTGTTTTCATTAAGTCCCTTTACAGAAATTGAGTTATGAAAATTGGCATATTCCTGCTTTCAGCCATTTTTGAAAAGTCGTAGAGGAAAACGAAGTACATTTTCAAGACTAAAACTTATGCTGTTGGTAGGACTACGAGTACTCAACACTGAAATAAAATATTATTTGTGAGTCTCTTCTTCTTTATAATAATTTATGGCCATAACAATTAACGATTTTTAAATTTTTTTTCCGAGTTTTTGACTAAGAGTTTAAATGACTTTCTTGCATGATAGAAAAACTAAAATAATGTCCTATTGGAATTCATTTCATGCTTAATTCACTAGTTTTTAAATTATTCTGATATCCTCAAAAATTACTTCGCAATTAAATTTTCTGCAAAACCCGTTTTTTTTTTTTTTCATAAAATTTACTAATCATCAATTTAAAATGGCTGTCAAATAAAAAATATGGCTTGTAAATTTTTTTCAATTGGAGTTTTGTTAATGTCTACCCTCATTGTCTATCCATGATAGAAGAATCAGCAAAATAATGTTGAGCGACAAATTATATTTATGTTGGGCAATTTTAAATGGATTGGCCCACCTAGAACAACCTATTCAGCAACCGATTGATATGTCAAGGTATTCCATCCGCTTGTACAGCTCCACTCAGTACTAGTTTTCAATAATGTTTATTATAACAACCTTAACAATCCCTCCCCAAATATTCAATATACAGTCGCCACTATGCAAAACCAAGTAATGTGAAAAGAAAATGCATTATTTTAATTTTTTTATTATTTTTTTTGTTTTGTTCGTTTAACGGTGTATTATTCACGGCCTTAAAATTTCGAATCTGATTGGCAATTAGGAGACCGAAATCTATAATGTAATTTTTATGAATTTCTAGCATTTTATTACAAGGTAGGCCTTAAAAGAATACAACCTTAAACGAACAAAATAATAAAAATAAAATGCATTTTTTTACATTCATTAGTTAGTGATGACGATATCACACATTTACTTCAAAAACGAAACAACTCAAAAATCTGTAATTTCATAATCTGCAATACTGTTCCTTCAGATCTGCCAGGATCTGAAGATTTTTTTGAGGCTGAAGAATATCCTTGGTCATTTTCCTTCCCAAATTAGGATGGGTTTTCGTCCTTAAGGATTCTATTTTTATTATTATTTTTTCAAGATTTAACTATTTTATTAATTTTTCGTTCTTTAAGATATGTTAAAATATTACAGGATTTAACTGTTTTTAAGATATACGAAGGATATTCCAACATTGTTGTCCTTATTAGGATAATATTTTGAAATATTAGAATATTTAATGATTTTGGGAGGGCGGAAGGAAATTCCGCCACTGTTGTCCTTAAGGATACTATTTTGAAATATTCGCGTTTCTCGCGACCTCGTGTTTGTTAGAAACGTATCGCTTATCAGGTCACCGGTAAAGCATTTTCTATGTTAAAAAAAAAACTATAGACCCCAGCCAGAAGACATATCTATATCTATCTATATCTAATATCTATCTCTCTCTCTATCTATATATATATATATATATATATATATATATATATATACATGTACCTATAAAAGAAATACTATAAAAACTAATATAGGATACACAAAAACTAATTAAAACTTTTTTTTTTTTTTTTTAAAGAAACCAGCGAAATTCTGCAATTTCGAGTAGGTTACTTGTTCACTAGAATACACTCGACCTATATAGCACTAGATAGAACTATGTTACTTGCCCTTTGATCGTTGAATCGTAAACTTAACACTACAGTCCGATAGTTTAATTGTTCACCATATACTATCCCGAATGATGTGGTATAATACATAGTCGCAACTAGCAATATAAATATTACTTAGGTATATTAAAATAAAATCTATACTATGATATAATAAGGATAAGCCATTTTCTGTTAGTAATCACTAACCACATAAACTACTGAACCAATCTGTACCAACTTCTAACCAGGTGATCTTTATAGTCTAAGAATAGTTTGGCAATAATATTTTTTACTTTATGTTTAAATGTTCATTTAGTGTTAACTAATATATTTTAATCGACTAGTTGATCTCATACCTACTAACAATTCTTTTGTAATATAAATATTTTACTAAATAAATTTTGAGTGGTCTCTATTTTCCTCACACTGTTTTATTTATTATTAAAAAACAATAATATTTGAGTAACAGTGAAATTTGAAAATTGACCGATAGGTGGCGTGCGCCATTCTACATGAAAGGTTACGAAGGTGTTATGGAGTTTGAAATTGACAATACAATTTACTTATAATCAATTAAATCATCAAAGAAAAAGATTTATATATGTTGTGTGACATGTGGATTACAGTGACGTTAGAAAAACTTCCGTTAAGTGGTTAGCACCATTCCACAATAGAGCTTAGAATTATATAACTTAACTAACCCATCTTCACTAAATTTTAATTGATTATTCTTCATAGTTCTAGAAAGGTTTAGCTATAACAAAATTTACAATAGTAAACATTTAAATTTACAATCTTAAGTGGAAGAAACGAGGTTTGCCTCGCTGTCATATATATTTATTGCTAGAATATAAAAATCCAACCAGATTAAAAATGAAATCATGGGCCTTAAGTTGTAAGCACTGATAATGCAGTCCATGATCTACTAACTCATACAGTAAAAGTAAAAATTGCATGTCTAATTATGCTTTCACGTGATCATCAAACACTTAATCAGTGCAATTTTGCAAAAATTACTATGTGTGAATAATATAATTACTATCATAAGTGAAATAATGTAAGATTGCATAATTCCATACATGATTTTTATCAATA
This sequence comes from Euschistus heros, assembly GCA_003667255.2. NCBI lineage: Eukaryota > Metazoa > Arthropoda > Insecta > Hemiptera > Pentatomidae > Euschistus > Euschistus heros. Next base: position 293,524 of record RCWM02000764.1, read on the forward strand.
AACAAAATTCTCAATTATTAGTTAAAACTATCTATATTCTTTACTTATAAGAGCGGGCGAAGCCGCTACGGGAGCAGCTAGTTACTATATATTGGCACATTCTAATTAATTTTATTAATTCTAATAAAATTTGATGCAATAAAAATTGACAAATTATCAATCCTAATTGTAATAAGATTCTCTAAAAAAAAATTATAACCTTTGTCAATAAAGGAGTATAACCTTCTCCCTGGAAAAGTAGCGACGAGAAGAATTTATTTATAGAAATAAATTGGAAGAAGGTAAGAATCAATGAAAAGGTATTCACGTGGAAGGGTTTATCAGTGCTCCGATTTTTCCGACCAAAATTATATATAATATGTTTTTTTCCATTAGTCCTTTTTTTTTTTTTTTTTTTTTTTTTTTTTTTTTAAATTTTATTTTCATCATTTTTACGGGTGATTAGCCCAGTATTTGAAATATATCTAATATAAATATATTATATATATTTCAAATATTAGATATATTTCAAATACTGGGCTAATATCTAATCTATATATATATATATATATATATATATATATCTATATATATATATATATATATATATATATATATATATATACAGGGTGTCCCGAATTTAAATGGCAAAACTTCAGGAACGTATAGGGGACGGATAAACTAGATTTGCTCGTTTTTGCTCTGTTTTAGAGAAAATAAAAAAAAAGAAACAAAACAAGTTTTATTTTTTTATACTTATTTTTTTACATTTATATTTATGTTATGTTCTTTTTAATGTAAATGTTGAACAAAATTTTGCCCTCTTGCACCAATGCAAGCATTATATCTAGCACTCACTTGATAAATGGCAGCTAAACATTATTCTGATGATATTTGGGGCACTGCATCTATGATTCGGTCTCTTAATTGCTCTCTTGAGTTGATTGACACCGAATATACATTCTGCATTAAGGTTCCCCATACGAAGAAAGCCATGGGTGTCATATCAGGTGATCTGGGTGGCCAAGTTACTACTCCTCCACGTCCAATCCATCGTTGTGGATAATTTATATCCAACCAAGCTCGAGCAACTCTGCTATAATGAGCTGGACATCCATCGAGTTAGAACCACATTTCAATCCGCTGCTGTAAGGGAATGTCATCTAAATAATTAGAAAAGTCGTTCTCCAAAAAATGTCTAAATGTGATACCATTCAATCTTCCATGTAAAAAATATGGTCCCACAATTTGAATATCAAATTCATGCTGAAACCTATTCTCGCTAATAGCTCTGGGATTTTCAAGAACCCATACTTAGTAATTTCTTTGATTAACAATTCCTCTTCTAGTTAAGGTAGCTTCATCGGTCCATATAATTTTTAATGGAAATAAATTATAATCGCGAATTTTGTCAAGAAACCAGTTACTCAAATTCAATATCTTGACATAATCTTGAAGTAATAAATTCTGAACTTTTTGAATATGGTATGGGTAGCAATTATCACCTTTCAAAGTTCACCATATTGCTTGCCGCGATATTGCTAATGCAGCAGTTGCTCTTTGGATGCTAGTCTCAGGATTGTTTTTGAAGTGGCGTTGGACACAATTTCTTCTCCGATAATCTCCCTTATTGCTGCCTGGAAATGGTCGCCTTCATTACGTATTAAGAATGACCAAGTCTCTTGTAGTCTTATCAAAGTTAACGAAAAGACTCGTCGATTAGGCACTCTTCTATTTGGAAATCGGCGCGCATACTCCCGCACCGCTTCTAAAGCATTACCGTTACAGAAACCATACTCAAAAATCATATCAGCTTATTCAACATTAGAATATGCATGCGGCATTGTGGCTGATGCTATTCACACAAAAATATCTGAGTATCTGACTGAAGACTGATTTAGGAATTATAATCCTAGAAGGAACCAAAATGTAAACAAATAAAATAATGTAAAGGATAGCATTAAGTTCTGACATATCTCACTGCCTAGCCTGACGAACTTTGAGAGGTGATAATCGCTACCTGTAACATTTTTGTTTTTTACGATTTTCTCTAAAACTAAGAAAAAACGAGCAAATCTCTAAAGGACTTTTTGTCTTAGTTTTTCGGTTCCTGAAGTTTTGCCATTTAAATTCGGCACATCCTGTATATATATAAAATAATTATATTTTATAATTATATAATACTTTAATTTAATGTTGCAGGCAATCAGTGACATCCTACTGGGAGTGTTCTGCATGCCGTTCACGCTCATCGGCCAAGTTCTGATGAACTTTATTTTCGGACCAATCATGTGCAAGCTCATATCTTATTTTCAAGGTAAGGTTAACATTTATAATCAATTCAAATTATATTTAATTTCCTCGTATAGTATTTTATTCACTATAAAAAACTATTAAAAAATGGGTGAAACTAGATCAAAAATGTAGAAAAATGTCGCAGACTTCACCTTTATATTCCAATCCGTAGCAGATATACGATAAATCAAAGAACTGTTTTAGTAAACAACGTTTTTTACCATAAAAACTGTAATATCTAATTTTGTTTCAATTTCAATTCATTATTAAATGCTCAATTAGAGCAGAGTACACCAAACCTTGAATTTTACAAACTTGTGATCTAAAGAACAGCTTGATCTTAAACTTACAGTTAAGTTAAACTTACAGGAAAGTTACAATGTTAAATATTACTTTACCGTTTTTTTTTTTGTTAACTATTCACAAAACTGCAAATCTCCCTAAAAACTTGCAAATTTTATTAGCTTTTGAATGGTATGTTAAACGTAATGATTCTGTTACAATTTTAAGGAGAATTTTTTTTTTTTTTTTTTTTTTTTTTTTTATTTATTTATTGAAATTTACAACTGTATTTACAATATAAACATACAATACATCAAGTAAATATGATGATAATGATAAAAATGACACGTCACTTGTTTTTAAAGCAACTACCTATTGGTAAGTAAAACTTCTACAGGTTCTATATAATGAGGTAATGTGTTAGAAGGTCTTGAGGCCGTCTTCTTTTCCGGCACCTCGGAGGGTTATCTGCAATGGATTGAGAAGCAAGTTGTGACACTTATGAATTTGAATGGTTGTGGAGTTTGCTATGAAAGCATAGATATCTGGTTTGAGCTAAGTTAGAAACGTAAGGTATATTATAATCTTTGTGTAAGTTTGTTTGAGACGAAGTAAGGAGCAATTAGGATCTTTCTAAGGATTTTGGATTGTAAGGATTGGATACGATATGAATTGGATGGTTTAGTGGAGCCCCAAAGCTCAACTTCATACGTTCAAATTGGTCTAATTACTGTTATGTAATAAAAGGTCTTTTGTAATTGATTGGAAGGTTTGAACGTTTGTCAAGTATGTATTGAAGTAATCGAAAACGACGGGCAGTTACTTGTCGTTTTAGTCTTGTATGTGGATTCCAAGTAAGACGTTTGTCCAAGTGGAGTACTAGGTAAGAAGGGTAAAGGTTACTTGATGGGATTTATTAGGGTTTTTTTGAAGGTTTGTTATATGGGATTGGAGGGTCTGGGAGGCAATAAAGGGATCATTGTTTACTGATAACATACAAGTGTCATTAGTATACGAATTTACTTTTAAAACAGAAAAAAAACATGGTGTTCTCATTTGCTATACAAATCAGTTACTTGTGTAAATAAAACATAATGAAAATCCCTTAATGGAAATGTGCATTTTAAACATAATAAACTCCTCATTGGAATAAAAAGCAAAGAAAAAAATTATTGTTTAATAGAAAATAAAGGAAAACTGTCAAGCGACACCAGATTAGAGGATCTTATGTCATTACTTTTAATTATTTTATTATTATTATTTAGGATTTATTTCATTAGATTTTTAATGTAATGTTTAAAATCCAATGATAATAAGCATAGACCTCAATTTTGACGTTAGCTTCTGAATGCAGATTGTGTTAAAGAACCCAACTTTTTGAGGTGAATTTTATGGGCAGATGAGTCGGTTTTTATAGGTGAAGGCATTTCTACCGTTTCATGTGGAGTATCGTTAGTTTGTTGATCTTTGTATTGCTGTCGAATAGCATGATTTTATCATTATAGCAGATCCTGTAAATCGTGATTTTTATTTTATTTTATTTTTTTTTAAGGCGTGTAAGAAAAACCCAAAAAAAATTTAATTTTAACAAAATATTTTTTATTTTTATATTTGTACTTCATCGATATTTAAATCTGCATACAATATAATAAGTAAATATACTTTAAAATAATTGTAATAGTAATAATGTTTTAATTTTAACTACATAATATACCAAAGTTCTGTGAAATTTCTACTGCGTTTGCCTAAAAAACAAAATTACTTACTCACAAGGGGACCTTTGCAGTTGAAAATCACATATTTGAATGCCGATTTGTGCGTGGGTAGTAGGGACCTATAATCGTGCAAAACTAGAGTCATAGCCGCCAATGGGCATTAGGAGCCGAGAAAAAAAAAAAAAATATGAAAATCACGTTTTATTTTTTTCTCAGCTCTCAGTCAAGATAGAGAAATGATTCTTACTCGTTTAATTGCAGTTATCTATGTTATTTGATAAAAAAAATACTTCCGTTATGCTCAAGACACCATTCAGCTCTAGGTTGCTCAAAAACTCTAAAAAAATGACAAAATTCCAAGGAAATCCGCTGTAAATCAGTGGAAATTTTTTTTTATGAACATCTGACCTCAAATCTTGATTTAACGCACATAAGAACTCCTATATGTAAATTTTTTCAAAATTACAAAATATTTATTTTTACCTCTTTCGAGGAGGTTAAAAATTTGAAGTTGAGATCTCATCAATGGATTCTAACGGCCATAACAACTGCTGCGTTCAACCGATCACAATAGTAATAGCATTGGATTTACTTCAGATTTTAGTGAACAAAAACTGATATGAATGAAAAAATCCGAGGTCAGCTATAACTTGAGATATCTCAATAAGGGGAAGTCCTGCGACCTCCGTATTTGGGCTAAACTATGCAGTTTTAGGACTTCTAGATGACCTTAAAAAATTTTTAAGGTTTTAAGCGTTGGTAAAATGTGTAAGATAGCGCAAATTATTTACATTTTTTCAAAAATTGATAGGATCTTGCCTTCTAAAATCATACAAAATTTTAAAGGTAAAATAGAATTATTTTTAATTTCGACAAAATTTAGTTTCTACATGTTTTTTGAGATGAGAAATTTTAAAAAAAAAATATCAGTTTTAGTTTAAAAATTTCCCTCACCTATATTATATAAATAAGACGTTCTAAAATCATCTATTTCTATTATTTTTTTAATTTTTACACAATAAATATCAAATAAGAACATTTTAAAAAAAAACAGGTATTGGGTTTTTTTTTTTTTTTAACCAAAACCTGATATTAATGTTATATTATTTATCAATCTTAGGATTTCAATGCAATTTGAAATAAAAACATGGAGAGCAAAATTTTTAAACTAAAAACCGATATTTTTTTTCAGATTCCTCATCTCAAAAAACATGTAGAAACTAAATTTTGTCGAAATCAAAAATATTTTTTTTATCTTTATTTTGTATGATTTTAGAAAGCAAGATCCTTTCAATTTTTGAAATACAAGTAAATAATTTGCGCTATCTCACACATTTCGCCACCGATTAATACCAAATTTTAAGGTCATCTAGAAGCCTTAAAACTGCATAGTTTAGCCCAAATCCGGAGGTCGCAGGATTCCCCTTATTGAGATATCTCAAGTTATAGATGACCTCGTATGTTTTCATTCACATCAGTTTTTGTCCACTAAAATCAGGAGTAATCCCAATGTTATATGCACGGATGAAAAGAAGAATGCATGCTGATTTTAGTAATGCTATTACTATTGTAATCGGTTGAACGCAGCTGTTGTGGTCCTTAGAAATCGTTGATAAAATCTTAACTTCAAACTTTTATCCTCCTCGAAAGGGATAAAAAAATAAATATTTTTTCATTTTGATAAAATTACACATATGGTATAAGGGTTTTATGGTGCGTTAAATCGAGATTTGAGGTCAGTTGTTCATGAAAAAAAATTCCTCTGATTTACAGCGGATTTTCTTGTAATGTTTTTAGAGTTTTTGAGAACCCTAAGACCGGATAGTATTTTTATTCGCTTATCGTTTTTGATTGCGATTTCTGTAAATAATTATTTTTTTTTCTAATATAAATAAAATTTCTACAGTTTCTACGAATTGTTTTCTAGAATCAAAATCTAGAAAGTTGTAAGTAACTTGAAAAATTATAATTTCCTGCTTCATGGCACTATTAAAATCTTATATAATTTCTCTTCTCAGAACTGTATAACAGGATCCTTATAACAGGATACTGTTTTTCAGATCTGCTAGGATCTGACGATTTTTGGCAGCCGAAGGACATTCTTGGATACTCTCCTTCCACAATTAAAATTAGTTTTCGTCCTCAAGGATATTATATATATATATTTTTAAAGCTTTAGCGATTTTATTAGTTCATTCTTGTCCTTCAGGATACTGTTTTAAAATATTTTAGAATTTAACGAATTTAAGATGGCCAGAGGATATTCCGCCACTGTTGTCCTTAAGGATACTGTTTCAAAATATTTCAGGATTTAACGACTTCGAGACCAAGAGACCCTCCTGCAGCCCACCTAGCCTCTACGAAATGGTTACCCTTAATTGAGGAAAAACCTGGTGGTTGAGCGTGATTTAGGCCAAATCTCCTTCTTTTACAACCGTTGATCCAGTAACAGTACTGCCCCAGTACCCAGAGGGGTCCTGCCAGCTGCTTCAACGTGTCGCTCCACCTTCTCTTTGGGCGCCCTTTTTCTCTTTTTAGGTCATATGAAGTCCATTCAGTGACAATTTTTGACCATCTATTTCCTTCTCACCGAAGAAGATGCCCAGCCCACTTCCACTTGCTCAGTCTTATTCGCCAGTGTGTCTGTGAGCCCTGTTTCTTTATTGATTTGGGTAGTTCTCACCCTGTCGCTTTTCCTCACCTTCATAATAGATCTTTTGATGTTGTTCTGCCTCACCTGGATCTTCCTCTCTTGAGCTTTATTAAGTTCAAAACATGCAATGATATTAATATGTAGGCAATATATGGTTTTGGTAGTTAATAATATACATTTTATATATATAGTAATTATATATTTTATACATACATTTATCGAAATTTATAACTGTACAGAATATATACATCAAGTAAATTGACAACGATTATAGCACTTTATTAATACTTCTAAACTAGAAGGTCTCTAGGCCATCTTCGTTTCAGACGCCTCGGAGGATTATCAGGAATGGAGTGGGAAGCAAGTTGAGAAACTAACGGATTTGAGTAATTATGGAGCTTACTATGAAAGGATAGGTATCTGGTGTAAGCTAAATCAGCAACACAAGGAACATAAAGATCTTTATGGATAAGTTTACTTGTGACAAAGTAAGGAGCATTGAGGATTTTTCGAAGGATTTTGGATTGTAAGGATTGAATACGAGATGAATTGGATGGTTTAGTGGAGCCCCAAAGCTCAACTCCGTTCGTCCAAATAGGTCTAATTACAGTCATGTATATGAGTCTTTTATAATTAATTGGGAGCTTTGAAGGTTTGTCTAGTAAATGTTGATGTAGTCTGAAACGACGGGCAGTTTCTTGTAGTTTTAGTCTAGACTAATTATATCAAATATAAATAAAACCTGTACTACTAACAACCGAGGAAGGGTCTTGGGTGCAGTACTTAAGTAAGGTTGTACTGTTACTGGGCCAACGGTTGTAAAAGGAGGAGATTTGGACTAAATCACGCTCAACCGCCAGGTTTTTCCCCAATACAGGGTAACCATTTTGTAGAGGCTAGGTGGGCTGCAGGAGGGTCTCCTGGCCTTGATGTCGTTAAATCATGAAATATTTTGAAACAGTATCCTTAAGGACAAAAATGGCAGAATATACTCTGGCCATCTTAAAATCGTTAAATTCTAAAATATTTTAAAACAGTATCCTGAAGGATAATAATAAACTAATAAAATCGTTAAAGCTTGAAATAAAAAATATAATATCCCTGAGGACGAAAACTAATTCTAACTGTGGAAGGAGAGTGCCCAAGAATGTCCTTCGGCCGCCAAAAATCGTCAGATCCTGGCAGATCTGAAAACAGTATCCTGCTATAAGGATATTGTCTATTTTCGTCAATTCTGAGAAGATAAATTATATAAGATTTTAATAATGCCATTGGGCAGGAAATTATAATTTTTCAAGTCACTTATAACTTTCTAGATTTTGGTCTTTTATTAACAACTACGTTTCTCAAATAGGAGGAGGCGAAACAATGATTACCATCAATTATTTCATTTCAAAAACGATTATTAAAAAAAAAATAATAAAATAAAACAATTCGAAATTTTATTTATATTAGAAAAAAAAATAATTATTTACAGAAATCGCAGTCAAAAACGATAAGCGAATCTCAGTTTCCGTAATCAAACTTCAATGTTTCCGGAGACAAGATTTTTGGTCTGACGACGCCATGAATTCAGAAATATCTTTTTTATTCTTAAAAATGTCACGAACAGTTTGTTCACCTATTTCCAATTCTGTGGACAATATTTTAACCCTTTATCCTTTTTAACACTTTATCATTGAATGTTAGTGATATGAGATTGAAGTGATTGGGATGCAATGAAAGGATTATTATTTACTAATAACACACGTGTCATTGGCATAAGTGGTGAGGACAGTGGTATTTCACTATATATAAAAAGTATATTATTAACTACACAAACCATATATTGCCTATATATAAATACCATTACATGTTTTAAACTTTTTTTATGTTATTTAAATTTAAATGAATTTACAGCACCGAATCCATTCTATTACCACACGTTAATAATTTGCACATCATAGAACTATAGCTATTGTTAGAATTTTACAATGGTATATGAAAAAATATTAAAAAGAAAACAAAAAATTTAACCACCTTAAAGAACAAAAACCTTAAGATATTTTTTGTGGAAACGAGAGGTCTTTACCCTTATTTTTGTTCTTGGCTTGCAGAGTTCTGAGAAAGAGGAATGACCTAAGTGTTTATCCTGGCATAAAATAACATATATCAATCTGATGAAATAACAGATAAGATAACATATATCAATGAGATAACAAATGTATCAATACGATGAGAAATATCAAACTCAATCTTCTTCAAACCCTCAATTCCAGTTCTCCTTCTTTGACGCCCTCTTATTCGTTGAGTCTTCCTCGTATCTACTTAGCCTTTCGTTTGTTTCCTCTACCTTTACATCTTTATCCATCTTCTTTTCGATAGATACTTATATAAATTTATTTTAGCAAGCCAGACTATAGTTTAATTAATAATTATTTAACCGGTACAATCTTCACAAAATCCCTGAAAAGGATACACCGTTCTTTTGATTAACAAACCAATCTCATAGTTATTGACATTTTAAATCTTATAAAGACTTAACTTCAGGGACGTATGACAGTATAGAAGGATCAATACACTTAGGATTGATGAATTATTTGCCATATTGGAACATGTTTTTATTTGAAGAGTAGTTATGAAACTTAACCTTCACTAAACCTCGCACATAGAGGTATTTTTAAAAATTTAGGCGGCCAAAATTATTTAATCCCAGTTTACTGTCTAATTTTTTCTCGGGTAATTAATTTTTATTTTTATTTTTTGAACTTCACTCGATTTCGACCCTACCTCAATTTTTAGGTCACACAAATCCCGTTATTATGATCCTGAAGAAGTTTTACGCTTGATGAGGGAAATAGACTAAAAAGATGCAGATTGTATTATTAATACTATGAAACTCATCGATCTAAAAATGAATATGAGAAAGTACATCAGAAGTTTCATATTTTCTGATTTCCACTTCCCTTAAAAAAATATGGCAGAAGTTAACATCATAACTTTCAACATGGATTTTGATATACATATGTATTAATAATTTGTTATTTCCACTTCCGAACATGAGAAAGATTTTCAGAATTTAACATTACTTGTGATTTAGTATTATTAATTCTGATTTTGTATAATATTAACTCAAAATTTATTTAACGTTTTATATTTGCTCCGTTTTATAATCCTCCGACAATTTAATCGAAGTATAAGAAAATAAATTTCAGAATTTGAGCCTACGGCTGGGCACCTTACCTTACCAACTGATCTACCGTGCCTGTTTCACTGATTAAAAAAATAATACTATTTCATGTTATAGATATATTCATACACTAGAACAATATATAGTACAGTAAAATAAATAATAGAATCCGTCGTCTTGTAAAATTAATAAATGGCTTTGGTTATATTTTTCGTATGGCCTCGAAGGAAATGGGCCCAGTTCTTTAGAGACAAGCGTTTCCGCTCCAGAGGCGAAAGAGTGGCCATCATCACGCTTGCCCGTAAAAAAAAATTCGGTTCTTCCTTCTGGCTTTGTATAGGCCTTTCACCAAGGCTGCCCAACCAAAAGGAAGTCAATTACCGAACAGTATCTGATGATAGCTAACTCAAGGGAAATGGTGTCAGTATTTTTTTATATATTATATAATATTTTTGTAATAAACTTTATTACTGTGTTTAGTTTCAGTGATAGTTTCTTAATAGTCCATTACTGTTTTTTTTTTTTTTTTTTTTCTGAATTAAACTTTTTGTTATTCAGGTTATAGAACTGTCAATTGTTGATTGTATCAGCTGTTGATCTCGCTATTAATTCTTAACCTGATCTTAACTATCATTATCACCATCTCATGGCACCTTATGGTCCTTTTATAGGGTTGCAATCTCCTAAAATACAAAAGCCGGACTTGGCGCTGTATTAAGCCGGACATTATTTTTAAAAGCCAAACATACCTTATATAAAGCCGGATGTACGTTTTTAAAGTCGGAATTAACTTCAATAATAATAAAGTCTGTCAAGTTAAGTTACATATATTTTTTTTAATTAATCAAAGCTATGTATAAAACTAAAACAAAAATAAATAAATTACGGCTCCACTTTGGCAGTAAACTAATAGTTTTGATTATACAAATATAAAAATATATGCACTAATCTAACGAGAAAACAAAAAGATTTTTCTAAAAATAATAAAAATCCATAAATTTTTAGTTGTACTTAGAAATCATATCATAAATTTCTGCACATGGTAATTTTAAATTGCCTAAGATAAACATCTGTTCAATTGTTTATGTTTGCAATTTATTGCGTTTCTTTGTCCACTGGGCATTAATCAAAGAGAAAAATCTTTCAACGTTGACGTTATGGCATAGAATTGCAAAATAGTATACTTCCAATTTAAGTAGTTCAGAATTAAATTCTTCATTATGAAATGATCTAAAATAAGCAGTCTACCGCTTTCATGTGCCGAAAGTTTTTTTAAAAATCTTTTATGAAATTCTGCCATTGATCAAAAAGTTTACTAAATTAGTCAGAAAGGTAGGATGAATGGGAGTTTCCATGATCTGAACACAGTCGCATTTCCGCCACGCCATAAGATTGCTACTTTTAATGAGAAAACGATAAAGCCTGACAAATGCCGGACAGGCCGGACACACAAATATTTGGCCGGACACCGGCGTAAAAAGCCGGACGAATGGCAACCCTATCCTTGTAGAACCTGGCCTCCTCTACAATCCTGTTCCATTCAGACCTATTCTCCGCTACCCCTCTCCATCCTCCGAGTCCGAAGATCGTCCTCCAGATCTAAGAGCCAACGAGGTCGAGGCGGGGAACTCCTTCTCTTTCCATCCGGGTGTCCCTCTAACATCATCTTTCCCGCTATTATTCTTATTTTTATTTTTTTCTTTGACACTATTGTCCTCAGTGATAATAACACAAAAGTACTTAAACTTAGACACTCTCGCGAAGTGATACCCAGCCCGCTCAACGTGTCTGTGTCCTCTTTATTCTTCGGTTGTTACCATTAATTTGATATTTTCTTTATTCAGTGCAAGTCGTACATTTCTCGCAGTTTTTCCACATCCCTCAAAAGCTCCTAGTAGCGCATTGGTCGTTCTTCCTGTATTCCCTACATCATCCGCAAATGCTAACTGTTGGGTCAGTCTCTGGTATATACATCCTCCTAACCATGCGCAGATCTGTCTCATGACTACTTCCAACATTAAATTGAATATTTTAACCATATTTATTTATTTATTTTAAAAACATCTACATATTAGCTATAACTAAATGTATATTTGTTTTTTATTATTCAGTTAATTCTAACATTTTAAACATAGTAATCGGATACCTATATTAAGATGAGAAATTCTTTAAATATAGAAAGGACGACGAAAAAAATTAATGAAAAAGTACATAAATAAATTTAAAGTTTAATTATTTCAAACTAAAAAACACTTATTCTGCCATCTCCCATTTCAATTTATTAACCAAACACGTATTTTTTTCAAAAAATATGAGGGAAACAGATTGATCAACATTTATTATAGCTTTTGATTGGCATCCCTCTAGATCAATGCTGGCCCAGACTTGACACAGCCCTATGAAACAATATAAGCGTCATTTCATTACGATAATGAATCATACCAGTGAACATATACAATCCTCTCCGCGGACGATTAGGTGGTTATAATGGTTATGATGTTGATGATGAGGAAGCTCATGCGATGTTAAAAACCTTGGGAATGAAGATAAATTTTGACAAAACCGAATACATGTATATAGAGGGGAATGAGGAGGAGGATCTCTGGATAGAAGGATCAAAATGTAAACAGGTAGGAGAATTTAAATATTTAGACTCCATTCTGGATATGGTAGGAGGATGTAAAAGAGAAATACAGAGCAGATGTGGAATAGCTAGGAAAGCAATTCGCACCTTGCATCCGATTTTGTGGGGCAGGACCTTAACCCAAGATAATAAGAAACACATTTTTTAATCGTTGATTGAAAGCATCCTGATATATGACGCAGAAATATGGTCCCTCACTACAAGTATTAGCGATAAATTAAATGTAGTTGAGATGGACTACTGGAGGAGGTGTTTCCAGAAAACCAGGGCAGATCGCGTAAGAAATGAAGATATAAGGAGGAAAATGGAAATTACGGAGAGCGTGACGGAACATGTTATAAAGAAGAAATTAATGTGGTATTGACATGTACGTCGAATGCCTCCTGGAAGATTTCGTGAAATGGTTAGAAAATGGAACCCTCCGAGAAATAGAAGGAGAGGACGAACAGCAAGGAGATGAGAGGATGAAATAGCGGAGGAAATGACAGGAAGAGGTCTGAGGGACGGTGATTGGTGGGACAGAGAACTGTGAAAGGATAGTTAGACCTAACGGAAACCCAAAGAAAGGGAAACACCGTTACAAAGAAGAAGAAGATTCAAACCACTAATAAAATAAAATGATAAACAACAATAAACAATTATCCTGTTCAGAAAAATTATTGTAATTGGAATATATTTCCAAGAGTTCTTGATCCGTTTATAGGGGATCCCCAGTTCCATGAAATTAGAGAAAATATCAAGTAGGAGGGGTGGGATGGGATGGGGAGAGGGGTTAATCGGCCTGGAAGGGAGCCAAATAAGGTCACGTCGGATTTCCTGAAGGGCGGGTGAGGACAAGACAAAAACATTTATATCAAGACCTTTATAATCGATCATTAGCTATTGTAATAAATTTATTAATAATAAATAATTACAATTTATTTTTTTCGATAAAAATGTTTTATTAAAGTTTACTATTGAGCATTATTTCTTAAATGATATTTTCACGCCTTGCAATAATTTTTAACCTGGTTGAAATTGCAATGATTAGATATTTAAAAGTACAATTAGACATCCAATTTTAAATTTTTATGTATGAGTTGGCAATTCAGATGGGCAGAGACTATTCAGAAACTCTTGTGGATAGTGTAATTCATTTTCAGTGCTTACAAATAAAGGCCTATGAATCATATCTTTACACACAATATCAAAAAGAAAAGTATCGATATTATGATTCGATAATAAATTTAATTCCGCAAAAATAATTTTTAACATGGAACATGATATACCGTTGACCAGATTGGTCAAAAGCGATACGGTTTTGGGAAATGCTAGGGCGTAAAGGTGACTCCACACGCAGCGGAAAACCCGAAGTCATGCCTTGAGGCGCTAGGCCTTTTTCTGCAGGCCCAAAAAAGCACTACAAAATCTCATTCGTTTTTCCTCAAGGCATCTGCGCCTTAAGGCCGATCGGACTGTGGAGGAGAATGGGAGGTAGGCCTTGAGGTGATTCGTTATTTAGTTCCAAAAGGATTTGTTTTTAGATCTGGCAGGGTCTCACAATTTTTCGCGGTGGAAGGACATGCTCTCCTTTCCCACTTAGAATTAGTTTTCGTTCTTGAGGATACTTTTTTTTTTTTCAAGATTTAGCGGTTTCATTAGTTTTCGTCCTTAAGGATACTATCTTAAGATGGCGAAAATATATACTGTTTTTCAAATCTGCCAGGATCTGATGATTTTTTGAGAACAAAAAAAATAGTAAGCGCGAATTGAGTAGTTTTACGACCAAGAAATAATAAGCATTACCGACATTTAAACTTTCCCTTATTTCCTCTTGAATTTCATTATTCCTTGATATAATAGACCCTAGATATATGAATTGCTCAACATCTTCGATCTTTATCCTGATAATATCTATATCACCGAAATTTTAACCTTTTCTACTACTCACGATATATTTCGTTTTATCGGCATTAATTACTAGACTAATTTCGTCACCAGTTTTCCTGAGCGTAGTTACATTTAATTTGATAGTTTTCTCGTTTTCACCCAAAAGTACCAAATCAAAAAGTGTAACGAAAAACTGGAATTTTACAACCATCTCTATCCCTTTTCCCGTAAGCATTCATTCTGACGTATTCTGATGCTAATTTAAATAATGCTGGAGAAAGAGAATATCCCTGTTATAAAGCATAACGTACGTCAAACTTTTCAGAGTAAAAAGCACCGATTCAGGCTCTATTAAATGTTTTCGGACAAGAGGTCTTTATTAGATTACCCAATTTCTTTGGTATCCACAGCTAAATCAAGATCACCATCATCATCATCCTGAGCACAACAATCCATAAATTAATCTTGGCTGCCTCAAGAATTACTCTCCATTCTTCTCTATTACGAGCAGCTGCCTACCAGTTCCTGGTTGGTCTGGGTTCTGGCATCACTGCTCACATTTTCTGCCCATCTCTGTCTTGGTCTCCCCACCCTCCTCTTACCAAGTGGTTCGACTTTGGACAATTTCTTTGGGACCGAGTTATCGTCCATTCGAATAATGTGGCTCGCCCATTGAAGTCTTGCCAGCTGGATGTATCTTACTACCAGCGAGGATATATAAAAATAGAGCTGCGGAGCCTATTGAGATAGAGCGGAGCTACAGGCCGGTGGGACTAGTATTCCCCCACCACTACGCTACCCAGTTCCCAACTCACCAACATTATTTTAGACTGCTGCTGATGCAGGTATAGGTAATAAAATTCCTTAAAACACAGTGTATCATTTTTAACTTATATATAAAGGATTTTTATGAAATATAAAAGTTATAATAATAATAAAAATTCAAATATTTCAAAGTATTGCGATACTTTTGACGTGGAGTTTACTATAAAATTATAATTGCAATTAACACCATCGCGAACTTAATTTGACTAGGTACAGTGAAAGATTTTTGCGTAAGGCACTTACCTATGAAAGGTAAGCTGCTTATCATTCTTAGCCTCAGTCTTGTTTTTATATCCAATTGCAGCACAAAAAGACATATAAAATATAAAATAGAAAAGGAGATATACAATAGAGCATAAAATACGAGTGGAGTGGGGGTGGGATTCGTTCCCCCTCCACTATACTACCTTAACCTCAAAAGTTACCACTAAAGTTACAAGAGTTTGCTTATATCTTTTTTTTTTTTCATAAACCATTTCTCATTGAGTTTTTATTTTGTTAATGTAGGGTGTCTTGAATTTAAATGACAAAACTTCAGGAACTTATAGGAGACCGAAAAACTTAGACAAAAAGTCCTTTAGAGATTTGCTCGCTTTTTTGCTTAGTTTTAGAGAAAATCGCAAAAAAAAAAAAAGATACAAAACAAGTTTTCATTTTTATACTTGTTTATTTACATTTATATTCATGTTATGTTCTTTATAATGTAAATATTGCTCAAAATGTTATCCTCTTGCACCAATGCAAGCATTACATCTAGCACTCACTTGATAAATTGCAGCTAAACATTGTTCTGATGATATTTGGTGCACTGCATCTATGATTCGGTCTGTTAATTGCTCTCTTGAGATGATTGAAACCGAATAAACTTTCTGCTTCAAGGTTCCCCATACGAAGAAATCCATGGGTGTCGTATCAGGTGATCTGGATGGCCAAGGTACTACTCCTCATCCTTGTTGTGGATAATTTATATCCAGCCAAGATCGAGCAACTCTGCTATAATGAGCTGGACATCCATCGATTTGGAACCACATTTCAATCCGCTGCTGTGAGAAAATGTCATCTAAATAATTAGAAAAGTCGTTCTCCAAAAAATGTCTAAATGTGAAACCATTCACTCTTCCAGGTAAAAATATGGTCCCACCAGTAATCCGTTCCAAATTCCAAGCCAAACGTTAATAGCAAATTCATGCTGAAACCTATTCTCTCTAATAGCTCTGGGATCTTCAAGAGCCCATACATGATGTCTTTGATTAACAATTCCTCCTCTCGTAAAGGTAGCTTCTTCGGTCCATATAACTTTTAACAGAAATAAACCAGTTACTAAAATTCAATATCTTGACATAATCTTGAGGTAATAAATTCTGAACTTTTTGAAGATGGTATGGGTAGCAATTATCACCTTTCAAAGTTCGCCATATTGCTTGCCGCGATATTGCTAATGCAGCAGATGCTCTTCGGATGCTAGTCTCAGGATTGTTATCGAAGTGGCGTTGGACACAATTTCTTCTTCGATAATCTGCTATTATTGCTGCCTGGAATTGGTCGCCTTCATTACGTATTAAGGATGACCCAATCTCTCGTAGTCTATTAAAAATTAACGAAAATACTCGTCGATAAGGCACTCTTCTTCTTTGGAAATCGGCGCGCATACTCCCGCACCGCTTCTAAAGCATTACCATTACAGATACCATACACAAAAATCATATCAGCGTATTCAACATTAGAATATGTGGCTGGCTGATGCTATTCACACAAAAATATCTGTGTAACTGACTGAAGACTGATTTAGGAATTTTAATCCTAGAAGAAAGCCAAAATGTAAACAAATAAAAGAATGTAAAGGATAACATTAAGTGTTTACATATCTCACTGCCTAGCCTGACGAATTTTGGAAGGTGATAATCGCTACCTGTAACATTTTTTTTTTTTTTTTTTTTCGATTTTCTCTAAAACTAAGCAAAAACGAGTAAATCTCTAAAGGACATTTTGTCTTAGTTTTTTTGGTCCCCTATAAGTTCCCGAAGTTTTCGCCATTTAAATTCAGGACACCCTGTATATACAAAATTAAAACTCAACGAAAATGGATTTACGAAAAAAAATAAAAAGTTATAAGCAAACTCTTGTAACTTTAGTTGTAACTTTTGAGGTTAGGGTAGCATAGTGGAGGGGGGACGAATTCCACCCCTATTCCACTCGTATTGTATGCTCTATTGTATATCTCCTCGCTGCTTACTACATCCAGCTCTTTATATAAGTTGGCTAGTTCCTGGTTATATCTGGATCTCCATTCTTCAATTTCCCTTACAGGGCCATAGATCCTTCTTAAAACCTTTCTTTCAAAAACCAATAATTTCCGTCCTATGACCTTCGTTGCTGTCCATGTTACGGACCCATATGTCAGGACTGAGCGTATAAGAGTCTTGTACAGGAGAATTTTGGTGCTTCTAGGTAGGAAACGACTTTTAAGGTATTTTAATAAACCACAGCAGTATCTATTTGCCGCAGTAAGTCTCTGCGCCATTGCTTGGGTCAAGTCGTTGTTCTGAGTTACCATGGAGCCCAGGTATTTAAACCTATCAACTTTTTCGAAGATGTAACTACCAACTTCGATGGTAGGGTCAGTCTGCCGCCTGTCATTTTGTTTTATCTCCGTTTATCTTGAGTCCCAGTATTTCCTTTTGTCTAAAGAGGTAAATGCGTCTGTCATTGCCGTCAATGATCTTACAATAACGCATATATCATCGGCATAAGCTAATATCTTTATAAATCTGCCCTCTGTTTGTATCTGGACCTCCCCTCATTGCATGTTCTACATCTGAATTGAACAGAGTGAAGGCTAGCGCATCCCCCCTGTCTTAAGCCTCGTTCACACTGGAATTCTTTGGAGAGATCTTGCACTCTCACACAGCAGCTAGTGTTGGTCATAGTCATCTTAACCAGTCGTATCAGTTTCGGTGGGATTCCTAATTTTTCCATTGCTATGTATAATCTTTCTCAGTATAAACAGTCGTATGCTGCCTTGAATCAACATATCAAATAGTTTTTAAAGGTGAGAGCTGATGTACTACAACCTTAAGTTTTCTCGATCAGTTGCAACACCATCTTCCCATCGCAGTTTGGGTAATAGATATAGCCTTGGTGGATATTCCTCCGGAACAATTCTGGTAAAGCTTAATAAACTCTAAGATATTGAGATTTCCCTATCTTAGTACAGACTTTGGGTTTTTGGGTTGGATCTTCTTTACCAGGTTTCTTCGGAGCATACACCACCGAAGATTTTCCGGAGGACCTTCCTTTCGAACATCTAGAGCGATAACTCATTATTCTTTGAAATCGTCCAGCATTCAGATCCCCATATGTGAGAACAGGTCTGACTAGTGTTATATAAATTCTCAGTTTAGCATTTAACGAGACAAAGCAAAATAGCATATAGCCTAGTCAAATAAGGATTTCACCTCGGAAAAGAACCAATGAAGCTGAATGTTGCATATACATTTGTTTTGGTCTTCTGAATAAGTGGTAAAAGGTTACCGATCTCAGCACGTTAGCATAATTAGATATTCAAGGTCAAAGGTCACAAAAATTTTTTTTTTTTCAAATATCTCGATTTCTATCCATCGGCCGTCAATCAAGAAGGTTACAAAACTTGTATTCTCTATAATTTTGGATATATTATTTTTTTTTTTTTTTTTTTAGGATTAAACGTTTTCGAGATATATAGCGTGGAGAAAAAGTAGCGGGCACCGGTTCGGACATAAATTTGCTTCTAGTGCCTTCGACAATTGGTTTCCCAGAAATATTGTCGGAAACAAAGTTGTAGACATTGAATTTACTTTAATTTCATATATACTTCTTTGGCACTAGAATCAAATGTTTGACGAAAAGTGAAGTAAACATAGTTCAAGTGCCAAAGAAGTATATATGAAATTAAAGTAAATTCAATGCTCTACAACTTTGTTTCTTACAATATTTCTGAGAAGCAATTGCCGAAGGCAATAGAAGCAAATGTACGTCCGAACCGGTGCCCGCTCCTTTTTTCTCCACACTATATCTCGAAAACTGTTAATCCTAAAAAAAAAAAAAATTAATAAATCAAAAATTATAGAGAATATTATTATCTACAAGTTTTTCTAACTTTCTTGATTGATGGCCAATGGATAGAAATCGAGATATTTGAAAAAAACTGATTTTTGTGACCTTTGACCTTGAATTATGCTAACGTGCTGAGATCGGTGACTTTTTACCTCTCATTTAGAAGACCAAAACAAAGGTATATGCAAAAAGTTCATTTCCGAGATTTGCTTTATAAAACTCCTTATTTGACTGGGCTAATAGATTGGCTGCCATAATACGCCGTCTAATTTCGTCATTTCGGACATTAATATGCGTGCCCAGGTTCATAAATGCCTAGACCTTAGATAGCACGTTGTCCTAACTTCTCATATTCATCAGCTCTTGGACTATGGGGCCCAATACACTACTTGGTTTTGTTTTCATTGATGAATAGTCCTAGTTTCTTCGCCGAACATTCTTTTTCAGCATATGCGTGTTATACGGCTTTTAATGATTAAAGTTAAATTAAACATTAAAATACGCGAAATTAAAACAAAAAAAGAACGTTTCATATGCTATACAACGTGAAATATATAAACAATAAGAAAAAAACAATAAAAATAATTAATGAAAGATTAAGAAGTATTGATAGAAAATGTAAAATAAAAAAAGTTAATAGATTCATACGTAATAAGAAGAAAAAAATACGGTCAACAAAAGTAAAGCAAATTTCCTTTTGAATAATTAAACTCCATTTTCATTACAAAATTAGATTCAGGACACGTAGCAGACAATGGACAACCCCTTCTGGTCTTATCACGATGAATACACTATATTTATTCTAATTTTAATTATTAATTATTATTCAAGCAAGACAATTATAAAAACAAACAAGCATATAAAAAGATAAATATACTTAGTGACGTATGTTTAATGTTTCCCTACAGTAAATCCTACCAACGAAGCATCAAATAAAAAAAAAATAAAATAAAAAGGTTTCTCCTTCTAACGATGTTTGCACCTTGTTGTTTGTTCTACAACATCATTATGGTAGAAAATATATTACATTCTGGAAATATTACTTGTGGAAAAAATGCAAGGGATCGATGTACATTTCATTATTTTATTTTTGTTTTTCTATTGATTGATATTTACAATAGTATTCATTGCAAAAAGCAAGTTAATTTGAGAAAATGATTAATTGCAGACTCTAAGGATTGGATGCGAGAAGAAGTGGATGGTTTAATGGATGCGCAAAGCTCAACTACGCGAATTCGATATAGAAAAAAGCTGTTTAGCTAAATATTTTTAGAATGAAAATGAAAATGAAGCACTTTACCGCCGAAGAACGATATAGGTGTTATTACCGTTACACGCGTTAAAATGTTAATATTTTTGATGTTAGATTTTTACCTCTAGGAACTTAATTCTAACTGTTCCCAATAATTAAAACATAATCAAGGGATTAGATAATGTTATTCTAAAAAAATCGATAAATTAACTTGTTTAGAATTTTACTTAGTTTTACTTAAACTTGGTATGTTAACATTAAAAAAAAAAAAAAAAAATGTTATTTATAAGCTTTGTAGAAAAGTTCTGATGTTCTAATTGTTATCCTACAGGTTACCTTATATATTCTAGTGTAGGGTTGGAAAGTCAAGATTATTTCGTGGATCCGCCACGAAATAAATTTTAACTGGCCCAAGTGGGATTCGAACCTTCAGTACCGAGTTCTGAAAACTTGGCTTGATCTACGATAATCATTGATTGATCGGATTATATAAATTTCTTCATATATAAGAAATATGGTTCTAGTTTAATTATCTTAACCTTCTCTAGGCCCTGAAATATTTTAGGATTCCTTCTATTTTATCTGTTTAGAAGAGTGTATAAATACATAATTTCATCTGTAATATTTTTTAGAGAGATTATTATACTTGATGTATAATATATGTATACAATATATTATACATCAAGTAAATACGATGATAATGATAAAACTGACACCTCACTTGTTTTTAAAGCAACTACCCATTGCTAGTTTTTTTGAAACAAACAGTATTATTTTCTGCTGGAACAATTTGATATAAGTGTATAAATCAGGGAGAAGCTGGTTTTCTCCCTGCAACCTCAAATTCAGTTTGTTCATATGTTTTGTTAAATTGATGTAGAATGCTAACTTCCACAACCATTCGCTATTTTGTAATTCGGATGAATTACGATGCTTTTCATTCAAACAAATTTTTATGACTTCTCTAAGTTAGAAGAAATGCTGAAGGACACAACTAAGCCAGCGTATTGTTGTATGATATGGTAAATCAGTTTCTCCTATCTCTTCAGTAAACTAGCCAAAATCAGGAAAATGATGGAATTCAGTCCTGTGGATCTGATGAAATTAACATTTAATGTGACTGGTTTTAGAACTTCAGACATGTCCAAACATTTTCCGCACAGAGACTGTTGATGAATGATACAAAGTAAGATTAATGGTTTTGAACCACCATCATTTTATACAGCCTTTGATACTAGAGCGACCAGTTTGCTAACACTTATAAAGGTTCTGTATAATGAGGTACTATATTAGAAGGTCTCGAGGCCATCTTCTTTTCAGACCCCTCAGAAGGCTATCTGGAATGGAATGAGAAGCAAGTTGTGATACTAATGGGTTTGAATGATTGTGGAGTTTGCTATGAAAGGTTTGAGCTAAGTCAGAAACGTAAGGCATATTAAGATCTTTGTGGATAAGTTTGTTTAGGACGAAGTAAAGAGCATTTAAGATTTTTCTAAGGATTTTGGATTGTAAGGATTGGATACGAGATGAATTGGATGGTTTAGTGGAGCCCCAAAGCTCAACTCCGTACGTCCAGATAGGTCTAATCACAGTCATATATATTAGTCTTTTGTAATTAATTGGGACTCTAACATTTAAAAAAAAAAAAAATTGTTATATATAATCTATGTAGAAAAGTACTGATGTTCTAACTGTTTTTTAGAGCTAATAGTGAATGTTTACATTCAGAACTATTCTTCAGACCCAAGATCGCGGGTTCGCAACCCGGCAGATGGCCTTAGGATTTTTTAAAGGGAGTAAAAAATCCTTAAACTCCGCCAGTGTAGTCAGTTTACTGGACCACTGCCAGTCCCAAGCCTGGATAAAGGAGGAGGGTTGAGAGGAGGGCTGACTACCCGCCTCTTGCAAAAAGCTATCAAGTTACTAAAGCTCAACAACGAAGCCTCGGAAATCAGACTGTCTTACGGAAACGACCTGGAACTCTCACAAAGGTATTTAAATTTGGAACATGGAACGTGCGCTCTCTTTATAGACCAGGTGCCCTGACTGAACTGAAAGAACAACTATCCCAACTTGGCACAGATATTGCGGCCATTCAAGAAACAAGATGGACGGGATGTGGTAAACTCAGCAGAAAGGATTTTGATTTTTACTATTGGGGAGGCGAGAAAAGACACGAATTTGGTACTGGATTTCTGGTTTTAAAACGCACGAAATCGTCAATCCTCGATTTCCAGCCGAAAAATAATAGAATATGTACTATGAGGATTAAGGTGAAACGCTGATAAATGTACATGCACCTACTGAGGAAAAGGAGGAAGAGGAAAAGGATAAATTTTATGAAGAATTGGACAAAATTATTAGAAATGGCCCTTCCTTCGACATGAAAGTAGTGTTAGGTGATGCACAAATACCATAGAACAGGAGCTTGCTTTCACCTCTACTATTGGAAGATACAGTATGCATCCAGAGACAAATGACAATGGTGATCGATTGATCAGCTTTGCGGTGTCCAACTCACTAACTGTTATGAGTAGAATATTTCCTCACAAAAAAAAAAAAAAGAAACACAAGGAAACTTGGACCTCACCAACTGACGTTGCAACACAAATCGATCATATACTGATCTCATCCAGGCATTTCAACTCAATAAACGATGTTAGGTCATGACCAGATGTAAATTCAGACCACTATTTAGTTGTGGCAAAGATGACCGAAGGAGTGAGACCCTTGCGCCGTAGGAACGAGAACCAGAAGTCCAAATGGGACAGAACGAAGCTCAAGGAAGAGAAAATTAGAAACGCATTTCAGTCAAGCATGGAACAAGGAGTGAAGAATATTCCTGCAGTTGAAGATGGAAGAGAGTGGGAGAGTGGGAATGCCTGAAGCAGGTCATAGCAGATTCAGCGGACCAGTATTGTCAGAAGGATAGGAGAACCGATAACACCTGGTTTGATAAGGAATGTGAAGAGGTAGTGGCGGAACAGAATGCAAAGAGAACAGTTTTATTGAGCCGAGATACTAGACGTAGTAGGAATGAGTACAAATAAGCTAGAACTAAGGCAAAAACGGTACTTAAGAAAAAGAAGAAGCAAGCAATACTAGAGAAGGTGAAGGCAATTGAGGACTCTAGAAGGAGTAGTGACACAAGGAAGTTTTTTGAAGAAGACAAAACCATAACTACAGGCGTCAGCAACAATTCAGCAATTAGGAATGCTGTGGGAAAGCTACTAGTTGTGGACCAAGACATTCAAGAAAGATGGATAGACCACTTCAAGAAACTCCTTAATCTCATAACTGTGGATCAGACGATTGGTTACCCGCTAGAAGAGGAAAATGAGAGGGATATTCCTCCACTTGATAGCATTGATATTCATTTAATTTTGGATAAATTAAAAAACAACAAAGCACCTGGTTCAGATAGCATCCCAGCAGAATTTCTAAAGGCAGGAGGTCCGCAACTAATAGAAAAAATTATAAAGATAATAGAACAAGTGTGGATCTCGGAGACGATGCCACAAGAATGGAGTGAGTCTATCATTGTACCAATTTTTAAAAAGAAAGGCGATTCGACTCAATGCAAGAACTATAGGGGAATCAGTCTACTAAATACAGGATATAAAGTGTTCTCAATTGCCCTGTATAACCGTCTAATCCCATACGTGGAATAGCAGCTTGGAGAGTACCAGAGTGGATTTAGGGCTTATCGTTCAACCATTGACCAAATATTCTCGCTTAGGCAGATGACGGAAAAAATGAATGAGTTCGGTAGCTGCATGTGGCTACTTTTTATAGACTATAAAGCTGCATATGACTCAGTCATCAGAAAAGAATTATATCGGGCTATGAGAGAGATGGAAATCCCAGCTAAGCTGATTCTACTCACAATGTGTACAATGAATGACACGACAGGCAGTGTGAAGATTGGCGGAAAGTTAGGAGACTCATTCTCTATAAGCTCAGTACTGAGACAAGGGGATTGTCTGGCCCCGCTACTGTTCAACATAGTCCTTAATGCAATTATAAAAAGAGCAGGACTGATATCTTAGGGAACCATATTTAATAAAATGACACAGGTAATGGCATATGCTGACGATGTTGCCATTGCAGGAAGGAACCGACAAAACATCAAGGAGGTATTTGCAGTACTTGAGATAGAAGGAAAAAGAATGGGTCTCTAAATAAACGAGGATAAAACCAAGATTCTCACGTTAAGAAGAAAGAATCCAGTGCACCCGCAGAAACAGTACATAATGGGAAACTATAGATTTGGGTGCGTTAAAAGTTTTAAATACCTAGAATCGATGATCAACGACTCCTTAGATGAAGAAGAAGAAATAAAATGTCGAATAATGACAGCTAATCGATCCTATTTCAGTCTATCTAAACTATTTAGAAGTAGACTGCTCAGTCGCACAACCAAACTCAGACTTTATAAAACACTCGTCCGACCCGTCCTGACATACGCATCTGAAACCTGGACATTGCGTAAAGTACAGCTGAACGTATTGACAGGTTGGAAAGGAAGATATTGAGACGCATCTATGGACCTGTAAAGGAGGATGGTTTGTTTCGACTCAGAAAAAAACAAAGAGCTGTACGTACTTTATAATGAACTGAATGTTTCCCAATATGTGAGAATACAGCGAATTAAATGGATGGGACACATAATCAGAATGGACGAGGAGAGGACTGTCAGAAGACTGTATTACGAAGCCCCGATGGAGTGAGGCCTCGTGGAAGACCGAGGGGAGGATGGAAGGTCAGCGTCTCCGAGGATCTGTAGAAAGCAGGAATATCCATCAGACGTGCCACTGACAGGGAAGACTGGGGAAGAGCCGTTGAGCTGGCCAAGGACCGCTTCATGCGTCTGTTGCGCCGAGAATGAAAAAAATCCTTAGCTATTCCATCCTTCGGAAGGGACGTAAAATGGGGGTACCGAGCCTGTGCGATATCAGGTACTCGTTAAAGATCCCTATCCTAATTATACCTGGATAGGCAAAATTTAGGACTCCCACCGTAGCATTGTCCGATTAGCCATAGCAGCATAAAGTTAAACGAAATAAACAAATAAACAAACTATTCTTCAGATAAAATAATTCCAACAGAAGTGGTTAACAATTTATTAATAATAATTGTATTGATATAATTCAAACAAATATAATATCAAAAGATAATCATCGAATTTCATCATGTATTAATTAGTAATAACAATTTTTTTGAAAGAAAAGAATGTCTTTTGAGAAAATTCCCATCGACTTTGAATTCTTGAAAATCGGACCAATCCGAGACTAAGCAAACTTTTAATACTTACTTAAATTTATAAAAGTGATGATAAGTTTTGTTGAAATGTAACAGTGGATGTCGATTCATTCAGCTTTTGGTTGAACTGTCATGGCTTCGACTTTAATTATTAATTAAATTTCTGGAGCTCCACTAAACCATCAAATTAGAATAAAAAAATCCTCAATGCTCCTTACTTTGTGAGATCTTAATGTACGTTTCCGACTTCAATTCAAAATATCTGTACCTCGGAGGTACACAACACTATTTTTTTTTTTTTTTTTTTACCAAAACGTATTCTTATTCACCCTTTTACCCCTTTATACAGAGGTACTGAATTCTATGCCCTAGACAAATTAATTGTAAGGAAAATTAATTAAAGTATTTTTATTTATTTATTTTTTGGGGGAAGGGCATAACGTCCTTATGTTCTCCAATTAGGGGAGGAAGGACGGGTTACCAACCTATTCTAGCCTGGATAGAAAGTCAAGATTTATCTCGTATTAGTACAATAAACAGTTCAGGAAATGAAATAATTTTTCTTTAAACTGCTCTCCTTTAAAGTTACGGAAATCTGACATAGTGTTCTGTACCTCCGAGGTACGGATATATACCTTTCATATTAAACTGCACAACCAATAGAATCCATTAGTATCGCAACTCGCTTCACATTCCATTCCAGATAAACCTCCGAGGCGCCTGAAAATAAGATGCCCTCGGGACCTTCATATATATTACATTATTATATAGAACTTTTACAAGTGCTACCAATGGCTAGTTGCTTCAAAGGGAATTGACGTTGATTTTTATAGCATTATCATCACATTCATTTGATGTATTTTATTTTTATATTGTATATAAAGTTGTATATTTCAACAAATATCTAATCAATAACTTGTAGATTTGAAAGTTTAGAAAGAATTGAATAAGTTTGAAAAATGAATTGAGTGCGTAAGGAGTAACACATCGACCATTTTATATTAATATATTATAAAAAAAAAAATATAAGATTATGTAAACCGGGAAAACATAATGACTAAACACTAGTATGAAGTAATATGGGTGATTTCGGGACAATTCCTAAAAAAAAAAATGTTCACTATTTAAAACATGTAAATTAATTTTTTTTTTTTTTCTCACTTAATTTTCTCTAAGGTGTGTGAAGTAAGTCTGTGAAGTGGACATACATAATCTGCAATATTTCTAGATATATTAAATAAATAATATCTATTAAAATCTAGGGAGTGAGTTGGGATCTAGGGAGTGAAAAACCACGACTAGGAAGTGGGTTTATTATCTAGGTAATGGGGAAAATATCATATTTAAAACATTTAAGAAAAGAAAAGCGAAATTAACGAGGTATGTTTATAATAAACTTGGAGTGTATACATGAATTACATTTTCAGCGTTTTAACTAAAAAAAAAAAAAAAAAACCTTTAAAAATACAAACATTATATAAAATTGCACTTAATAACGACAGTTCTATTAACCTTTATACAATAAAAGCCTAAATAGATTGTAAATGATAAATAAGCTACGAAATAAAGACTATCACATTTGGTATTAAATAAAATACGAGTATATAAATGTTCCATAAACTTTTATTATAACTAACAATAAGTAGGTGGGTATAACGTTTAAACATTAAATAAAAAAATGTAGGCAGTACGTTTAAAAAAAAAAAATTAATGAGCAGCAATAACTGAATTCGTTGGTTCCTTTTGTGCTGATGATGGTCCGGCTGTGCTGAATGCCTAGAAATTTCCCACATTTCATGTTATGAGAGGGAGAAATCATGAAATTTATTTTAAAAAAAGGAGATAAACGCTAATTTAAGTTCAAATATAACACGATATCCTCACTCTCTAATATTCACATTTTTCATTTAAATGCCTAGGGAGTGAGTTCTAACCAAAACAACGTTGGTATCACGTTATACACGTGGCCTATTTGAAAAGTAAAACATTGTATCTATTGGTTTTTCAGTAGAACTTTGAACTATATCTTGAATCTAGAAAAAAAAAAATCAAGGTTTCAATGGGTTGAAACACCCTAGGGAAAGAGGATGAATTAAACTACGGTACTTACCGAGCGGATTCAATGCACTTCCACTTGTCTACCAACGACCTCAGCGTTATTGAAACAGATGGCAGTAGACAGGTCTACCAGAAATAGTGTTGCCCAATACAAAACACCACTCAAATTTTCCTTTTAGAGAGCGATAGAGGGATTTTCAAAAATAATTTAGGGAGTGAGCTAGAGGGTTTGGACACTTCTTTATGATGATATACCCCTCGTATATCGTGCTAGAAAGGCTAAATATCTATCACAAAATTATTTTTGGATAAGAAATAGAAAACAATACCTCTTTCTATTTTCAAACTAGAAAATAAGCGTAAGAGAAGGCCTTAAATATTTTTGAAATGCAAGCATTTTCAAGTTGTGACAACCTAGGGAGTGAGTAAATTCTATGCATGAACGTCAATTACTCCGGTTATATATGTAGATATATCATTATTGTTGGGAGTTCATAATGGAACAATGGGTACTTGGCCATGTCAATTAAAATCTAAATTTTATGTTCAGTACACTTTTCAAAATACCTTTGTGACTTAAATTGTACCGAAATTTTGAAATCACCCATATACTATAAACAATAAATCATAAAAAAAAAAAACCCGCTTCGGCTGTGCTCCCGGTCCGTACTGAGAACCCGCTATGTGTGATAATATAAATACACCATATATTTGTCTGAACTGTGCCGTGTCTGATCAGCTACGCGTCGTGTTGGATAATATAAAACAAGCCTTAGAGTCTTTGGCTGAAGGTTTTCCTATTTTTTCTTGATATGAGGACCCCATATACAATGTAAATGTACAGTGTCGGTTTGATGATTCATTATTCTATCATGGAAACTGGCGGGCAGGTTCCAAGTCGAAAGATTTAAAGTAATATGTTGTAATTTATGAGGATTTTCCAAAGATTATGCCAGTCATAATACAAATATGAAGAGCACTTATGATGCACATCGTCACATAAAAATATATTATAATTAATATTAAACAAACAAATATTAAATTTATTCGTAATTGTAATATTATTGTATGCAAAAACAAACATATTAGAAAATGTATATTCCCAAAAGGTCACAGAGACAGAACAAACATTATTACAAACGATATGACCTCTCTGAATCATTTCTCTTAGAATTTCAAATGGGGCCGATAAGACTAATACAGTGTTCAATTATTAATTTTTCTTAGTAAAAAAATGAGTAACAAATCTTTTAAACAGAATTTGTAAATAATTATATGTATAGGGGTGTTAAGCATAAGACTGCAGTAACTTTGGGCATCGATTCTTAGCTATCTTTACATCAAATAATAAAAAGGATGATCTCTTTTATAGAGGAGGACACACTCATACATAAAGTAAATATGATAATGCTAAAAATCAACGTCAGTTACCGAATATTATCAGAGAAGATTAAAGTATTTCCTATCTTTATGAAAATTTATGATCAATCAAACGACTTGTATTATACTATGCTACATTTTAATAGATTTTTTAGTTTCACACTAACAAGGGGAGGACACACTCAGTCTCTCACAGATCTTGTTAGCAATTTTTATGGAGGTTCCTGGTCAAAAAAATATTAGACACGTGTGTTGCCGTTCCGACTAAGCCAAAAAGCCGTGAAAAAAAAAAAAAATAGCATTAAACTAATTTATTTTATATCTCGAGTTTTTCTTTCTTTCTTTGCAATTTCTTAGGAGAATTGCAGGGAAGACACGGAGATACTGTGTCCGGAACGACAGGATTAGGGAGGACCTGAAAATTTGTCCGGTAAGGGAGACTCTGGAGAAAAGACAGTTGAGGTGGTACGGACATGTCTGCCGTATGGACAACCACAGAGACCCCATAAAAACTATGGAAGTGAAGCCGATGGGAAAAAGACCAAGAGGAAGGCCAAGAACCTCCTATATCCACCATATAGAAGGAATAGGGAGGCGTAGAGGAAAGACTCTGGGAGAAATGAGAAATCTCGCCATGGACGGCATAGAATCTAGGCATGGCATAGATGGCTGGAAGCACCCCCACGCTGAGAGGCAAATGGGTGGAAGATAAAGAAGAAGAAGTTTTTAAAAATGATATCGACATGATTCTTTCACCAAGATTTTTAGTTTTGATTGCAAATTGAAGGAAAAATACAGCCACTTCATAGATATTGGTTTAGGCTAGTAAATTCTAAAAAAAATTATAACATTTTCAAGCAAACTACCTCTATTGATTTTTTCAAACAAAAATTGACGTCAGATTCTAATTCAGCACCCTAATAAACATTGAAAAACGTTTTATTTTGCAGTTGAGCATGTTAAAATATGATTGATGTGTTCCAGGTTTGAAGAATATAAAAAAAACTGTAAATACATAACAATCAAATCTTAGATGTGGTTCTGTCTGTATATTATGTAAATATGAATTTGTAATATATTATTTTTTCTCCTAATTAGTATATTATATATTTGTTTTTTTTTTTTTTTTTATATCTGTATATATACATACGTTTCCTTAGTTTTTTAGGGTGCTGACATAGAAGTTTAGGGCTAAAAAAGTTTTCTATCACATTTTGCGGTGTAAAAGCTTAATTTTTCTAGTGGAGTAC
Source organism: Euschistus heros (assembly GCA_003667255.2). Classification (NCBI taxonomy): domain Eukaryota; kingdom Metazoa; phylum Arthropoda; class Insecta; order Hemiptera; family Pentatomidae; genus Euschistus; species Euschistus heros. Next base: position 324,249 of record RCWM02000764.1, read on the forward strand.
TTTCGATATATTTTTTTTTTTCACAAGAACCGACATCAACGAAATTTCATCCAAATAGAAAAATAAAAATTCGTAACCTTCAAAATTTGCCTGATCATGGTAGGCAATTTTTGTTTAAATTGATAAAAACATGAATTATGCTTAGAAGGTTAAACGAATGAACTTCATCCTTTTACCCAAAATTTAGGGTGGTAATACGCTTGAACTGTTTTTGGTTTCATCATCCTACCTGGTTTCAAACTGAAGTTAAAAATCAATATGTTTTTCGGATATACCAATTTTTTAATAGGTTTTTATTGATCGAATTTTGTATTTATATACATCAAAAGAAAGCTGAGGCTCTTCTCTTTCCAGCGATACCAACCAGTGAATTTCTTGACAAAGTAATGGCGATTTAAAGTAAATTAACCAATAATCGGTTTAAACATTATATTTTCTTTGAAGAGGGTGAAAAAAAATTATATTTTTTTGTTATTGAGTAAACGTTTTTCAATGTTATTAAAGATGATGAATTAGAATCTGGCGTCGATTTGTGAGTGAAAAAATCTATAGTAGTAGTTTTCTAGAAAATCTTATCATTTTTTTAGAATATAATTAACCTAAAACAAAATCTAGACTAAACACGATCAAAACTAAAAATCTTGGTGCAAGAATCATCTCGATATCGTTTTTTTAAACTCGAGATATAAAATAAATTAGTTTAATGCTATTTTTTTTTTTCTCGGCTTCTAGGGAATACGTGTCTAATATTTTTTGACCAGGAACTTCCAAAAAATTGCCAACAAGATCCGTGAAAGACTGATTGTGCCCTCCCCTTGCTAGTGTGAAACAAAACAATCTATTAAAATGTTGCATAGTATAACACAAGTCAATATCGCAATTCGTTTGATTGAATATAAATTTTCATAGGGATAGGAAATACTTTAATCTACTTTAATAATATTAGGGAATTGACGTTGAATTTCAGCATTATCATATTTACTTTATGTATTTTATTGTTATGTTGTATACAGTTGTAAATTTTAATAAAAAGCTAAAATGATTAAATAAAAATGCAATTTTATGTAAGCTGCAAGAACGAGGATAATGTTGTAGATGAATGATAGTCGCCTAAGACAGGAGACATATATACAACATCAGATTTCAAAGCTACGATCGGGATGCGAAGACAAATTTATGGGCAATTCAATGACTATCGAATCCGGGACCGATGATATATAATCGATAGTCAGGCTGAATCGATCATTTGAATCACCTCGGCCATCGAACTAGCCCATGCCATCCATTAAAGGACCCTATCCTATCATTCTTCATGAACTATTTTTATTTATGTATTTAGGATAAAAGCAGGGGAACTAATAATTATTGTGTTACAAAATAGCTTTATTAATCATAGGTCTGTATTGCGAAAAGTACGATACAAATGGCATACAAGATCCATCAAGATCTCTGGTAAACGTGAAATCAATATAGGTATTACCTAACGTTGTTAGAGAAGTTTCAATATATGACAAATTGTACTCGCTGAGCATGAAGTCTGGCCACGAGCGGTTTTGTGAGACATCAATATTAAAGTATCCAACTATCCTAAGTGGTGTAGTACATAGAATATTTACATTGAACATTTAAATAACGACCGTAACATAAAGAGTTTAATTAGGATTGATGAATTAAATGCCACTTCTATTGAGATTATTTTATTTGAAAACTAGTTTCGAATGCTAAACATTCATTCATCTTCAGTTCTAAAACATACAAAATTTTTTTCAACACATCAGTACTATGTTACATAGATTATATATAATAAAGTTTTTAAAAAGGTAAGACAAGAAATCAAACATCGACACTCACCTTAGAGGTAACGAAGAAGTGGACTTCTCATTGAATTCGTGAGAAGTAGAAGGGAGCAGGTAGGTTAAATTTTAGAATTACAATGGGGTTTCCCTTATGACTCATTGGATTTTTCCGATCCTATGGGACTTTAAATTTATTTCCCATAGGACAATTCTACTAATTGTTTGGCTAGTTCTACACACACCGTCTTTTTGCCGGCGGCAAAAACCGACCGATATTTTGCCGGTCTAGGTGCTTGTACACTCACCGGTTTTTACCGGTCAAACAATTAGTAGAATGGGGTCACCTGTGGTGTAGTGGTTAGCATAGCAACCTACTAAATCCCAGATCGCGGGTTCGCAGCCCGGCAGATGACCTTAGGATTTTCTAAAGGGAGTAAAAATTCCTTAGCTATGCCGTCCTTCGGAGGGGACGTAAAACGGGGATCCGGAGCCTGTGCGATGTCAGGTACTCGTTAAAGATCCCTATCCTAATTATACCTGGATAGACAAATTTAGAAATCCCACCGTAGCATCGTCCGATTAGCCATAGCAGCATAAAGTGACGTTAAACGAAGTAAACAAACAAACAATCAGTAGAATTATAATTTTATTTCATTCTTGACTTTTCGACCTAAAACTTTTAACAATTTCTGATTAAAAAATTGATATCGTCTCATTCGATTCACTAACTCAAACAAGTAGTAGCTTTTGTAATTATAGTGCATAAAACAGTAATTATAATGCAGTGGCAGTCGCCGGCAACTCACCGGCATTTTGCCGGCCGTCTAAAAGTCTAAAAGTCTAAAAAAAAAAAAAAAATATATATATATATATATATTTTTCTTGATAAAATCAATATTTTTATACTGAAGAGGGAAGATTTGCCTGGTTCGGATACGACCCCGGTGGCCTAGTTGGATATATATATAAAAAAATATATATATATATATATATATATTTTGATACCATACTACGGCCCAATATCCGCTAAAGTCGGGAAAGAATTAAAAAAATTAGGTTTAAACCCTGCATTTAAAATAGATAAACCATTGTCATCATACTTCCCTTCACCGAAAGACAAAATAGACCCTTTCCAGAAAAGCGGCGTATACGAATTAAAATGTAATGACTGTGAAGCAAAATACACGGGAAAACCGGGCGATCAGTAAATCAAAGAGTAAATGAACATATAAGAGCATATACTAATAATACCCGACATTCCAATCTAAATGAAAATAACCACAAATTTAATTAAGACTCGGGAGTAAAAATATTACATCAAGTAGAAAATAGCCTAAAACTAAATACTTTTGAATCACTAGAAATAATAAAATCGTTTAAAAACCGATCCAGATTTTTTTGTTTAAATGATCAGATTAACATATCCAATAGCCCCATTTTAAATTTGTTTCCCATAGGACCGGAAAAAACCCAATGAGTCACAAGAGAAACCCCGTTGTAAATTTAAAACTTAACCTACCTGCCCCCCTTTTACTTCCCACAAATTCAGTGTTTTAGTTACCTCGAAGGTGAGTGCCTGTGCTTGATTTCTTGTCTTACCTTTTTAAAAACTTTAGTATATATAATCTATGTAACATAGTACTGATGTGTTGAAAAAATTTTGTATGTTTTAGAACTGAAGATGAATGTTTAGCATTCGAAACTAGTTTTCAAATAAAATAATCTCAATAGAAGTGACATTTAATTCATCAATCCTAATTGTATTGATCCTTCTATATCATCATGCGTACCACAAGTGATAAAGAGTTTAATTTCTGCTAACACTGTGCCCAGGTGGGTATATACACACCTGACTACACATCTGATAATGCCATTAGCCTTTTCGTTTACAAGACAGACATCACTAGGTTTTACATCTTTTATTTCCAAATAAATTTCCGAAATGTCAATGTTAATTCTATTACAGTCAGTAAAGCTATTTATGTTGCGATATATGACGACTCCACTGGCTCTGCGACTTAATGATGATGATGATACCGCTACCGATGATGTAGTTGCAATTTGTCTGTTCTTAGCGGTATTACAATATGATCTTAGTTCAAAGCTAGGGATATTCATTGGCATGAAATATTCCGTCATCATAATCAGTATCGTTGATTGCCAAATAATCAGATCGGTTGATGATTTTATCAGTAGAGATGTCCTCTGAGAGCTGTGTGCGATAAAACAATTGCAGATCAGGAACACTAACACATAATTTTTATATATATTTTTTTTTTTATTCTAACACTTTATTATATTCACTGTCACTACTTTAAACTAATGTTTTATATACAATCGACAGATGTTGACGACAGCTGAGATTAAAACTTAAACGAGCATCGTAGCTTTTCCGAGCCAAAAGTTCATACTAATTTCAAATCCTGAAACGCAGCAAAATACCTCAAAATGTACGTTCCCAGCACAGCTTGACTCGGCCATAAGGTGTTTTATTATCACCATTCGATTGCTCTTGAGAAGCCCTTTCCAACCGTATACGATCTTTGTTTTTAGTTTTGGCTTTTCGACGCGTATATGCCGACTTTATATATTTTTGATAATATTTCTTTATTCTAACACCTTATCATATTCACTGTCCCTACTTTAAACTAATTTTTATATACAATCAATAGATGCTGACGACAGCTGACGATTAAAACGTAAACGAACAACGTAGCTTTTCCGAGTCTATAGTTATACTAATTTCAAATTTTTTAACGCAGCAAACTTCAGCATTGCAGGATTTCCCCCCGTACCGCACGCAATGCCTCACTTTTTTCTCGCTTATCGTATTGAATTATTTGATCCTTTAGCTATCCAGTGGTATAATTTAATTTTGGATGTAGAGGATAGATTCGAAATAACAACACCAAACTGTATCTCCCCATTTTGTTATCACTAGGTTTTTTGAATTGCCTCCATATGGTAGTCAATTTAAAGACGTATTCAGGTCAAAAGTTCCATATTTGTTGTTGAAAAAAACGTTGCAACGTGAATTTTTGAAGTCAAACCTGTATAGCTCCTAAACGGTAGGTTCCGGCGACAAATGGTTATATAGCATATAATATTTTCCTTTTATTTTCGCTTAGAAAACTATCGTCAAATTTTCGACACGATCAACACACAAAGAGCTAGAGCGTGTCAAAAAAGCCCCGACATTTAAAATTTAGACAAAACGGGTGATGGAGGTTACTTCAGGTTTACTAATTTACTACACGAATTGTTATTGGTTGTCTTTTGGCTTGTAGCCTATACTCTTTTTCACCCTCAAAATATTATTTTGGCACTCTAGCTATATAGGTGCAGCTTGGAAATTCGACAATAATTTCCTAATTATTTATTTAAGAAGTATGGTTTGGTATACAACTTTTGTCGGCACCTACCGCGACTAGTCCTTGGGGTTTATAGGCATAAAACCAGGGCCACAATGCCTAGGTAACAAGAAGATTAGGGTCCCCACGAACAGACCACCCTCGATCCGAGCCGCACCCGCTTGCGAAATGCGCCATCGGCTCTTATTTATATGATACCTGCCTACGACGGAGGTAAAAACCATTTACATTTCTCTACATGGAAACGTCGTCCTCACAAGGTTCGGAGCATAACTAGCCCATAGCCATGTCGCATTTCCCCTAAGCGGGACCGATCTCCCAGGAAGCGCCCCCTTACCCCCTGGCCCCCATCCGAACCCTAAGAAACCGTTAACTAGTTTTATTGGTTTGAATAAAAAAAATAAATCTATTTTTCTTTAACTTTATTAATTAATCTCGCTTAAATTATGATAAAAGTTATTTGGGATACTATAGAGAAGATGTCAAGGATGCAGTCCAAACACCACGTCAAAGAATTAATTCTTTAACATGCCATTTTTTCTTATTCTCTTCATTCACCATTTAGATATGATGCGTGGGAAGAGGACCTGCAAAGAATCTTCCTGTTAAAAAATTCCTTATTTGATTTTTTTCAGATATTGATTAAAAATAATTGATTGTTAATTTAATTAATTTGATTCTACTTTTAATTCTAAAATGCAGATTGGGAAAAACAGTAGCTAATCGATAGATGCATCCATGTTATGATCCCAGTCAGGAAAACAATTGAAAAATTGTGTTTTAATTTTCAAATTTATCAAATCAGTGTTTTGTTTTCTTAGCTCACATATGGATTATTTTTTTGAAATAGCTATTACTTTTTTTTATTAACATGACCTGCGTGTAACGGAATCTTTCATCGCAATTTTCTCCGATATCCAGCAATCTGATTAACTTAAAAATTTACACACGTACCAACGACCAATGACAATAAAACAATTGAAAAACTTTATTCTAATGTTCTAACATAGTCAAATTACCCCTAAAAAGGGGTTCTGCCTTGCAAAAGTTGGAATAGTATGTTTTATGTTTTTATGATGATGATTGTATTGTTGAGTGTTAGTTTATACTAAGGAGATGAATTTGTCAGGGGTGCAGTTAAGGTTGAATAAACACAGACAGTTTTTAAATAAAAAACTTATATTTTGGCGTGCCAACGTTTCGACCTGTCTTCATCAAGGCTAAAATAACAAAAATTGGATGTGACCAAGATGATACAAACATTAAAAAATAAATAAATAAATAATAAAAAATAATTTAAAAAGAAAAAGAAAAAAGAAAAAAATCTGTAGTTAATTAGATAATTGAATACAAAATAGTAGTAAAGTCTAGTCAAAGATACAGTTGTAATAAAGTAATTAAATAATTTAAATTGAATAATAAATATAAATTTTAAATTTTGTAAAAGACATTGTAATAACAGTTTTATGTTTTTATGTGGAACAGATGGGTCCCCAAAATAAAATATCAAAAATGAAACTAAATATCATATGGGGAAAATGTTTGGTGGGGGGGCGGGCAAAAAAAAAAAACCCGCACTATTTTTTTTTTTTCAGATTCGAAAAAAAAAAAACATTTAGAAAAATGCTTTCAATTAAAAAATGTTTTATACATAAAATTAAAGTTTATTAAATTGAGCGTCTAAAGAAAACCCTTAAAGTGAATTTACAATTACAATCGATCGTAAATCATCGAAAAGTTTTCTAAAATTTACTTTAAAAAGTTAGTTTTGGTCATGCTCAAGTTTATATAGCGCAAAAATGGCTAATTCAATTAAGACATGTTATCCACTAAAAGTTACAAATCATTAGATTTTATGCAAGATAGTATTTTCATAGTAAAAATGTGATCATTCCTACTCTGAGATGTCAAAAAAAACAAAACAAAAAAAACAAACATTGTTGGTTGATTTTGGATAAAGTGTGTTAAAAATGCAAACAAATCACTAATAGTACATGAAAATTAAAAGGTCTGACTGCTGCAAATGGTCCACCATACTTAGCTTTTTAGTTAGTTAAACTTGGTTGAATAGACCAGAATAATGATGTATATCTGAGGCAGGGATTGTATAATCTGGTTAAGAGCAAAAAACATTGGGAAAAAGAAAAAAAAAATTAAATAAAAAGTTAAACGAATTAAAAAAACACACAAAAAAAACTGGCCCTGTTTCAAACAGGGTTTTATAATTCCAATTTGGCACCATTCCATTAAATCAGCTGTAAAAAAAAAAAAACAAGCCATTTCAATGATTTACCTGTTATTTGCTATAGAATTTTCTTTTTACATTATGACGTTATTTTTGAGTTATTAAAAAAAAAAAAAAAAAGATTTAGGTAGTTTGTAATTAGGTAGGCGAAGAACGCTAGTCACTACAAGCCAACGATCTGTCCTTCGGGGGCTGCCTCGTAGTCGCCTTATAAATTGATACAGAACAGAGAGTACGTCTTTAAAGATGCGGCTAGGTTTGTTATAATATACATGTGCTTTGACGTATGGTACATATCATTTATGTAGAGAACTAAACATTTATTCATTTTATCCATCTTTACTTTCCTTAACTTTTTTAAAAAAGTGAGTACCCATAATTGGGGAAAAAACCCTGGCGAGTAAGCGTGAATTCTTGGCATATCACTTATTTTCACAACCGTTGGCTCAGAAACAGTACAGTCTACCAAAGTACTGAACTGGGGACTTTAAATAGGTTTTATTCATTTTTTTTTTTTTTTTTGTTTTGTCGTTTCGTAATTTTTTTTTTTTTTCATCATTTTTATGGGCGATTAGCCCAGTGTTAGACAAAAAAAGTCCTTTTTTCCTAGTCCTTTTTTTTTTATTATTATTATTAAAAATCCGATAGTCCTTTTTTTTTTTAAAAATTATTATTTTGTATTTTTTTTTTTTTTTCATCATTTTTACGGGTGATTAATAATAAATAAAAAAATTATTACCACGAAAAGTGGTACAGCAGGGTTTTTTTTTTTTTTTTTGGTTGGTATTATCATTATTTTTATTGTTATTGACATGAATTTGACTATTGGATCTATAGTTTGTTTCTGGAACATGAAGCGTCGCACAGTGGGGCAAAATGAAGCAAAACGTAGCAGAAAGTCCTAAAACTAGAATTTCACTTTCAACGTGATGACTTAATTACCTGTTAGTTAATGCTCTGCAGAACAAAATAATGTAATTCATCAAGCTGATAACGGTCATTTCTCATACTGATTATCGGTGAAAGTGGACAAAGTTCCGTGACATCAATGTCAGTGTCTGCAGCAATTTATTATTAAGAGATCATTATTTTTTGTTTTTACATACAGTCTTATTACTTTTATATTTGTATGACGTGGAATCATCATCTTCAGGTATATAATTTTGAAATATAGTACTATATTTGTCTTAAAAGTATAATAAAATAAGACTATTGGTTTTAGTTTATCTGTAACGAAGGTTTAGAAACCTTCCAAATCCGTCCAAGCATATTTTTTTCCACCATCTTCAAGTACATTATCTAAATATTATGGTTTCGTTGAAAAATCTTGTCCCAATCTGCCTCAGCGTCAGAAAAAATATTTCTCTTTTCTTAGTGCATAGACGAAAAAAATCATTTTATTTCCTATCCTACAAGCTTCCACTAAAAAAATGGCTACTGAAAAAAAGCCCACTGCAATGAAGACAAACAAGTTGTTAAAGAAACCCAAGTCGAATCAAAGAATGTTTTAAGAAAAAATGTGGTTTGATTGTTGACATGCCTAAACCTGGCTTTGGAAATAGTAACGATGGAAATACTGTTTTTTTTTTTCCTATTCTGATATTTCGTCAGAAATTACCGGAGTGGACGCTGAACTAATTAAAAGGCTTCATACAACACTTACAGCAATATCAAGTGGGCACGAAATTAATACTAATGCCTATCGAGAGGTTGCTCATGGTACTGCAAAGTATTATGTAGAAAAGTACACATGGCACCCGATGTCACCGACCCTCCATAAGTTTCTTATTCATGGTACAGAAATAATATCTTGAGCCATGTTGCCTATAGGGCAGTTAAGCGAGGAAGCACGGAAAGCTCTTAACAAGGATTTCAAAAAATATCGTGAACATCACGGAAGTGTAGTTGAGAAAAATCCAACCAGGATATATTCATTAACTTTTTGTTGAGTCGAGACCCAGTTCTAACAATCGAACGAAAACTACCTAAGAAGAAAAGTAAGTCACTACCGACAGAGACTTTAAACTTTCTTTCTTTTCCTTTTGAAAATAGGTCTGACACAGAAGAAGAAGACAGTGAAGATGATGAGGAAATATTGCAGATAGAAAGTGTGCTACTTATTTTAATGAAAAATGTGATTTTTTTTTTTTTTTATTGACTGTTTTCTAAGTTTTTTTTCGTATTATACACAAATAGAGTGAGTGATTTAGGTTTTTTTTCAATGTTTCAATGTATGAAATATAGCTTTTGGAACTAATGTTGATTATTTAAGATGTAAGAAAGAATATTTAGTTTATGGCAACAATTAGGGCTGCTTGCCTAGGGTTGGGCGATAGTCGATAGTTAGCACTATCGATAGGCTGATACTATCGGTTGAAAACTATCGATTGCTAACGATAGTTTTTCGATAGTTTCTTCTTTTTTTTCCCAAAGCTATTCAATAAAGAATTTCAACTAATTTAATTAAATTCAGTTATCTACCTACTATTTGAAATTTGCAGGATTATAAATTATAAGATTATATCATAAAGATGAGAGAAAAAAAACTAATTTATTTAAATTTTAAAAAAGGTATTTACAATTTATATGGTTACAATAATAATACAGGCTAACGATGAAAAAACATTTTTACTTAAAACACCTTATTATTCTGTTTTTTAGGGTGCTAAATCCAAATATGACACTTATTAAGCGGTATCAACTACTATTTTTTCACATTTGCACAGCAATATATTAATTTTTTTTGATTGATTACAGAATTTAACTACAAAGTTTGTACACATAGGTTTAATCTTGAAGTCGGTTTGGTTTTTTTAAAAAACATTTTTTGAAACACAAGATACTTGGACTATAATAAGATAACTTTTATAAAAAAAAAAAATAAATGATCTTTTTATGCAGTTTTTTTTTTTTTTTTTTTTTTTTTTTTTTCACAAGTGAGTGATAAAGAAAAAAAGGATGAAGGCAGATTTACATGAACGGAGGACCCTCGACTGGAAATGTATTGAGGTCAGGCAGTCCAAGCTGTCCATTTCTTTATTTTCTTCCTGCAACTCTGAAGCAGTTGATAGAATAGGGTGTAACTATTCCCTGTCATTCACATATGCCAACTTTTACGGCACTGTCCAATATGCTTACATATTTTTAAAACCATTATAAATAAAATGAAATATATTCATCTGTACCATTCCACAAGCCAGTCGCCAGCCCCTACGCGTACTCAGAATACCTTTTATCGATTCTAACCTTGTTTATTTTGGTGTTTTAATCGCTAATTTTCGAGGGGAAAGATTATTCTCCTTCATTTACGGAGAAACTCCGAATCCCTGTTCAAAGTAATATTAACATAATTTTACCTGCTAATATTAAAACAAGAAATAAGGAAATATCATAAAAATAATTTTTAGAAAAAAAAAAAAACAAAACTGACTTCAAGATTAAGCCTACATATATCTGTAGAACTAAAAAGTAAAAAATATTTTACTTGCTTGGAAACAAAGAGAATTAATTACCAATCAACAAAATTATCGATACTTATATACCTATTCACAATTTATGATCAGTTATTTTTGGAGTCGGTGCCAGCCAAGAAGAGCAGCTTAATCCTACCTTTGCAAAAAACTTTCGAATGGCACGAGAAAGCGGTGTGGCGGTGATGAAACAGTGGAACAGGATCTTTAAAATTACCATTTCTTTTTAAATTCAGTTTGTTTTGGTTGGCACCGACTCCACAAATGAATGATCATAAATTGTGAATAGGTATATAAGTGTCGATAATTTCGTTGATTGTCATTTAATGGTTTTTGTTTCGAAGCAATTGTCAGGATTACAATGGGAAGCAAGTTGAGAGACTATTGGATTTGAATGGTTATGGAATTTACTATGTAAGGATAGGTATCTGGTTCGGGATAAATCAGCAACATATGGGACATTGAGATCTTGATGAATAAGTTTATTGGTGACAAATTAAGGAGCATTGAGGATTTTGGATTGCAAGGATTGGATACGAGATGGGTGGTTTAATGGAGCCCCAAAGTACAATTCCAAACGCCCAAATAGGTCTCAGAACTGTCATGTAAATGAGTCGTTTTTAGAAAATGGGAAGTTTTGATCGTCTGCCTAATAAATGTTGAAGAAGTCGAAAACGACGAGCAGTTTCCTTTCGTTTTGGTCTTGTATGTGGATTCAAAGTTAAACGTTTGTCCAATTGGAGCCCTTGATAGCGGATCTGTTCAACAGGGATCAGTAGAATGTTGTGAAAGGATACTGCAGAGAATTTCAAAAGTCTTTTTAATTAAATCATTCTCACACCTTGTCATTGATTTATAGCTTTTCAGGCTTTTTACTTTAATTATTGATAAATTAATGTTGGTTTATTTTAGAAACTTTTAAAAAAATAATAAATTTAAACAATTTCATTCATTTATTTTTTTGGTTATTTTTTCTCTAATTTTAGAATACCATGTTCAATTAATATTATAATGTTACGGGCCACTGGGGGTATGACCAATCAAATCACAATTTAAATACTAAGCACTAATTTATTTACAACTTAATAATTACAAATAGGTACCTTAAGCTACTTAATCTAATAACAATTATACTTAGGTCTAATTACACTAATATGTATATTACACAATACTTATCTTTAATATCTTAATACTAGGTGTCACAATTATACATAAGAATCTATTACACTGACACAGAGACTGTTACTACACTCACTGACACTGTTAATCACTGTCACTAACTCACTGACTGAACTGTCACTGACACTTGACTGATTGATCGTTACTTGATCACTGACTCACTAGGCTAGAAGTCGGCCTATTTAAAGCTACGCCGAACATTCTAGATCGTTCTAGCCGGGTTACAGGTCTAGGCCCTTCTGGCCCGCCGTGACCCTTCTAGGCCGGCCTTTCCAGCAACCTGCCGCCCGGGCCGCCCCCGGCACCCCCAACCTCACCTGACCGTAACACTACCCCCTTCTTAAAAGTGCTTTGCCCCAGAACACGCATTTGGAGAAATTAGCTGCGATGAGCTTCTTCCGAAGTAGTAGTTATTTGCTCTCCAGGGGTTAAATGTGCACTCCAATATGACTATCCCAGAGTTGGCAAATGTCTCTTCAAGCATGTGTCTTACGGTCTTCCACCCAGGCCGTCATATCAACAGCCCAACTTGGGGATGGCGAGCTTAGTGACACGCAGTCTTAGAAGCTTGCTGCGCAGGTCGTCGAGGCTTTGCTGTAGTGCGCCGTACGGTTGATTTCTGATGGAGGCTTGGTAACCAAGTAAAACAGATGCTGGCCTCCGTGCGTTTGGTGAAGTGCCCTTCCAACACTCGGTCCTTTGCTGTTCTAATTCTTCAGTTCCGGCAAACTTCTTCCTGAAAACAGTTGCGATCCCTCGAGAGTTTTTTAGATCTTCAGGGACGCAATGGGCCAGAGCATAGTCCACTGGCATAGTTCTGGGCATCCAGAACTTCAGGCCGCGCAACTGAGTCGTTCGTTCTCATGGTAGAGAAATATCTCATTTGCTGTTCTTTTGCTCGGCCATCGTCGCCTTTTCTCCCACAGCGATAATCGTTTCCTCCTTCTAAAATTACCATCATCACTGCTCCTTCCAGAATGTCCACCATTTCCCCTTCTCCTGCCATATCTATCATCCTCTCCTTTCCGCCTCCAAGCAGGAGCAGCTGGAAGATTTGATCCATTTTCTTTTTGATTCATGATGCCTTCTTCTTCACGTTTCCCCAGTTCTTCAAGTTTCCTAATTCTCTCTGTCCCTGGCTTTCCTTTACGAAGGAAGAGCTCTCTATCTCGTAGCGTCACTACACCTCTCGACATAGTTTTTCCCCTCTGTCCGACCATTTTTCTAAATTCATCTCTACCTCCCCCTCAATGGTACAAGGGCCACCCAAGGTAATCAACTTACAGGAACATGCCCTTACCTGGAGTGCTCCGTTGCAGCCACTGAACTGCTCCGCGGCTCGCCGACTCAGGATGGTGCTGGAGCTCCCGGTGTCCACCAGGCACCTCACCCCTCGCTCCACTCGGATAATAGGCAGACCGCCGCTTCTCGCCCTCACGTTGTGTACTTCAATGATGCGGTCGCCTCTCCTCAGACACCCTCCTCAGGTCGCCACACGTCCAGGTTGTGCCGCTCTCCTCCGGCCGCTCCGCTCCCGTCTGCCGGTTCCCTCGTCTCTACTGCTCCCTGGGCCTTGGTCCTCCCCCTCGGTATCCGACACCTCGGATGTCTCGGAAGATCTAGGGGATTCTGGCCGTGATCTCTGTCTGCTCCAGACCCTATTGATTTCCATGGGCTCACCCCGAGGATTCTACTTCCGTCTGAACATGTAGGGGCATTGCCTCGCAATGTGGCCTTCGTTCCCGCATTCAAAGCACTTTGTGCGGGGACTTTTTGCGACCAAATGCCCTGGCTTGCCACACCCGTGGCACCGCCGGTCCTCTCTCTTACCACCAGTAGCAGGTTTTCTTGGCCCCGGCTTCCTATGATCGCCTCTCCTTGGATGATCGGTTCTCCTTTCGGCTTCTCTGCTCCTCCACGGTGGGCCTCGAGGTCTTCGGTGCACCACCTCAGTCCAGCTCCTTGCCTCCTCCCGTTCCGGTCGGCATTCTTCTTCGGGGCGCCCATATCCATAACTTCTTGGGCGCACTCCACAAATCCCTTGTCTCGGGGGAAGTTCTCCTTCTTCCCCGTTTCTCGGGCTAACTGCACCTTAAGGATGGTTGCAACAAAAGCCATCCTTGCTTCTACCTCCGGTGCGCTCGCTGTTTCCCTCATTTTATCCGTCACTTTGTTAAATTTTATGAGGAGCTCACCTGCATAGCGCCCGCTGCCGAGGTTGCCTGCTCTCCCTGAAGAGTTGAAAGAGGTCTTCTTCCGGCGTCCATCTTCCTCCGCCGTAAGCCTTCTTTAATCTTTCTTTGATGATTTCCCAGTGCGTTTCCTCATCCGTCTGAATGTGGTTCAGGACGCTCCGCTTAATTCGACAAATTAAGTCTGCCCTGAGTGACTTCGCGTCGTGGAGATCTTCGGCCCTCTTCGTTCCAATCCGTGCTAGAACCCTGTCAACGCTTTTCAAAATGTGATTCAGTTCTCCTACCTCGCCCGTGAATCTCTTTGTCTCTATGTCCGAGACTGCCTTTCTCAGGTCCTGTGCTGTAGCCGTCCTCACTTTCAACCATGCAAGGGTATTTGCATGGGCCTCTGCCATCGTTTGGCTTGGAAGTTCAGGTAAACTATTAGGTACTTGCAGCGTCGGTGGTCTCAATGTGCTGCTATCTTCCATCAGAAAAACCCTGAGCGGCAAGAGAGAAAAAAATTCTTACCTTCCCCGCTCCTCGTCGTTCCCAGGTTTCAGCACCAGTTAAATGGACTGAAAAACAAAACTTAAAAAAAAAAAAAAAAGAAATAAAAGGGATAGTATTAAGGCTAATACTAGTCTGCTTCGGACCTTGCCTTAAATATATATATATATATATATACTACTTATCTTCTTCATTAACTCAAACACATCCTAATGTAGCTCAAAACGCTACATTTACGCAAGTATTATTAACTTGCACCAAGAATTTAATTTTGCTACAATAGGAAAAAAAATTGCTTTTTTTTTTTACAATTATCTTGCCATAACTTTTTATAGGTGCATTTCCGGACCCATGTTCATAGGAAATTTTTTGTTCAGCGTGTAATTTTCTATTAGATTTTATGGGTTTTTGAATTTTGTCCACCCTCACACTATGTTCGAAGCACTGTGGGGCGTATCAAAAAAAAAAAAAAAAAATGACCGTTTTATCAAATTCCACAGTTCAAAAGTCTGTAAATATCTTAATGCTATTTATTATTTACCAATACTTAATAATCCCTTTAGACCATTCTCTAAGCTTGTTTACTAACACTGGACTTCTTAAAAAAAAAAAAAAAAAACCTTAGTTTAGTTATTTATTTCAAAGAAGAAACATGACAGTGTCCTACCAAATATTCGTAATTTTAAGACCTTACTGGAAAAATTTTTTACAGCCGCTGAAGCAACTCGTGAAATTATAAATATATTAAATATAAAGTTGTCCTTGAAGAGCGCACTGCGCGGCGTTGGTTTGAAAAATTTAGAAGTGGAGATACGACGTTGGAAAGGAAGAAGGCCATTAATGGATATCGATGAGTTCTGAAGGAAGCTGTTGAGTCAAATCCGTCCGCAAGTACTCGCGAACTTGCCAGGGAGTGCGGTGTGTCGAAAGATACTGTTAGTCGCCATCTTCTCTCCATGGGGAAGGTGAAAAAGACCTGTAGACTGGTCTCTCACGTACTTACTCCTCAACAATCAGCAGATATGTATACAGAACTTCATGGGTTTGAACTCCTGCCTCACCCACCATATGGTCGAGACCTAGCACCTTCGGATTACTACTTGTTTCGATTCATGGCCCATTTTCTTCAAGGGAAAAAAATTGATAATTTTGAAGTTGAAAATGCTCTCCTAGAGTTCTTTGACAGCCATCTCAAGGAATTTTATTAGCGTGGCATCGAGCAATTGGCTAGCAGATGGGTAATGACGGTAGATAACAATGGAGTATACTTTGAGTATTAATTGTACTTTAAATCAAAGAAATAATAATACAAATATTTGTTTAAGAAACACTCATTTTTTTTTTTTTTTTTTTTTTTTTTTTTTTTTTTTATACAGCCCATTATTTTATTGTATTGTTATTAATTTTATTTGATATTGTTTGTTTGTTTGTTGGGGTTTATAGGCATAAAACCCTAGGGTCATCATTGCCTGTGTAGTTCTATATATATATATATATATATATATATATATATATATATATATATATATATATATATATATATATTCGTTTATTTTCACATAAGAATCAGAGACAGGAAGGGTGCCACGAACAGAGGTGCGCTCCCAGGGAGAGACGAGCCGCATCCGCTGAGCAGGAAACGCGCCACGGTTTGCTTATTTATATGAATACATATTTTTTTTCTAATATGGTTAGTCTCTTTGTGGATGTTGATTTTAGGGTGGAAATGTGAGAGTACCAAGTTAATCTACGATCTAATATCATTCCTAAGAATCTATGCGAGTTTGTGTAAGGTATTATGGAATTTTCTAGACTGAGTTCAGGAGAGAGAGGAGTGTTTCATTTACGACTGAAATGAAGACATCTTGAGTTTTCGGTGGAGAATTAAAGGCCAATGGCTATAGACCAGCAACACAATATATTTATAGCTTCCTGTAGGTTATTTTTAATATTGTCAATATTCTCGTTGCGACAAATTATGGCCAAGTCATCAGCGAATAATAATGGCTTGACACCTCTTGGTAAGTTAAGTCCCAGGTCGTTTATTGCCAGGCAAAACAAGGTTGGACTAAGGACACAACCCTGCGTAACACCATTGATCTGTTTGTGAGTATCTGATAGTTCACAACCTATTCTGACTCTGAATTGGCGATGGAATAGAAATTGTCTAATATAAGTGAAAATAAATCCTCTGAATCCGGCGGCTGATAGTTTATTAAGGATTATGTTGTGATTGATGTTGTCAAAGGCCTTTTTAAGTCAAAGAATATCGCAATCATCTGTTGGGAATTGATGAAGGAATATTGGGCTTCGGCCTCTAATATGACCAGGTGTTCTACAGTGGATATCCCCTTACGGAAACCGGACTGGAATGGTTGTATTAAATTGTTATTTTCTATCATCCACATTAATCTTTTGTTTACCATTCGCTCCGTAGTCTTACTAAGGCAGCTTTTAAGAAATATGGGTTAATAGCTGCTTGGGATTCTTTTGTCTTTTCCGGTTTTTAGAATAGGGATTTACGCTATGTTTTTGGAAATTGTCCAGTTCGCCAGACATGATTATAAAATTCAAGTAGCCATTTTTGAGTATCAGCTGACAGGTTTTTTATCATATCATAATGGATTTGGTCTGGACCGGGCGTTGTTTCTTTAACAGTACCCAGAACATTTTTGAATTCCCACATTGAAAAGGGGATGTTATAGTATTTCAGCATTTTCTGCAACTGATTCTATTTCATCGGAACTGATTTTTATTTGATATTTTGCTGTTGATAATCAACGACCAGAAATAATATTCATTAACAAAACAATACAATATGACCAAAATGTCCTCTGCTATATGACCCCATTAGCGCACTGTAGATACAGGGCCGTCAGTGTTTACGCGCGTCTGTAATCCTGGAGTACCAACAACAGAGCTTGCTTTGTACCATTGTGTTAATATTTGGATAGGCGCAGCCCAATATTGCACGCATCCAAATCAAATGTCAATAGGTTCCCTACGCTAATTCACTACTGGATCTGCCCGTACTGAACTGTGCTATCTAATCAAAACACATGTCAAGTACCGCGATAATACAAGTGTCAGTGCCGGAACGAAATTACTCCGTCAATATATAGTCCAGTCAATAAACACATTGTAGAGTGCATGAAATAAGCGATAATTTTTGACTTCACAGCTTCGTTAGTAGTAGTTAAAGTTAAACATACTAAAATTCCCCGCCCCCGGGGGTTCAGCTTAAGGTGGGGGAGAGGGGAGAAGGTCCCAATTTGGTTGTTCAATTATATCACTAAAACGGTGGACTCTAGTAAAATATGTTACAAATAAAAATTAAATAAAATTAAATTTCCTGTTAAATTGATTCTTTATATATTTGTCGAATTTCCAACGGATTTTGAGATATACATTATTTAAAATCGACAATTTTCGAGAAGAAAAAAAATATTACCTCACTTTTTGACCAACATTTGAAGCAAATACCAAAAAAGTATATATGAAATTAAAGGAAATTTAATGATCTACAATTTTAATTTTGACGTTTTTTACTGATAAGCGACTGTGGAGAGTAATAGAAGCAAAAGTTTGACAAAAAGTGAGGTGGCATTTGTTTTTTCCTGAAAATTACCGATTTTCAATAAGCTATATCTCGTAAACGGTTAGAATTACAACAAATTTATATATTATCAATTTTATAGGAAATGTAATAAGCTTTTACGTTCATTTGAAACATGTTTTTTTTAGAGCTAACTGTTTTCGAGATATTATCGAAAAACCAAAAACATTGGACTTATCCCCTCACACCTACCGTTAGCTCACCCCCCATGGTCGGGGAATTTTAGCATGTTTACCTTTTTCCTAGCGAAGCTATGAATTTATAAATTATCGCATATTCCATGCAATCTACACCCTATACTTCAGCGCTTATTGACTAGACTAATATTACGGATGTCTCATTAATTTTAGGAGTTCTTATCTCTGGGTTTGGATATTCGGTATGAAATATCAATTTCAGCCTGTTTGTTTCTTAATGTGTATTATTATTATTATTATTATAAATAGGAAGAATAATATATCTATATATAAGCGATGTGTCGGTACTAAAATTTGCCGAACTTTTATGTAAAAATATTTTTATATAAAAAAAAAAAATGCTATTACAACAATAATTCACATAAGGGCTAAAAGACAAATAAATTCTATTTAAAAAAAAATAAGTCAAAATCCCCCTCGAGCCTGTCTGCTAAAGAGAGAAAACACGGAACATGTTTTGGCGGTTCCCCCTTAACCGTCAGTCATATGTTTTCTTTTTATTTATTTATTTTTTCCTCTTAGCTGCGATTCATTTGTCTGTATGAGATAAATTTTCAAATTAAATTCCGCTTAATTCCGCTAACCATATGTGCCCTTATGTTCTATATTCATTTTGTTTGTTTTTTTTTTTACTTATCTCTATGATTTTCAATTATTTAAATTAAATTAACAATTAGTGATTATTCGAAATGAATAAAGTTGAGCAAAAATAGAAGTTTCAACTTCATTCAACCAATGTAGTTCGTAAACGGCAGGGCCCAGTTATAAATTTAATTTTTAAAAAAAGATCAGAGCTCCCAATTAATTACAAAAGACTTATTTAAATGACTGTGATTTGACCAATATGGACTTACGGAGTTATGCTTTGGGGCTCTACTAAACCATCCAATTCATCTCGTATCCAATCCTTACAATCCGAAATATTTCGAAAAATCTTCAATGCTCCTTAATTTGTCACCAATAAACTTATCCATAAAGATATTAATGTTTCATATGTTGCTGATTTAGCCCAAACCAGATACCAATCCTTTCATAGTAGGCTCCGTAACCACTCAAATCCTCTAGTTTCTCAACTTGCTTCCCACTCAAAACCCGATAACCGTCCGAGGCGTCTGAAAAGACGACGGCTCACAGATCTTCTTGTGTAGATTTTTTTTTTTTAATTTTAAGTGCTACTGATGAGTAGTTCTTTTCAAGTTTTATCATGTTATTGTAAACGTTTTTAAAACACGTTTACTTGATGTATGGTATACTTGTACAGTTTCAATCAATTTTAATAAATTGATTAAAAAAAAATAAAAAATTTAAAATATTCTTCATTTAATTTCTGATCAGGATATTGTCGGCAAATTTTCTCTCCGAGCAGCACCAACAGACCTACAGCATGCCAAAGAACCCCTATACTTAAACAGCGGTTTGAAAACGTGACTTTTTTCATTCAAACCAATATAGGTTTCAAACGATAGATCCTTGCGACAAATTTTATAAGAAAAAATATATTATCCAAATTATTTATAATAAGATGATTATTGTCAAATTTTAGTTACCCAAAAATGTATCAATTTTGACCAACTAGGGCTTAAAATAAACCATGTTTTTAATAAATGCAAAAAAAAAAAAAGTCACGTTTAAAACCCTAATTTATAAGTATAGCGTCTTTTTGCAAGTTCTAGCTCCGTTAGTGTTCATTGGATTGAAAAATTGTCGACAGTTTCCTGATCGGAAATCAGAATATGGAAAATATATTTTGTTTTGTAAAATTTGTGGCTAAGACCTACCGTTTAGGAACTATATTAGACCATAGGCCACTGGAGGCATGGCTAATCAAACTACACTTAAATTTTAAACACTAATTTATATACAAACTAATAAATACAACTGGATTCTTAATCTAATATAAACTAACAACAACAATTATTACTTATGTATAACCTATATCTAATCGCACTAATTATATCTAATTCTATAATATACAATAAGATAATACTTATCCTAAATAACTTAGTTCTAGGTTTTACAAATACACACAAGGTTCTCTAAATCTAAGTACAACACTGACTTACCCACATACTGTAACTACTTTCACTGACACAGGCTTACAACTACTAGTCCATGAGTGCTGAAATGAGGGGTGTAGAGTGTATATGGAATATACAATAATTTTTGACATACTAAAAGTCCCCACCTCTGAGGGGTAAGCTAAGGGTTGGGGGAGGGGAGAAGGTCCCAAATTTGTTTTTCGATTACATCTCGAAAACGGTGGACTCTTAAAAAATATGCTACAGATAAAAATTAAAGATCATTAAATTTCCTCTAAAATTATTAATATATGTATTCGTCGAAATTTCGAGGTTTTCGAGATATGCGTTATTAAATATCGATAATGTTCGAAATAAACAAATCATTACCTTACTTTTTGTTTAACATTTGCTTTAAATACAAAAACGTATATATGAATTTAAAGTAAATTGAATGCTTTATAATATCGATTCTGACGTTTTTTCTGAGAAACGTTTGCAGAACGTAATAGAAGTAAATGTTTAACAAAACGTTTTTTGCGAAAATTACCGATTTTCAATAACTTATATCTCGAAAACCATTGGAAATTCCACAAATATGTATTAGTACAATTTTATAGGTAACTTAATTAGCTTTAATTTTGTTTGAAAAATATTTTTCTAGAGTCAACTTTTTTAGAGATATTATGGAAAAACCAAAACAATTTAACTTCTCCCCTCCCCCCACCGTTAGCTCACCCTCAGTGGCGGGAACTTTTAGTATGCTTACCTTCTAACTATCCCTAACTATTCCTAAGCTATAAATGAAAAAATTATCGCATATTCCATGCACTCTACAATGTGTTTATTGTATTACCCAGAATGGAGTGGTTCTGGGTATTCTGAGATACGCAACTCCCGCCTGGTATCAGAATGTCTCACAGCGGCAGAAGTTCAGATTGCCGACCATCCAGCGAACGGCTCTGCTCAGTGTAACCAAGTCTTATAGGAGTGTGTCTCATGAGGTGGCACATGTTTTAGCTGAAGGAACACCTATCGACTTCTTCTTACAAGAAGAAGATTTGAAGTATAAGTTGAAGAGAGGGGACTCAACAGGTCTTTCGCAGAACATTCGTGCGAGAACCACAGAAGAACCAAGAAAATGAATAAAGGATTATCCGAGATCATTCTAAAGAAACGTAGAATCGGCGGTGGTTGGCAACTTCGAAAGGTGCTACCTTGAGAAAATACTTTCCTACCGTTCAGGCACGTTTGCATGCGAAATGGGTCCTCCCGGATTACTGGATATCACAATTTCTCACAGGACATGGGGGCTTCAGGGGTAAACTCCATATCCTTGGTGTAAACATAGATCCCTTATGCCCTAGATGTGGAATTCCAGAAACTGCTGAGCTCATCTTTATAAATTGCACCACCTTTGAAGCTCTGAGGGCCAAACTACAGAGAGCTGGTGGCCAAACTACAGAGAAACCGGACTATATGTTCTCTCGGAGAATGATTTCCCTTAGCTCATGTCTGAAGAAAACTACCCGCACTACAAAGCTTTTGTATACGGGTGAAAGACTGCGATTGGCTCATCCCATTTTAATCTTAGTAGAAGAGGACATATTTCTGGAAGGCTGCCGGACAGCGAAGGAGCTGAAGAAGACGGTGACAGCCTTTAAGCAGCCTAAAATTGGACTTCTTAGTTACGTTACCATATGTTTATTATAGTTTTTTTTTTATTATTGTAGTTATTGTTATTATTGTTATTGTTATTATGTTTAGTGTTATATTGTAAATTGTGATATTTTGGCAATATTAATTTAATATTGCCTAAACCTGTATTGCCTGAAGGCAAGGTAGGGTGAACAATAAATAAAAAAAAATTAAAAAAATGTGTTTATAGACTGGACTATACTGTGTTCAATAAACACATGATAGTAACTAACTTATGACAACATTCACTGACCCAGAGTTATCACTACAACCTTAACTGATACATGACATTCGCCGCCTTAGTCAGTGACTGATGGACGACTTCCCGATGACTGCCACTTGAATGACTCAACACTGGCACTACAGGCTGTTCGGGTCAAATGGCAAGACCCTTCTCGGCATCGCTATTTTGACTTCATTGTTTCTTTCACCACCTCATATTTAAAGTCTCATGCTAAACTTAATACCTTCTGTTTGTTACAGCTGTGTCAGTGAGCGTGGCAGTCTGGACCCTGGTGGCAATATCCCTGGAGCGCTACTTCGCCATCTGCAGGCCGCTCAAGTCGAGGAGGTGGCAGACTCAGTTCCACGCTTACAAGATGATCGGGCTTGTCTGGGCTTCCTCCCTCGTCTGGAACACTCCCATCCTCTTTGTCACGAGGCTCAAAGCGATGCGAGAGAGAGGTTAGTCATTTGTTGCTTTATTTCATTTATAGTAGGTAGCCCAGTCAATAAAGGTTTCGTGTCGCAACTAATTAGGGGAAAGCTGAAATTTTGCAGGGTGTTAGTACATAAAGTATACACTAAAAAAAACACAAAGTCCCGACCCCCACCCCTCTTGCTTTCCTCCCCCCCCCACCCCTTTAGCAACATTACAAGTACAGAACTATGGTTATATGCCGGCAGTTAAAAATCTAATTATACTATCGGAGTGTTTTTTTTAAATTTTACTCCTAATAATATTATAAACAAATCATGTTATATACACTTTTTATGTAGATAGCTTAGTTTCGTCGTAATACCTAATCACATACAGAAAACTGCTACTACAAAAAACAAAACGTAATTTCATCAAATTATAGATTTTTATCATTATGTTTTAGGAAGAAAAGTGTTAAACAAAACTTATAGATAGTGTAATTAGCTTTAAAATGATCTGTCTCATAACGCATTACATTAAAACGATGGCTTCATAGAGTGTCGAAAGAGCAGTGGACACCGCTCCGCCGGTCTTAGCAGGGCCGTGCTGAGGTGCACAGTCCCGTAAAACAACCACGGCAGAATATTGAGAAATCCGTACTGTTGTGAAAAACTCTTATTTTTCGGCACATTTATCACAATAACTCCAGAACTATTTCTTCGATTCAAAATCTATTTTTTCCATCTGAAAGCTGTTTAAATTTTCTACGAGATCCTATATATGAAATGTTGATTGAATTCCGAAAAATATCTATCGCAGCCCATTGAACATGTCAAAATCGTCAAATTTTTCCAAAACATACACATTTAGCGTGGGTATTTTACGGAATTTAATTAGAATTAAGTATATTAGGTTTAATAGTAAATTTAACCAGCTTTTATATGGGAAAAATGTATTTCGAATTAAACAAATAGTTTTGGAGTTATAGCGATAAATGTTTCCAAAAAAAATTGAATCCCGAAATCGTACGGTGTAATCAGCGTGCTGTCATGGGTATTTCACAAGATTCAATCAAAATAATATATACGGCCTTATAGTAAATTTAACCACCTTTCAGATGAAGAAAATAGATTTTGAATCGGAGAAATAGTTTTGGAATTATTGTGATAAATTTGCCAAAAAATAAGAGTTTTTCAAAACAGAACAGGTTTCTCAATATTCTGCTGTGGGTGTTTTACGGGACTAGATCAAAATTTAATATTTGATTTACTATAGTAAATTTAACCAGCTTTAATATGAAAAAAGAGAATTTTGAATCGGACAAATAGTTTTGGAGTTATAGCTAATTGAGTACCGACAAACGTATTATTCCGGACAACTGCGACTTACCTCAAGTAAAAAATCTTCTATTTTTCTATCTCCCATAACTCTAAAATCATGATATGGAAAAAAGAGAGAAATAAAATTACATTTTTTGCAAATTTGCTTTGCTTTTTTATGTATGTATGTGCTAAAAGTAACGTTTTCCTAGTTCCGAGATCAGACAGCCAGCAACATACGACTTTCACTTCCTCCCTCCCCTAAATCCAAAGATATTTAGAGGAAGACTCTTTTTCACACTTACAGCTGAGCGTCGTGAACAATATCCAGCAGTCAGATGTTTTGATTTTTGGAGTTGAATCTTCGATGCTAAATTCTGTACTGTATAAGTGATACAAGTAAACTATAGACTATTGTAGCACAAAAAATTCACTTTGGAAGTAATAACCTAAAAAAAAAAAAACGTTTTACATTGTTGCTGCATTTCAACTAAATGACTATTCATGATCATGAACAGCAAGTATATGTGTTTGTGCACCTCAGCACGGCCCTGCTAAGACCGGCGGAGCGGTGTCCACTGCTCTTTTGAAGCTCTCTATGAAGCTATCGTTTTAATGTTATACGTTATGATACACATCATTTTAAAGCTCATTATATTATCTATAAGTTTTGTTTAACTCTTTTCTTCCCAAAACGTAATGATAAAAATCTATAATTTGTTTAAGTTACGTTTTGTTTTTTGTAGTGGCAGTTTTCTGTATATGATTAAGTATTAGGGCGAAACTAAGCTATCAACATAAAAAGTGTATATAACATAATTTGTTCGTAATATTATAAGAAGTAAAATAAAAAAATAACACTCCGATAGTATAATTAGGTTTCGAGCTGTCAGCATATAACCAGAGTTCTGTACTTGTAATGTTGCTTAAGGGGTAGGGGGAAAAGCAAGAGGGGTGAGGACTTTATCTACTAACAACCTGCAAAAATTCAGCTTTCCCCTGATTAGTTGCGACAAAGGCCAATTTCTTGCTTTCATTGACTGGGCTAAGGGTAAACTAGACAGTTTTTGACACCGTTAAGACGTGTATAAATTCAAGACCCTGTAGTATAAATTCAAGAAAAAATAGTTAGAGAGAGAGAGAGAGAGAGAGAGAGAGAGAGAGAGAGAGAGAGAGAGAGAGAGAGAGAGAGAGAGAGAGAGAGAGAGAGAGAGAGAGAGAGAGAGAGAGAGAGAGAGAGAGAGAGAGAGAGAGAGAGAGAGAGAGAGAGAGATAGGCCTGTGGCCCTATCTTACAGACGAAATATATATATATGACTTAGCTAAAAAAGTTACAATCTTTGTTTTTTTTTGTTTTTTTTTTCCCCCTTTTATATATACAAAAACTAAACTATGTGTAAATGTACAAAAACAAAATACATAAATAAACTTACAGATGAAACGAGAGCAAAATAATTAAAAAAAAAAAAAAAAAAAACAACGAGATAAAAAAAAAAATATATATATATACATATAAAAATATTTATAAAAAGAAATAAAATATAATTAAAAAAAAAAAACAAAAAAAAAAAAAAAAGAAAAAGAAAGGAAAAAAAAAACAAAAATAAAGATTAACAAAACAAAAACAAGTAACTAAATATGAAATAAATAGATAGTAAAGAAGAGTTATTAGTATTTTCCCAAGTCTCTATGGAGGAGAGCCCGCCCAGTCCGCACCCAGTAGTTGACGAAGACAAGCCCTGCGGAAGCCGGTTGAGCTCTCTCTCGCCGCCGCCACGTGAAATGCATTTCTCAAATATTCTGTTCTGCAGGCCGGTAACTGGAAAACACCCATCATCCTCTTGCTTCTGATTTCAATGAAATCTTTGCGCAGTTCTTCAGGGACCCCTGAGTCCAACACTCTCCTGGCCACGCACATCAGATTGAGCCTCCGATAGGTACTCACTCGCAACCAACTCCTTTAAAAATGGAGTGATGTGGTCATCCCGTCTAGCTCGGAAAATAAATCTAATTGCAGCGTTTACTGATTTCTGAATTCTTGTATTTTCAGAAACGGAGATGTCAATGTAGACTGAGTCGCAATACCAAACAAGAGGTAGGATAAGGGCGGAAACAATCATCCTCCGAACCTCGGTTGTAAGTAACCGTTTCCACCTCGAAAGGGAGTGCATTACGTTGTGAATCCGGCCTACAACAACACTGGCATGGAGAGAGAGAGAGCGAGAGAGGGAGAAGAAAAGGTGTAAATATAGAGGCGCCCATTTACTACCTAGTGTCTATAGAAGTCACTGAAGTCTGGCGGCGTTGATGGATTTGTCGAAACGCGAATAATAGGAATAATAGTCTAATTTTTTAGTGTTTTCTTTTCTAAACACGTATTAAGTGGTATGGCAGCCACTTTTTTTTTTATGTATTTAGGACTCTAGTATAATAAAAGTAACCAAAAAAATTCAAGTTTATACCCCTGAAAAAGATTTTCTTAGTACTCGAAAAACCGCGAACATAGGAAAGTCGAGTTTGGAGAGAACATCCTATAGACTGGTTTGACAAGTGTATGAGTCGGTAGGAACCAACCTATTTCATTATTATTGTATTAATATAAATGAATAAGTATATATTTATGTATGTAAAAACATATATTAGTACAAGGAATTTCGCTGTGAGTTCCGCTACGCGGTTCTCCACAAAAACGCGTTTGTAGGTACTCTTTTGACTATAACTCCAAAACTATTTCTCCCATCTTTAATTATTTTGTTTCTGAAAGCTAGTTATATTTACTATTAGCTCCTGTTTCTGAAATTTTGATAAATTCCCGTAAACTACCAATGCCAGAAAGCTAACTCTTGTGAAATCCAACATTATTTTTTGATAAATTTTTCACTATAACACCAAATTATTTGTCCACTCTCAAATTCCTTTTTTTCATCACAAAGGTAATACAATTTAATATCAGATCTTATATATAAAACTTTGAATAAATTCCGTGAAATACCCTAGCCCACGAAGCATTTTAAAATCGTCATATTTTTTCCAAACCAGAAACATTTATCGTACTAGATCATCTAGTATACGTCTATAACATTATTTTTGTTAACATAAGATATGGAATAAAAGAGATACTGATTATACGAAACAAATGAAGTGACTTTCACAAAAATGGCCTAAAAGCATATCTTGATTTGTTAATTTAGTTTAGTATTATAAATTTACATATTATTTTAATTTAAAAAAAATATTGGTACTTGTTTGTTAAGGCCAAATTTTAGAGAACCGAGAAGACATCCTGACTACAAGGACAAGAGCCCTAATACGTTTACAACTTTGAACTCCTCACGACTGAGAGACAGAAGTGCTGTGATCTCTAAGAGTTCTGGTTCCTGAAGAGAACTTGACCCAAGGGCTCTGAGTCAAAGGAGTATTTACACCAGCCCTTTCGATACTGAAGAAGTTCTAAGGCTGGTTTCGAATATTAAACATCCATCACCAGTTTTAAAAACATACAAAAAAGAATAACATTAGGACTTGTCGTGAAATACTACAACGTCTACGATGTTTTAAATTAAGGAATTTTATAAAGAAACGGTTATATCAACAAAATATAACAAATAAATATAAACAAACAAAACAAAACAGTTTTCCAGCTTGTAATACTTAGGGTCGCTAGTAACAAATAATAGTGCTGTTATCGCGGAAATCAAAGGACGAATAGTGCTCCTCCTGTTCGGAGTTCAAAAAGCTTTAGGTGCAAAGATTTATCACGTAAGGCTAAAATAACAGCATATAAAACTATTATAAGACCAGTTATTACTTACGCAAGTGAGACCTGGGTGCTGACAAAAAGAAGTGAAGCGCTACTCCGAGTTTGAGAGAGAAAAAATGATGAATTAATGGCATTGTTTGGAGAGCCAGATATAGTCGCCCAAATAAAGAAAGCGAGATTAAGGTGGCTGGGACACGTGGAAAGGATGCCGGCAGATAGATTTCCAAGAAAACTGCTAAACGAAAAGCCATAAGGTTTTAGAACTCGAGGGCGGCCACGATTGAGATGGTTAGATGACGTGGGACAAGACCTCCGCCAGGCAGGTGTTAGAGGATGGCGCCGCAAGGCCGCGGATCGAGAAGGTTGGAGGAGACTTATTGAGGAGGGCCTGGCTCTGCTCTAAGGACTGTCGCACCGAGTAAATAAATAATATATTAAGAAATTATATTTTTTATTTAAACTAATATACATAAAAAACAAACAACAAGTAATTATTTAATATAAAAATTGATTTTGTTTATGAAACATCTAACATGTATCAGCGGCCATTACCTGGAGCATCAGTAAAAGGACATTACTAGTGCTACCTGTCAACGGTAGCATTGCTACCTGAGAGGATAGATAGGTAAGAAAATTGAATGAAATTTGAAAAACTTGGACTATTATGTATAATAACTTAAATAGATAGATAGATATTTTATTTGTCTTTGGGGCCTTCCCCTTACAAATAGAGCCTAGCTTGGCTATAAATTACAATTTATGTACATATAATTTAAAAAAATAAATAAAAATTAAATTAAATTCACTAATACATTCTGGTTTGAAAACATAATAGAATAAACAATAAACAATTACTGGTGTTATGATATAAATAATAAAAATAAATTAACAAAATATTACTTGAAATGAAAACAGACATTTAATAGAAAATGGTCTATGATAAACAATTTAGCACATTTTGGATTCCTATCATGTAATAGTACACTTTATGTATTTTTTCTACACTGCCGATATTGAGTATAGCTTGGGTACTTTGGTCATCAGAAAAGTTTAAGATGAAGAGTTAAAGAAATCGTTGCCTATATTCATTTTGTGCTGGGCAGTAAAGGATAATGTGATGTAGACTATTGTAGATAAATTGATTGCAAGATATGCAGGTTTCTTGTGAGTTGAAAAAAAAAGTTGTATTTTTTCCATGGATTCTTATATGAACTTTATATTTATATGAACTTTAAATGTAACGTATGTTTCAGGGTCGGGAGCATTGTAACTGCTTAGAATTATATATAAAGGGTAGTTAGTTGAATTTAGAGTACTCTAAATGTCGGCTGAGAAATATTGGTTATGTGTTTTTTTCCAGAATGTCGTCTTTGTATCGAAGAAGTCCGTTTGTATGGTGAACAGGGAGCTCTTCTGCAAAGGCATTTAGCTCGGCAATTGCTCTAAATTGGGACAACCAATTGAAGTTTATGTCAGGCTTATCGTTGGCTAATAATTTAAGTCTGTTAAAACAATGTTTTGGGAGTCTCTCTTCTGGCATAAACTCGAGCTTGGTCCATAGATTTGTCATCTTTTTTATCACTTTCATGCTTAATGGTTCTCTTCCTGTTTCGAGACGGACTATATAATTATAACTGCTTAAATCGATTTTTCTAATAATGAACAAAATTCAGGGAGAACATTATAATTTTAAAGAAGGAAAGGGTTTTAATTTGTGAAGTTTACGACTTATCTAAAAGTTAAAAAAATTGTAGTTAAAAAAATATATATATAAAAACACGCTTTTATAGCAAACCTAACTAAAAATCTAAGTGTGGTGAAAAAAATTGCAGCAACTTGACCTTTTAATTTTTTCGAGTTTAAGGTTCGAAGATAATATCCCTGTAATATTCATGATTTTTTTTTTTTTTTTGGCATTTTTAACACAGTTTATCCAAAATCAATCATACATTTTTAGTTTTCTTTTTTGACATATTTCATAGCAGGAATGGGCAAATTTTTACTTTAAAAATTCTATCATGCACAAAGTGTAATGGTCTACAACTTTTGGTATATAACATTTTTTGATCGGATTAGACATATCTGCGTTATAGAGTCTTTTAAACATGACCAAAACTTACTTTTTTTGAAAGTTGGAAGAATTGTTCGATATTTGACCATCGATTGTTGCTAGGCGGCTAAATCTAATTCAGCTTGAGGGATTTCTTTAGACACACAATTAAATAAACTTTAATTTTGGAAATAAAACATTTTTAATTTAATGCACTTTTCTATTTGTTTTTTTTTCCAAAATCTAAAAAATAATAAATTTCATTCTGGGAGTTACTGTCCTCTAAGAATAAAAATAATGATAAAAGTACAATTGTCTGGCCTATTATTTACCAATTAGTTATTACAGCATACATTTTTTAAAAGAAAAAAAATTAAATTAAATTAAAAAAAAAAAATAAATAAATATATGAAATAAGAATTATAACATAAAATAAAATACGAAAAATCCTCAATGCTCCTAACTTTATCAACAATAAATATATCCATAATGGTCTTAATGAATACACTAATAACTTGAACTGATCCGCTACCTACGATTCCACTTGGACCAAAGTCTTACTTGGAATCCACATACAAGCCCAAAACGACAAGAAACTGCTCATCGTTACAGACTACTTCAACATTTACTTGACAAACGTTCAAAGCTCCCAATTAATTACAGAAGACCCATATAGATGACTGTGATTAGGCCTATTTGGACGTACAGAGTTGAGCTTTGTTGCTCCACAAAACCACCCAATTAATCTCGTATCCAACCCTTAAAATCCAAAATCATTCGAAAAATCCTCAATACTTTCTCAACAATAAATATATTCACAAAGATCTTAATGTTCCATATGTTGCTGATTTAGCCCAAACCAGATACCAATCCTTTCACTGTCAGCTTCTTTACACACAGATCCACTAGTTTTTCAACTTGCTCCCCACACTATTCCCGATAAACCCGAAAATATTGTAGAATTTATATTGAATTTCTACTGAAAGTGAGTTTTGATATGTTATTATAATCTTTGTCAATACATTTACTTTGATATATATATATATATATATATATATATGATATATATATATATATATATATTTTGTACAGTTGTAAATTTCAATAAATGCGAAAAAAATGATAACAAATAAATATTTTTATTAGTCTTATTTCGCATTTCGCATATATTTAAAAAGAGACACAACTCAAAAATCTGTATTTTTAAATGCTGTTTATTTTAATTTTCTTGTTTTTAATTTATATCATTGTACATATTTTGTACAATCAACAAATTTGTCAACTTCAGGGCAGCTTACGACAGTGTGGACCGGAAGGAGCTCTACCAGACCCGTGAGGAAATGGGAATACCTAAAAAGCTGACGCGCATGGTAAAAATGATCATGAAAATCCAAAGTGTGTAGTGCGCATTGGAGCCGACGTCTCGGAGGAGTTCTCCACAAATAATGGAGTGGCAGGAAGATGCACTTGCATTCCTGCTAGTTGGATAAGGCGCCACGCTAGAGAGGTGGAAACTTGGGTTGGTCAAATCTTTTCTCTTCCAAAATAATATAATATATTTAATAATATTGATTTAGATCAAGAAAAATTACACATATATATATATATATAAATATATATATATATATATATATATATATA
Organism: Euschistus heros; assembly: GCA_003667255.2. Classification (NCBI taxonomy): domain Eukaryota; kingdom Metazoa; phylum Arthropoda; class Insecta; order Hemiptera; family Pentatomidae; genus Euschistus; species Euschistus heros. The sequence goes on from RCWM02000764.1 coordinate 355,932, forward strand.
TATTTTGTACAATTGTAAATTTCAATAAATGCGAAAAAAAAATGATACAAATAAATATTTTTATTAGTCTTATTTCGCATTCTTCACCTGCATTCCTGCTCTTCAACCTAGCCGCAAAAGGGGCTGTCTGGAATTCGGGTATCCAGGTTGGTGGGACCCTGTTCAATAGATCGGTGCAGCTGCTGGGTTATGCTGACGACATTGAAATAATGACCAGATCCAAACGAGCTTTAAGGGAAGCATTCCTTGCTCTCGAGGAGGCTGCAAGAAGGTTTGGATCAAAAGTAAACTAGAAAAAAAGTAAGTATATGCTGGTTGGAGGGCTAGGAAACCACCAGGCGTAGTTTGGGGTTGGATAGTGTAGATTCTAGGTGGTCAACAACTTTATATAATTGGGAAGCGAAATAAACTACCAAAACGATATCATCCAAGATCATCAAGCGTAGGATAACAACCGCTAACAGGTGATACTACAGCTTATCAAGAAACTTCAGGAGCCGATATCTGTCAAGAAAGACAAAAATCAAGCTATATAAAATAATGGTCCGCCCAGTACTAATTTATGGCTCGGAGGCATGGGCTATTAAGAAGGCGGGTGAAAAACGGCTCTTGGTGTTCGAAAGGACAATACTGAGGAGGATATATGGACCCATCAAAGTGGGAGAGACATGGAGGAGACGAAAAAACGTGGGATTGTACGAACTCTTTGAAGATAACGAGATCTCCAAAATTATAAAATTGAGAAGACTTCGATAGGCTGGCTATCTGGCAAGAATGGAAGATGGCGAGATTCTGCAGAAGGTGGCCACAGAACAGATCTTTGGAACAAGGAGTGTGGGACGGCCGAATGTAAGATGGATGGATGGTGTGACAGAGGACGCTGGGACTGGAGGACTGCTGCACAGGATAGAGCCAACTGGCGGGGGCTACTTGAGGCGGCCCGGACTCAGTGACGAGTTGTTCTGCCGGATATTGTATTTTACATATTTTATGAATGAGTCTCTGTCATCTATATTAATTATTGCCCTTGGGTGAAGCAAATTGTAATTATTTAAATAAAAGAGTAAAAAAAAACACAAACAAACAACTATAATCATTTTTAAGTTCAATAGTTATTGGGACCAATAAATAATTAAGGTACACTTTCGATATTTCATACAAGACAGTGAAAATTGTACTTTTTTTAAATTTAGGTTTTTGAGTTATGTCAACTTTTAAATACATGTGTGATTTCAATTAAAAAAGAAACAGAAGATAAGACCAGTCGTTGTTACAACTTGTTTAACTATCAATATGTTTTTTTTTAAATTTCATATTAAACCAGATATCTACCCTTTCATAGCAAACTCCACAATCATTCAAATCCATTAGTGTCACAACTTGAATCTATTTATTTATCTTCTACATATTTACTTTATGTATTGTATGTTTATATTGTAAATACAGTTGTAAATTTCAATAATAAAAAAAAAAAATCATATTAGTTTACTGCAGGAGCTGATAGGTTTTAGAAGACCTTCTGCTTTTTGGCTCCTTATTATCTGGGTAGCAAAACTATCGCTAACATCAGGGTTTTCGATCGTTTTCTAGAAATTTGCTTTTTCCATTTCTCGAAAGCGATTCTGTTCTAAAAAATGGATGGAATCCCATCAACATATTTCTATTATATTCATTTGTAAGTTGACTTCTTTTACCTATAAAATAATGAGCACTTTTAGAACTTGTATATTGTGTGTAATTATTTGAAATAACGACGATAATATTGTTATAGTTGGAGTCCCCACAAAATTGACAGAGTCTTTCGCATGAGGCTTCAAGAAACTAAAAAATAAAAAAATAAAAAAAAAAAAAAAATCAGTATTAATTTGACCAAATTGAAACTATACACAAACATACATAATATATTTTTATAAAAAAAAAAAAAAAAAAAAAAAAAAAAATATAGCATTAATACTACTTACAAGACAATGAAATTAAAAAATAAGATCATTTCTAAGACATCTACAAACTGACGATAACAATCAAATTTCATTCAAGTGGGTAAAAGGGCATTCCGACATAACTGAAAACAAATTGACTGACAAGGCTGCAAAAGGGGATTCAAAGGATAATTCCCTTCCGATATCATTTAGTATGATATCTAAAGAACATTTAAAACACATGCTAAAAAAAAAGCAGTAGACCAGTGGCAGACACGATGGAACACATCACAGAAGGGAACACGAGACATCAACATAATTTCATTCCAGACTTACGGACCTACATTAAATTAAACTCATGGACTAACTTTTACATCACACAATACTAATCACAGGACATGGCGGCAGTAAATAGTTATTTCTATCGATTTAAAATAAGAGATTCTTTCCTATGTCCTTGTGATTCACTCAAGAACAAAATATACACCACCTCATTTATGAATGCAGACTACTCACTGACTACAGAACTATACTACAGACAAAAACAGTACAGAAACTAGGGCATTGGCCGGTGGATAGTCAATGTCTGATGAACAATTTATTTGAAAATTTCAAAATATTTCTTAAAAATTTATTTTAACAATTTAGCAATTTAAACAGCAATTTTAACAAGAGATAAAAATCCGAATCATGCTTCACTGACTCTACAGCATCACTTGTCAAAATTACATGACTGGCTTAATATTTGGAAAGTACATATAAATTACGACAAATCGCAACACATTACATTTACACTTCGACTTGAAACATGCCCACCAGTTTTTCTTGACAACACACCGATTCCTCAAACAGACACTGTACACTACCTTGGTCTGACGTTTGACCGAAGAATGACATGGGGTCCACATATAAAGAAAAAAAGTAAAACGCTTAACCAAAGACTAAGACTTTTATATTCACTCCTCTCCAAACGTTCAACTCTACAACTTAAACAAAAAATTAACACTTATACTTACTTACTGAAACCTATTTGGACATACGCTTCTCAGATATACGGGACAGTTAAAAAGACACATATTAACAAACTCCAAATCTTCCAGGCAAAAACATTCAGGACAATTACAAAAGCCCCATGGTACGTAAGCAACATAACTTTACATACTGACCTACGCATAGCAACAGTTAAAGAACAAATACAAACCTACTTACTACAAACGATTCCACGAAAAACTACATGGACATCCTAATACACAAATAAACAACATGGCCACAACATATATTCCCGACAACACACAGAGAAGACTAAAAAGGAGCTGGATGAGAGACCTCCTTGACTAAAATAATAAAATAAAATAAAGACTGGAAGTGCCGCTGGGTTCTGCTCCCTCTCATGCCTTTCAAGCTATTTAAATTCGTACAGCGAATTCACTGGTTGTCAAATTTTATTAGAAAGGTGGGAATAAATATATATAAAAAAAAAAAAAAAGAAAAAAAAATTAATCATTAAAATGGAGGATATAACCACTAAATATTCATTAACTTTTCTCTACATAATTTTGTTGCTTGATTTTATTGAATTTGGAATTACTTATGTTATATAATTTCTTGTTCTTTGTTTTATTTTATTTTTCTTGTTTATTTTTACATTAACTTTTCATCACATGTAAAATTATAATCAAATCAAAAATAAAAATTACATGTACATTGTATACTTTGTACAAGTATAGTGTGTACAGAAAAAATAAATAAAATCCCTCCCAACAGGGTTACTGCTGGAAGGAAAACAAAAAAAAAAAAAAAAAGCAATGAAATCAATAACAATATGATAATAATAATTAATAATAAACATTCAGTTTATTGTAATAGCGTTAAAAACTAGAGTACGATTTGTAAATCGACTTCACTCAGTAATTTTTTTAAAATAGATTGCTTAACAATGGCATAGCATGAATAAAGAATAAAATTTAATGATAAAAGAGAAGAAGAATAGTTGGAATAATGTAAGTTAACTGATCCTGAATCGGTAGAGGAACAATTTCAATTACAAAAGCAATTTCTTCGATTTATTCACTAAGTCACGTTTCAAATATACTAAAGAGAATATTCAATCTTAAATTAAACGCTAATGTCGAAAATAAATAACATTAAAGCAATCGTAAAATTATAAAAGACTCGATTTTTAAAATTTATCTTAATTTATATTCCTTTTCAATCCTGCACAGTTGGTTTTAGGAAAGTGAGTATTTTTCGTATTGACCCAATGGTGTAAATTATGACATTTTTTACTTCTTAAAAAAAAAAATATTTATTTTTATAAGACTATTTAATAATATTTACAATCTCCCAAGTATAATAAATACACAAGTCTTATACAGGGTGTCCAAAAAGAGTACCGGGTGTTGGTTATTTCGATAAAACAAACACTACTTAAATCAAAATAAAAAGGTTACTGTTAATTATTACAATATAAACTCGAAAACTATTTGGAAAAGATGATCTTATCTAAATAGTGACCGTTATGCTGTTGGCACTCTTCTAATCGCAAACGAAGATTGGCGATCACATGCTGACATATAGCTCTCGATATTGCTGCCATTTCTCAATAAACAGAATTGTCGGTACTGGGCAGAGAAAAATCAAAGGCGAAAGCATGAACGACCCCTGCACAGCCAAAAAGTCGTGGTTTTGGCCGCTATGTCTGCTATATCGGTCCTTTTTTTTATGATGATCGACGAGGGCCGACCACTCAATGTGAATAGTGACCGTTATTGCGATATGCTGCAACTTTTTGGGTCCAGAGTTACAGAGATTTCAAGTTTTCAACTCAAGAACGTGGTTTCAACTAGATGGGGTCACTTGCCATACATCAAATCAAGCAATGGAAGCTGTTAGCGAATTATTTCCTATTAAGGTCATTTCTGGCCTCCCAGAAGCCCCGACCTTAGTCCACTTGACTATTTTGTATGGGGATACCTTAAAAGTAAGGTCTATGAGAATAAGCCGAAGAACATGACGGTATTGAAGCAAAACATGAGGTCAGAAATGGCAGCAATATCGAGAGCTATGTGTCAGCATGTGATCGCTAATCTTCGTTCCCGATTAGAAGAGTGCCAGCAGCATAACAGGCACCATTGAGATAACATCATCTTTTCCAAATAATTTTCCACTTAATATTGTAATAAATAACAATAAACTTTTTTTCTATTTTAAGTAGTTATTTTTAATCGAAGTAACTAATACCCGATTCTCTTTTTGGACACGCAATACAATCTAACATGAAATAAAGAATTTCGTTATACATATCGAATCAAAAATCATTGTTCGTTTTTATTTCAGAGTATTTCAGATTTTTTTTAAAAATTGATTAGGCTGTACTGATGGAATCATATAAAAAAAAATCCAATGCTAATGTGGAACAAATTCTAAATTTATTAGGTATTCGATACCTGAAAAGAATTTCAACTCGATAATTAGTCGACTATATTTAGAGGCTGCAAATTTCCAAATACTTCGTGAAGAATATCTAAGTAATGCTCTAAAGTTAAACTTGCTGCTTCTGTAAGTAATATAGGCCTCCACGAACCGTTTCAGATTTCAAGCTTGAATTCGTTTAACTTGTAAAATTAATTAATGGAATCTTGTGAACGTGGTATATACGTAGCTTATATATCCCATTTATATGTAATTATAATTGTAATGAAAAACATAATAAGTGAATTACTATTTCTTTTTTACTGAAATAATATCGATGATGGAAAAATATCGATCTCTAAATGTATTTCAGTTTTATGTATAAAATCAAGTGGATGTGTCTTTTAGTTGGGGTGTCTATACTTTATCGAAAATTTGTCTAAAGTATTTTTGTCAGAAGTTTAATGAAAAATACTTTTTGTTATACAACATCTGTCGCTAGGGCCTACAAGTTAGGAGCTGTATTGGTTTAGATGAAAAAAGTCATGTTTGAAACCCGTATTATTATGTTGTTGTTTTTTTTTTTTTAACTATTTATAGATATTTACAACTGTACCTCAATATATATCAAGTAAATTTGAGGAAATGATTATAATGAGATGTAAATCACTTGTAAAGAACTACTCACTAGTAGTTCAAAAAATGTTCTTAACTAGAAGGTCTCTTAGCCATCTTCTTTTCAGACGCCTCTGAGGGTTGTCAGGCATCGAATGTGAAGCAAGTTGGGAGACTAATGGATTCGTGTGGGAGTGCAGTTTACTACGAAAGGATTGGTATCTGGTTTGGGCTAAATCAGCAACATATGGAACATTGATATCTTTATGGATAAATTTTTTTTGTGACAAAGTAAGGAGCATTAAGGATTTTTCGAAGAATTTTGGATTGTAAGGATTGGATACAAGATGGATTGGATGGTTTAGTGGAGCACCACAACTCAACTCTGTATGTCCATATAGGTCTAATAACTGTGATATAAATGAGTCTTTTGTAATTTATTGGAAGCTTTGAGCGTTTGTCTAGTAAATGTTGGAGTAGTCTATAACGACGGGCCGTTTCTTGTCGTTTTAGTCTTGTATGTGGGTTCCATGTGAGACGTTTGTCCAAAAGGAGTCCCAGGTAGCGGATCTGTTCAACAAGGATTAGTGGAATATCATCAAAGGATACTGTAGGACAGGATGACGTAGGTTTACGATGAAGGGTAAAGGTTATTTGATGGGATTTATTTCAATTCTCCATTTTTGACACCATTCTTGAAGGTTTATGATGTGGGATTGGAGTGCCTGAGATGCAATGAAGGAATCATTATTTACTCATAACATAGATGTGTCATCAGCGTAAGTGATGAGGACAGTGCTAGGATGGGCCGGGATGTCAGCTGTATACACTGTGTAGAGGATGGGAGCTAGGATACTTCCTTGAGGAACTCCGGCTCATTGGGAAAAGAGGGATGAATGGGCGGAATTGTGACTTACCCTGAATGTTCTATCATTTAGGTAGGAATGCATAACAAGGACGTATGTAGGAGGAAGGAACTTACGGAGTTTGTAAAGCAGTCCCTGGTGCCAGACTCGATCAAAAGCTCTATTATTAAGTTGAGATCTTTTGACACTATTTATTATTCGATTCCACCCTGAACTTTTCAGTTATCAACCACAGCATATCAAAACACCTGGGAGGTGCAAGGCTACTAAACATATACATTTTTTATTTTTGTTTTTTTCTTTTTTATGAAATAATTAATTGTTGTTGATATATAATATTTTTTTATTTTGAAGAGAAAAGATTTGCCCAGTCGGGATTCAAAAAAACCCGAGTCTCCACTTTTCTAGCGTGGTGCCTTATCCACTAGGCTACCGAGCTCGTATCCGAATCAGGGAAATCTTTTCTCTTCACTGATCCATACCCCCGGGCACTCGCAGTTGCGAAGTACAAATCGGGGATGAATGTTCTTTACAAAACATTACTGTTAACTAGATCTTGTTGACATACGTCATATATATATTATAATTATGAAATAATTAATTGTTGTTGATAAATATATTTTTTATTTTAAAGAGAAAAGATTTGCCCAGTCGGGATTCGAACCCGAGTCTCCACTTTTCTAGCGTGGTGCCTTATCCACTAGGCTACCGAGCTCGTATCCGAACCAGGGAAATCTTTTCTCTTCACTGATCCTACCCCCGGGCACTCGCAGTTGCGAAGTACAAATCGGGGATGAATGTTCATTGAACATTAGTTAACTAGATAGAGTAATGTTCATGAACATGTCATTAATGAGTATGTTGTTATGTCCATGAAATCGTCTATAAAGGTCATGTATATGTTCCTTTACTGTGGGTATTTCTAAATCAGTGTGAAGTGTGTGGTTTGAAACGTACCAAGGTGATTTCGTGATTAGTCTGAGTAATTTTAATTGGAATATTTGTATTTTTTTAAGGTGTGTATTTTTTGCAGTCCCGTATATTTCTGTGGCATATGTCCATATTGGTTTAAGTAAGTTAGTGTATGTATTCAGTCGTTGTCAGAGTTTTAATGTCGACCGTTTATGAAGCATTGGATACAGAAGTTTTAATCTCTTGGTTAGACTGAGACGTATTTGTTTTGTGTGGGCCCCAGGTCATTCTTCTATCAAATGTAAGTCCTAAGTAATGAATTTCGTCTGTTTGTGGTATGGGTTGGTTGTCGATGAAGACAGGTGGACAAGAGTCTTGTTTGAGTCTAAAGGTTATGTGCTGTGATTTGGTGTAGTTTAGTTTTATTTTCCATTGTTTAACCAATCTTGTAGTATTGTTAAGTGGTGTTGAAGAGTTAATGATGAAATTATGGGGTCTTTATGTCTAGTTAATATTGCTGTATAATCAGCTTATGTTGCTGTCAATGTTTGAGGGCTAAGTGGCATATCGTGAGTGTAAAGAATATATAACAGTGGAGCTTATTGAAATTGAACTGTTTATTGTTACAAATGAACAGTTTATTATTAATAATTAAATGGTTATTGCATCGAATGCATTCGAACCATGAAATCGAAACCAAAAATAAAAAGGTCTGACTATTGGAAATCGTTCACCAATTTTAGTTCTAAATGTGCTGAAAAGATTTTCTCGAAACAGCACCGGGTTTGGGTAGGGGAGGGGAGAAGTGTGTTGAAAATTGTATCTTTTTAGCAGTTAGACACAATAAATCGTAACCGTTGCTTTCGGCACATTTTGTGTTCTATACATTATTAAAGCTAAGAAAGTTTTCTATAAATTGGATTTATTCATTTTTTTGCTCTGACCAATATTTTCAGAACTGCGAACGACGAAAAATTGGCTAAGTTGCACTTTTCCGAGAAAACACGTTTGTCGGTAGTCATTTGGCTATGAATCCGAAACTACTCGTATTTGTCTGATCCCGAATTTTTTTGTCCCATTTTTTATTCATTGGATAAGTAATATATATTTTTTTATACCCTTAAAACCAGAAATAAAATACATTTTGAGTAGTTTTTATTGAAGAAAGGTAAAAACACCCCACAGGTGCCACCGGGCAACTCTTGTCCGTATTGCGCTCGCGACAAACGAAAGGTTAAAGGTACACAATAAAGCTCTTAGAACCCCAATATTAAGTGAACAACAGTTTTAGAAGATAACTAGATAGCATTAGATTATGCCATTATCCCGAGGTAAATATAATTTAGGTTATCCGTTGTTTTCCACCCCTCCGATAGAAATCGCTAATGTCTGAAAACTGACAATATTTCTTGGTTCCCCTAAAAGTCAAACTGATCTCTCGGCTCTTAACAACTTGAAGAAGAACAAAAGTTGCTCTAAGTTGGAGGACTTCCAATTTATTATCACTTTTCTTTTCAGCTCTTAAAGCTCATTTAAAAGTTTTTGAAGAGGTTTCTAGAATTACAGTTGTCACTTTCGTTGGGATCTTTCAACTTGTATAAAAGCTATAATTTATCAAGTTACTTATAATATATTATATATATAATCGTAGTTACGATAATTTCATATTTACGATTGTAAATGCTCCCGGAATTGAATTACCTATCAAATTAGAAAAGGGGTTTATTTAAGACTTACAAGGGGACTTTTGGAGTTGTTACTCACAGATTTGAATGCCGATGTTTGTGTGGGTAGTTGAGACCTATAATAGTGCAAAACTAGAGTTATAGCCGCCAATGGGCATTAGGAGCCGAGAAAAAAAATAAAATATGAGATTCACGTTTTAATTTTTTTTCTCAGTTCTCAGTCAAGATAGAGAAATGATTCTTTTACGTTTAATTGCAGTTATGTTTGTTATTTTAAATAAAAATGCTTTCGTTATGCTCCAGACACTAACCGGCTTTAGGGTGCTCAAAAACTCCAAAAAAAAAAAAATGACATATTTCCAAGGAAATCCGCTGTAAATCAGTGGAAATTTTTTTTCATGAATAAGTGACCTCAAATTTCGATTTAAGGCACCATGAAACCCTTATATGTGAAATTTTATCAAAATAAAAAATATTGATTTTTTACCTCTTTCGAGGAGGTTCAAATTTTGAAGTTCAGATCTACATCAACAATTTCTAAAGGTCTTAACAACTGTTGTGCTCAACAGCTTACAATAGTAATAGCATCACAAGAATCAGCATACATTCTGCTTTTTATCCGTGCATAAAACATTGGATTTACATGGATAAAAACCTATGTGAAAAAATCCGAGGTCAGTTGTAACTTGAGATAAATTTGGTCTTAATTGGTGGCGAAATATGTGAGCGCAAATGATTTACATTTTTTTTAGAAATTGACAGCTCCTTCCTCGTTGCCTTCTACGATCCCACAAAATTTTGATGGTAAAAAAAAAAAATATATTTTTGATTTTGACAAGATTTAGTTTCTACATGTTTTTTGAGATGAGGGATCTGAAAAATAATATCAGTTTTTAGTTTAAAATTTTATCTCACCTATATTATATAAATAAGACGTTTCAAAATCATCTATTTCTATTATTCTTTTTATGTTTACACAATAAATTTCAAATAAGACCATTTAAAAAAAATATATACATATTTTTTTAACCAGAACCCGTAAAAATCTGGGAAAATCCAATGTCATATGCATGGTTAAAAACCAGAATGTATGCTGATTCTTGTGATGCTATTGCGGTTGCAATCTGTTAAACACGGCAGTTGTTATGGCCTTTGAAATCACAAAAAGCCGGGTAGTGTCTTGAGCATAACGAATGTATTTTTATTTAAAATATTATAAATAACTGCAATTAAACGTGAAAGAATCATTTCTCTATCTTGGCTGAGAGCTGAGAATAAACATAAAACGTGATTTTATTTTATTTTTTTCTCGGCTCCTAATGCTCATTGGTGGCTATAACTCTAGTTTTGCACTATTATCTTACTATCCACACAAAAATCGGCATTCAAATCTGTGAGTTGAATTCCAAACGTCCCCTTCTAAGTAAAATTCAGTTGCCTTTTTAAGAACAGCAATATGACTACTAAAAATGAAACTATGTTCATTAATTTGATTTTTTACATATCTATAACCTTCATTAATCAAGGGCAATAAGGAATACGGATTCCATTCATACAATATGTACACTACAATTAGTAAATGAAAATAATATAAATCTTATATCTGGAGTGTTCAGTATCAAAACCAGCTCAATCCATTTTTATAAAATTTACTGGATAGACAACAAAAACATTTTACGCTCGGCCCATTTAAATGTTTGCGGAAAAAAAAATGAACATCCTCTAACTTGTGATTCCAAATTTTTATCCTTATTTAAGGATCTGTCTAAATCTGTCTAATTAATTTATTTTTAAAAATGATTTGGGCTAAGCTGATTTTAATTTTTTTTTTTTTTTTTTTCGTTTTTTCATCCTTCCTCTCAGATTTCAATTAAATTCATGTTTTTTTTTCGCTTAATTTTTGGCCATGTATTAGGCTATCAAATCAAAAATGTTAGTTGATTAATCAATTTATCATATTATTGTTGATAATTTATTGTTTGTCTGAATGCAGAAATCAATTGAAAGTACCTTAGTACAATGACAAAAATTACAAGTAAAATCTCATCAAGTAAAAAAAAGTGTAGTACACTACTGGTAGTACGTAATGAAAAAAAAAATGAAACATTAATATCTAATATATATTTTCATTTTCTAAATTTCTTTTATTTTATTTTATATTCTTGAATCAAGAAACATGGCACTTAATATAATCGAAATAATTGATTAAATGGAATCAAGCAGTATTGTAATTTTTTTTTTTTAATTATTATGATGTATTACTGTTTTGCATAAGTTGGAGCATACCACTCAAGATTTAAAAAAAATCTAATTAGACCAATATCTCATCGAATGCAAGGCATAATAAACGCAAGTTGTGGATTGAACTTTAAAATTTAATTAAAGCATTTAAAATTTAATTTAAAATACTGCTTTTTTTCTTTTTCGAATGGACCAGAAGAGGACCAGGTGCCAATTTCAATTCTTCCCCCCTTGTTCTTTTTTTTTCTTTCGGTATGCTTTCATCTGTTCACCATGTTTCCTCTTTCTGTCCTTAGACATTTTGCCTCAGTCCTTTTTACTTCCCAGCCTTGGAATCCCTCCATTTTCAATACTTTTTGCCAAAAGTCTTCTCTATTACTTACTACTTCCATTTTCATATTGTTTTTTTGTTTTTTTTCTAAATCCCTTTTTACTTCATTGACCCAGCTTGTTGTTGATTTTTTACCCCACAGATATCTGAAAATCTTACTCGTCAATCTACTATCTGGCATTCGATATAAATGTCAATCTTCTTTTTCTTTTTACATCTGATATATTTTCTGCATTTTGATATATTTCAGCATTACTTCGTAATTTCAAAACCATCCACTGTTTTTAATACTACTTTGTTTTATTTAATATTTATTTGTAATAATCCTTAATCTCTTTTATATTCCTTGATTAAAGTATAGGCGGGTGTAGACGAATAAAAAAAATTTTAGCTGAGAAAATAAAAAAATAACTTAGCAGGAATTTTTAGCCTGTCGAAGTATTTAAAAAAATATAAATTTGTGTTTAATTGTTAATTTATTTATTATACAAAGTTATTAATTATTTTTATAACTAATATCAGTATTTAGTGACAAATCAGGTCCTAAGAGATCCCAGCTCTTATTTCTTAGCTACGTTACTGGAGTGCTTGCTTAAGCGTTCAATTGTAATTCGAGGGAAAATAAAGCATTAGAGTGTTTGTGAAATATTAACAAAGTACTTAAGATGTTCACTTCTGGTCTTCCGGTCTTCAGAAATTATTAAGTGAAGAGTTTCCTAAAGGAAGTGACTTGTGGCGGAAGTGGTGGAGGGGGGGTTGTAAATAATGGCTACAATCGTGTGAAAGCAACCGTCAACCATCAAGTTAAAAGTTTTACTTCTGGTCACATATTTTTCTACTACGTTTCAACATTCAAATTATCTGTTTTATCAACGCTTACTAATTTATTTATTGTCTTTACACATTTTTTTTTTTAAATTCATTCATATATTCATATATAAAAAAATAATGACTGCCTGTAAATATCTTAATTCTATTTATTATTTACCAATACTTAATAATCCCTTTAAAGCATTTTCTAAGATTGTTAACTAACACTGGAATTCATCAAAAAAAGCCTCAGTTCAGTTATTTATTTCAAAGAAGAAACGTGACAGTGCCCTACGAAATTCTCGTAATGTTAAGACATTACTGGAAAAAAAAATTCACAGCCGCTGAAGCAACTCTTGAAATTATTAAACAAGGAGGAAAAGGTGTCCTTGAAGAGCGCACTGCGCGGCATGGGTTTGAAAAATTTAGAAGTGGATATACGAAGTTGGAAAGGGAGTAGGGTTCCGGGCGGCCATTAATGGATATTAATGAGGTTCTGAAGGAAGCTGTTGAGTCAAATCCGTCCACAAGTACTCGCGAACTTGCCAGAGAGTGTAGTGTGTAGAAAGATACTGTTAGTCACCATCTTCTCTCCAAGGTGTAAAAGACCTGTAGACTACGAAAGTACGACACAAATGGCAAAGAAGATACATCAAGATTTATGGTAAACGATAAATCAATGCAGGTATAAAGTTGTTGGATAAGTTTTTATATAAGACAAATTAAACTCGCTGGGCATGAAGTCGGGCAATGAGTGGTTTTGTGAAACATCGACATTAAAGTCTCCAACTATCATAACTGGTGTATTAAGATTCAGAAGGCTCGTAATCGGGTATAATTTTAGCAATTTTTTAAAAATATTTTAAAAATAATCGTAACATAAAGAGTTTAAATTCTGCTGACGCTGTGCCCGGGTGGATAGACACACACCTGAGTACGAATTTGAAGATGCCATTGGCCTTTACGTTTACTAGAAAGACATCGCCAGGTTTTGCACCTTTAATTTTCATACAAAATTGTTAACTCTATTACAATCTGTGAAGCTATTGATGTTGCGATATATGGCGACTCCACCTGCTTTGCGACTTGATGATGATGATACCGCTACCGATAATGTAGTTGTAATTTGTCTGTTCTTAGCGGTGTTACAATATGACCACAGATCAGGGATATTCACTGGCTTGGAATTTTCCATCCAAGTTTCGCTGGTTGGATATAATCAGATCGGTTGATGATTGTATCAGTAGAGATGTCTTCTGAGTGCGAGACCACACTTTGTGCATTAATAAGTATGAAACAATTGTTGATCAGGAACTTTTACGTTCCCGGCACAGCTTGACTCGATCATATAGTGTTTAATTATTACCGTCCAATTGTTCTCTTTCCAACCTTATACGATTTCTGGATTTGGTTTTGGCTTTTATACACGTATAGGCCGACTTTATATATTTCTGATTAATAAAATATTTTTTTATCTTAACACCTTACTATATTCACTGTCTCTACTTTAAACTAATGATTTATATAAAATAGATAGATTTTTACGACAGCTGACGACTAAAACTTAAACGAACATCGTAGCTTTTCTGAGTCAAAAGTTTTACTCATTGTAAATCTCGATACGCAGTAAAATAACCTCAAAATTGCGGGGCTTCCCCCTTCAATGCGCGCGATGTGTCACTGTTCTCGCTTATCGTAATGAATTCTTTTATCCTTTAGCTACCCAGTGGTATAATTTAATTTTGGATGTTAGAGTAGTAGAATTGGAAACTACAATGCCAAACTGTACCCTTCGATTTTGTTATGATTAGTTATTTGGATTGCCCTGTATGGTAGCAAATTTAAAGACGTATTCACGTCAAAAGAATTTTGTTTTAATGAGCAGATGTAAAATGGAATGGATGCAAATGGAAAATGTATTTCCATTAGCAACAGAAACATAAAACACAACTAGTTATACGGAAAACGTAAAGGACTGTCCTTTTACTTGAATTTTTGCAGGGATTAAAATGTATTTATTGTGCCTTACTACCAAACTCGCCCTTTCGGTTTTCGACAAAGTCGACTTTACCTACAGCTTTTAGGAGCTCTTCCATTTGTCCTCTTAGGTATCAACATGTTCGGTTTCTTGTCTTACATTTTTTAAATATTTATTATATATAGTCTTTGCAACAAAGCGCTGATGGTTTGAATTTTTGTATGTTTTCAGATCTTATGATGGATATTTAACAATCAAAACTAGTTTCCTAATTAAAAAAAAAAATATCCAATGCAAGTAGAAAATAAGTCATAAATCTCAAAGAAATAACTTATTCACTGATGTATAGATTATATAATATTTAATATATATTTTTAGTAAAAAACCAAGTCATTTTGACGGAGTTAAAATTTTTAATGAGTATAATGTCATGAAAAAAACCAACCAATACAATTATTCTGGATATCCAGTTATTATAAAACAACAATTATGCTTCATAACCTTAGACTAGAAATATTTTTTGTTTGACTTTACACAGAACTATAAATAATTACAGCCTTATTTATTTCATATATTTATCCATCGCCTGTCTTTGGGAGTTCAGCCATCTAATTATAATTACAACTACAAACACCATAATGTGAGTGGTTGTTGGTTTAAGATTAATAATAAATCATAACCTTGGGGTAACACGTGCTACTCCATAAAATCACGTTCGTAGGATATGTTTTCACAGCAGGTGTTGCAGCCAGACGGCTGCGGACCAGAAGCTGCCCCACAATTTACACAATTTTAGTTTTCATCAGTCCAAAAAAAAAAAATCGATGAAACAACATCCCAAAATTAATAAGTAATTAAATGCTGATTCATTATATAATGGTAACTCGTTTTCAAGAGTGGAAAGTGTCCGTCCTTTAGGTCTCATAACAATTATTTTATTCTTACTTATTAATATACATACGCTTTGCATATATGCGGAACAGCTAAAAAGGCACATATTAGCAAACTCCAAATATTTCTGAAAAAAAACGTTCAGGACACTCACAAAACCACACTGGTACGTAAGCAACATAACTTTACATACTGGCCTACGCATGCCAACAGTTAACGAGCAAATACGAGCTCAGTACAAACGATTCCACGAAAAATTACATAGACATCCTAATTCACTTAAATATACGACATGGCCACAACACATATTCCCGACAACACCCAGAGAAGGCTAAACAGAAGCTGGATGAGAGACCTCCAGGCTAAAATAAAAAAATTAAATGAAGACAGGAGGTGCCGCTGGGTTCTGCTCTTCCTCGTGCCTTTCAAGCCATTTTGTTTCTCACAAAAGATTCACTGGTTGTGTTGGGGAGGGGGGTTTAAGAAGGTTTAAAATAAGGCGAAAGAAGAAAAAGAAAACAAGAACTTCAAACTAGAAACAGAAACAAAAAAAATCTCCCATAATGATTACATAAAAGAAAATAAATGTTTTAATAACATACATACATACATAAGCGGCGCAACAATTCATTGCTGAATTAGGGCCCTCTCTAAAAGTTTTCTCCATTCATCCCTATTCTGTGCAGCAGCCATCCAGTCTGGTGTTCCAAGGATGTTCCTGGCATCTGCACGGACGCTATCCATCCATCTCATTTTGGGTCGTCCAAATCTTCTAGTTTGATGAATAGCCTCTATAGATAATTTTTTGGAACTTCCTTCTCATTCATCCTGGCGATGTGCCCTGCCCATCAGAGCCTCCTCACACACGCTAGGTGGATAGCTATGTCGGTGTCCTTGAAGAGTGTGTGAATTTCTTGGTTTTTTCTTCCTCTCCAGACATCACCCTCCAGGATCGGAACAAAAATTCTTCTCAGGATCATTCTCTTAAAG
The DNA here is from genome assembly GCA_003667255.2 of Euschistus heros. Classification (NCBI taxonomy): domain Eukaryota; kingdom Metazoa; phylum Arthropoda; class Insecta; order Hemiptera; family Pentatomidae; genus Euschistus; species Euschistus heros. The sequence goes on from RCWM02000764.1 coordinate 372,581, forward strand.
ATAAGCCGCCTATTTTCATCAGCCATAGTCCATGCTCATGCTTCAGATCCATATGTCAGGACCGGACGAACAAGGACTTTGTATAGCCCATGTAAACAAGTAGTCAGGAATAATATTTTTTACATTTAAATAAAAATACCTATTTGGACGTATGGAGTTGAGCTTAGGGGCTCCACTAGACCATCAAATTCATCTTGTATCCAATCCTTACAATCCTTGTATACCCTTCAAAAAATCCTCAATGCTCCTTACTTTTTCACCAATAAACTTTTCCATAAAGATATGTTTCACATATGTTCCATATGTTGTCGAGTTAGTCCAGACCAGATACCTACCCTTTCGTTGTAGGCTTCATAACCACTCAAATCCACTAGTTTCTTAACTTGTTTCCCACCCGATTCCTGTTAATCCTCCGAGGCGTCTGAAAAGAAGATCTTCGGGTGTATAATTTTTAATGAAGTGCTACTGATGAGTAGTTTTTTTCAAGATTTAACATGTTATTGTAATCGTTATCAACACATTTACTTGATGTAAAATAAATGAAATTGATATAAAATAACATTCAATAAAAAAATAAAAAATAATTTTCTAAATGTGACTTAATGCATTAGACGGCCTGTAATTAGCTAAGAAGTCCATGATCCCATTTTGACCCGCCCTAATCCCCAATTAATGCGAAAAGGACCCAATACATAATTCATTTACATCCCGGATTGGAGCGACACCGTAATTTCGGTTCCACTCACTGCTGGAACTGGAACAACATTCCCCTGAGGTTGAAGCTGTTACATTAATGAATAACTGTATCATGTAGTTTAGTTAGGCATCAGCTTATCCAATGCTTATAAAAATAAAAATTTGACTTTCTTATTATTAATTACTTTTAAGAAAAAGAAGAAGAAAATAAACGTTATTCTGGGACAACTTGTCTCCTAAGAATAACAAATCAGTGCAGTGCATAGGACAATCGTCTGGCTAAGACAATTGACTAATGATTACGTTTTGTGAAAATGAATGATAAATCTTTTTAAATGATACAACTTGTGCTATTATAATTATTACATAAATATTCATTATTTACATTTGTGTGGAAGATTTAAAATTCAAAAGGTAAAGAAATAGATGACGTTTAAAGGAACTTGGAGTGGAGAATTTTTGAATGCCGGTACTCTCAGTAACAACTAAACAATAGATATAAACATACACATACACATGATACAACAGCAAGTTCATTGAGAAACTTACTTAAAAAAGGCTAGAAAGGAGTTGGTTGAGAGGTCTCCATGGATAAAATCTTTTTAAAGAACTTCACAGATAACATTTTCTTATTATCTTTATTTCTAAGACCTGGCATAAACTATCTATCTATTCTCTTTTCAATATCTTCCTAAATAATCCTAATAGAAATAGAAATAATGATATTTCCCAAATCACGAGGAAATCTATTTTTATTCTTAACCTTCCAGTAGTCGCAACCGATCTGACAGATCACACAAGGTATTATTTACGCAATATTCCAAGAAGGATTTTTGTAATGAGATAAGCGACTTATTTTGTTTCTATTCGTCTGTTACCGGGACAAGATCTATTAAGCTCATTGCGACTACTGACGTGAAAGATTTTATTTTATCATTATTACATTATGAATCATAAGCGCACCTTTGATTCAGGAAACCCAGACAATATTGAAATGATTCGTACAATTATTCTATTTAATACGGAGAATAATAGTGATGTAGAAAATTTTGATGAAAGTGGTGTAAATTTTTTTTTAGACCATATCTGGGACACCCTGCATATATATCAATAATATATAAATCTATTAATGTGTGTGAATGTGTGTCTGTCTGTACTCGATAGATTCAAAAACCATACATCTAATCGCTGTGAAAATTTGGGAAACTATTAGGTATAACCCCGGGAAGGATTTTGATTTTTTTTTTTTTTTTTTAATCAGAGTTGGGGTTCTAGGTGCTACCGAACAAATATTCCAAAAATATCAAAATAACATTTTTTTTATAATTACTACTTTAGTGCAGGTGTTTGTAAACAATTAGCAATAAAACATATGTTCTAAATTAATCTATATGTATACTATTATCTAACCATATAAACTCAAAAACTACTGAACCAATCTTTACCAAATCCTAACTACATCATCTTCATAGTTAAAGGAAGGCTTAGCAATAAGAAAATTTACATATTTTTTATTAAATTGCTGCTAAAAAAGCGATAAATATGTGATACGCAGTGAATTAAAAAAATTGGCTGATATGTGGCGAGTGCAATTTACGAGAGGTTATAAAGGTAAAATGTTTTATAGATCTAGAAATTAATAATAAAATTGGCTTACTTCAAATAAATTGTTATATAAAAAGTTATAAATATATATAGTGTGACATGTGGATCCTAGGAATGTTTAATAATCGAACGATTTGTGGTTAGCGGCATTCTACACCAGAGTTTGCAATGGTAAAATTAATTAACCCCTCTGTACCAAATTTCAACTACAAAATCTTCATAATTCTAGGAAGATTTTAAATAGTATAGTTTACTGTAATAATAATTTATATTCACAGTGTTAAGTGGCAAAAGTTTGTCACTCTGTCATTAACTTTTATAGTTAGATAGAAATTAAAATCCAACCTAATGAAATCAATAAAATTATTTTTGCCACATTAAACATTATTGCCTTATCAAAATACCGATTTCTTATTTTTTTTTTTTATATTGTATGTAAAAAATGGGCAACCTAACCTTAGTTCTTTATGAAGGTTTTAAGAATAAACAAATTTCAATGTTTTCAAATTACTTTTTGATGTTTCAGGTTTATTTTATAAATCAATAAATTGGTTGTGTAAAAGAGCAGTAATTTTTGCCAACAATTACTATAGCAGAGACTTTTAATAACATTATTATTGAAAAAGTAAATTGCGACATAGAGAATATCTCTATTGATAGGGTTTTAAGCACTGGTAATGCAGTTCATTATCTGCCAGAGTTTCTTCCTGAAAAGTCTCTGTCCATCTAAATTACCAACTCATAGATTAGAATTAATGATTGAATATCCAATAATGTTTTTAAGTAAATTTCAACCAACTAATCATTACAATAATACCGGGTTAAAAATTACAGCTTTGAGTGTAAATATATAGAAATATTGTGAGAAAATAATTCTCAACTGCATGATAAGATTTTTATTGTTTAAAAATAAAACTTATATTAATAGTTAAACCTTTCTAAGTTCTTTAATTATAAGAGCAGGCGAAGGTCAGGACTGGGGAAGCTAGTATATTAAATAATGCCAGCTATAAATATTAATTTTTTTTCATTATTTAAATGATTTACAAGCCAAAAATAGTTTTTGTTGCAATTTAATACCCATATGAACCCCTTATAGTACAAATAAGACTTTATGGTTCATGTTCACAATATTTATACTTCCTTGATGTGAGTGGGTGGGATTGGGGAAATTTATTGCTTGGACAAACCATAAAATAAATAGATAGGGAAAACATACTTTCATCCGAACTGTAATATTTTTAATAGTTTTTTATGTTTCTATAAAAAAACTTACAAGTAATTTCTGATTATTTATCACCAGAAAATCCATTTTATAGGTTTCTTCAGTTACATAAGGTGGATAAATAAATGCTTTTTAACAGAAAGCGTATATTAAAATGTACAGAATTACAGGGTTACATCGTATATGACTGAAATGGACGAAGAACTCCTCGAAAGGGTTCACGAGTCTATTTATACAGAAAATAATGGTGATCTTGAATGATGCAAGACTTCCTGGTAGGTCAGTTATTGCTAATGGTCTTCCTGTTTAGATTTCATAATTCGTTTATATAACTTTCGATTCATTAAGACATGAACATTACGGCATCGCTGATATTAAATGTTTAACATTAAAAAAAGAGCATACTTTTTTTTAAAGTAATTTTATTGAAATTTATAACTGTATACAATCATCATCATCAGCGGCGCAACAACTCATTACTGAGTCAAGGCCTCCTCAATCAGCCCACGCCATATGTCCCGGTTCTGCGCAGCCACCATCCAGTTACGCACCCCAAGCAATGTCCGGGCATCATGCGCAACACCGTCTCGCCAACGCAGTTTGGGTCTTCCTTTTCGCCTGGTTCCATGAAGTTCCTCCAGCAATGTCCTCCTGGGAATGGAACCCTCATCCATCCTCGCAAGGTGTCCAGCCCACCTAAGCCTTCCAAGCCGAACAAACTTTACTATATTCGGTTCCCTAAAGAGAGCATATAGTTCTTGATTGGTTCGTCGACGCCACTCTTGTCCCTGCATAATTCCACCATAGATAGATCGCAGGATCTTCCTCTCGTGGATAAGTAATGCGGACTCATCTTTCTTCGTGAATGTCCAGGTCTCAGAACCGTAGCTCAGGACTGGGCGGACCAAGGTTTTATACAGCTGTACCTTGGTTGCTCTCGGAAGCAGGGAGCTTCGGAAATGGTTACGTAGGCCATAGAAACATCTGCTTGATTTGCTGATCCGTGACCTAATTTCCCCAGATATGTTGTTATCCACATCCACTTGACAGCCGAGGTATACAAATTCGTTAACTTTCTCAAATTTGTAATCCCCAATTCTGACTTCTTCGCCCTGTACTGCCCGTTCTCCTGATACCATGTACTTCGTTTTCGCGTCGTTTATTACCAAACCCATTCTCCTGGCGTTCTCAGCAAGGAGAAGGAACGCATTTGAGACAGCCTGAAACGATCGTCCTATGATATCAATATCATCGGCATACCCAAGCAGCTGAACAGTTTTATTAAATATGGTACTACCCAGTTGGATTTGGGAACTTCTGATGGCTTTTTCAAGGCCGATGTTAAAAAGAAGGCAGGCCAATGCATCACCCTGACGGACACCCCTACTTGAGAAGATTGGCTCGGTCATCCCGCCTTGGACCCTTACGTAGCATTCTACACCCTCCATCGTATACACTGTATACAACTGTATACAATATAAAAATATAATTATAAAGTATATGTGACTATAATGTTAAAACTGACACGTTACTTGTTTCTAAAGGAACCTACCATTGGTGGCACTTATAAAGGTACTATAAGGTAGTAGCAAGCGATCATACTAATGTATTTGAATAGTTATGGAGTTTGCTTTGAAAGAATATATATCTGGTTTGAGCTAAGTCAGAAACGTAATGTACATAGATCTTAGTGGATAAGTTCGTTTGTGACGAATTAAGGAGCATTGAGGATTGTTTTAAGGATTTTGAATTGTAAGGATTGGATACAAGATGAATTGGATGGTTTAGGTGTGTCCCATTACTCAACTTCATATGTCCAAATATAGGTCTAATTATTAAAGGTCTAATTACTGTTACGGAAATGAGTTTTAATTAATTGGAAGGTTTGAACGTTTGTCAAGTAATTGTTGAAGTAGTCGAAAACGATGGGCTTTTTCTTGTCGTTTTAGTCTTGTATGTGGATTCCAAGCTAGACGTTTGTTCAGATAGAGTTGTAGGTAGCGGATCTGTTCAACCGGGATTTTTGGAGCATCATTAGAGGATACTGTAGGACAGGAGGTCGTAGGCTGACGGTTAGAAGGGTTCCCAGACTTAAAAGACAAATAATCTGCTTGTCGTTTCCAACTATTCCTAAAAATTCAAGTTTAAAAGGCCCCCTTTTATATTACAATAGACTTATTTACATGGCAGTAATTGGACTCATTTGGACATACTGAGTTGAGTTTTGGGGCTCCACTAAACCTTTGAAATCTTCTCGTATCCAATCCTTACAATACAAAATTCTTCGTAAAATCATCAATAGTCCTTATTATGCCACAAACAAAGTTATTCATAAAGATCTTATGTTCCGTATGTTGCTAAACCCGTATACTCCATACTCGAATTCACTATTTTCCCAACTTGCCTCACATTTCCGATGATCCTCCTAGGTGTCTGAAAAGAACATAGAGTAATTCTTCCAATGCTATTGACATGTCATTATAATCGTTTCCCTCAAATTCACTTGTTATATATAATGTATACAATTGTAAATATCAATAAAGAGGTAATACAAAAAAAAGCAGGTCTATTTAGTTTATTTTGGATCTAGAGTAAAACTTGCGTTACGAGACGATAGGAGTTGGGTAATTAGGTAAATATATTTTGATCAATAGTAATTACTTTCATTCCTACTGGAAACAAATCTAAAAAAAAATGGGACTATAATAAATAATATTAAAAACAATACCTTTATTGAGCAAAATAATATATATATTCACACAGACAACATGAACGTTCTACACTCTTTAGGTAACATAAACATACATGACCCACTGACGGAGGAAATCAGGAAAAATATTCTCAAACTAATGACCTAAAAAGAATCTGTTAGGCTAAAATGGGTGAAAGGGCATGCTGGTGACGAGGGCAACGAAAGAGCTGACCGATTAGCCAAAGAGGCAGCGAGGAGTCAGCTACCGCCTTCTTACAGCAAGGCTCCGATCTCACATCTCAGAGCGCTGATTATAAGAGATTTGGTGAATAAATGGAACATTTCATGGCAAAACTCAAGCAAATCACCAAGCCTTCACAAATACATTCCAAAAATAACACTAAATAATTACAAACAGCTACATAGTAATAATTATAAATTGACACAATTTCTCACAGAACACGGCAACACCAAATCCTACCTAAAACGCTTTAATATCATACTAACTGACACATGTGACGATGACGGTCAAATCCAAAATTTTAGGCATATTCTTTATGATTGTAAATTATTTGACAGACAAAGGTACAAATTAATACAAAGTCTAATTTTAAAAAATGGTTCGTGGCCTGAGACAGAACATATACTTTTTACTAAATACAGAAATGATTTAATCAAATTCATCAAAGATATCGATTTTGATTTGATTTGCTGACGAACATATATGCTTATCAAGTTTATTTTATTTTTCGATATTATTTTTTGTTAAATATTAATTGTTTATTTGCTCTTTAAATTATTATTTATTTATTTATTTTTTTAATGTTATGATTTTTTTTTTTTTCCTCCAACCAACGATTATATGTTTACATACACATTTTTTTTTTTTTTACAACCACACAAAGTTTATAAAATTTCAAATTTCATTACATTATTGTAACAACACGCAAATAAACTGTTGGTTAAGTACAATCACTGATAAGTAAAATAATATAATATAACACATATCATACATGTAGTATGCCTGTAACGGCATGGAACATGTAAAAAAACATTAATAAACGGTCCTTTTATGGGGTTACCATAAGAGGAAAAAAAAAAAAAAAAAAAAAAAAAAAAAAATATATATATATATATATATATATATATATATATATATATATATGTTTAGTAATGTTCTTGAGGTTCAGTCAATAAATAAAAACAACTATTTTGGCGCCGTTTCGAGACTATATTGTTCTCATAATCATGCCCTTCAGTGAAAAAACAGGTTACAATCAAAGTATATAAGTTATTCAAGTTATTCACAAAATCAGACGTTCTAAACCTCAATACCTGTTATTCCAATTTGATACATTCAGACCAATAATATAAATTTAGATTAATGTACATCATACAAATCATTTATCCATTTATAAGTACATTACACCAAAATACGGAAAGCCATTTTATACCTGCATCTGTGGGAATACCACCAGTTTTGGGAAATACCCCCTTACCTTGTAACTGTTCAAAAATTCCCTGGGACAGTTGTGTACTAGAATTTCTAGAATTTAGTTAGTCGATACCATATCTACCAGTGACATTGTAAGTAGTTTCATACTCGTCTATATTCTGTAATTATATATATATTTTTTAATATTCTAACACATGTTTTTACATAGTTATATTGTAGCTAACTTTATGTTTTGAAAGTATAACTTATAATATATATATATATATATATATATATATATATATATATATATATACACATATATGTTTAGTAATCGTGGAGGGGGAAGCGCCGCAATTTTGAGGTTATTTTGCAGAGTTTATAGATTTGAAATTAGTATAACTTTTGACTTAGAGAAGCTACGATGTTCGTTTAAGTTTTAATCATTAGCTGTCGTCAGCATCTATTGATTGTATATAAAACATTAGTTTAAAGTGGTGACAGTGAATATAATAAGGTGTTAGAATAAAAAAAATATTATCAAAAATCGAATGGTAATAATAAAACACCATATGACCGAGTCAAGCAGTGCCGGGAACGTACAATATGTGATATATTGCAGCTTATCGTAATTTGCAATTAGTATAACTTTTGAGTCGAAGAAGCTAAAATATTCGTTTAAGTTTTAATGGCCAGCTGTCGTCAAAATCTACCTATTATACGTACATAAAACATTAGTTTAAAGTAGTGAAAGTGGATATAATAAGGTGTTAGAATAAAAAATTATTATCAAACATTTTGTGATAGTGTTCCTGATCAGTAATAGTTTTATGCTTATTACCGCAATTAATGAACAAAGCTTTAAATAAATGATGTATGCAAACTGTTTTGCATTCCAAATTAAATCCATGTTAGTTAAGCTCGCTTTGTAATGTAAATTGTTTTATTACCAAACTCGTAATAATATTTTATATGTGCAATTGTAAACTATTAAATCATTAGAATAAAAATTTTATATATTTATCATTCTGAAAACATTATAACTGATTACGAGCCTGATCGTGGATCTGGTTATGATAGTTCGAGATTTTAATGTTGATTTCTCACAAATCCCCTCATTGCCAGACTTCATGCTCACCTCCAACGATTTTAGGTAATACCTGTATTGATTTAACGTTTACCAGAAATCTCGATATATCTTGCCATTTGTGTCGTATAATTAATAAAGTTATATTATTTTATAACACAATAATTATTTCTTTCCTTGCTTTTATTCTAAATACATAAATAAAACTATTGTATTCAAGAAATATAACCCGTTACATAAACGTATTCACGTACAACACACGGCAGTGTCGATGCCACACACCGATTTTTTTGTTGACACGCTCTAGCTCTCTTGATATTAAATTAAAGCCAGATAATTTCATTTTTCTTTACATAATCTCCCATAATGAAAGAAATAAAATATGTAATACTTTATAATATATAATATAAATTTATATCAGTAACGGTTCAACTTATGTATTATCTATACACGGGTTTTTTTTTGTTACTAGTTTATATTACTTTTATCACTATAATTCCTTTTCTTTTTATGTATATATACATGTATAAATTACTCACTATAGGAGATTTCCTTTTAATTCTTTTTTTTTAATGTATATATTTAAAAGCAACCAGGAACTAAGTGAACTGCACAAAGCTCCAGATTTGGTTGCTACAATAAAGCCTACAAAACTTAGGTTTTCCCTCAAAGGTAATAAGACTAGTCCAAATGACTTTAAACCATAGCAAAGGAGCTGTCCAAGTGCAAGGAGGGGTGACTTAATCATTTGATATACATAAGGGAGTGAGACAGGGATACCCACTGTCACCAGTACTATTTAATTTAGTACTAGAAACAGTCATAAGGGCAATAAGGACGAAACCTGGAAGCATTTATACACAAATGACTCAGCACCCATAATCACTGGCAGAACAGAAAACTCCTTACTAGGAGCATTTGAAGAGTGTAGCAGAAAAGCAAGAGAAGTTGGCCTCCAGATAAACGAAGAAAAGACAAAATACCTAGTGACGTCTAAGGAACAAAATATGGTGGAAAACCTAGAAGGGGCAGGATACCACTTCAAAAGTGTCAAAAAGTTCAAGTACTTAGGTAGCGTCATTACTTCAAGAAATGAAGTAGATGGTGAAATAAAAGAAAGATTAAAGGCTAGTAATAGGTGTTATTGGGCCCTCAGCAAAATAATAGGGAAAAAAATGCTCCCTACAAATTAAAAAATAAGGGTGTTTACCAAACCAGTCGTATTGTATGGGAGTGAAACCTGGACGCTCACTGCAAAGAATGAAAGCATTATAAATAGATAGGAAAGAAAAATTTTGAGGAGGATATATGGCCCTACTAAAGATGGAAATATATGGAGAATAAAAAGCAACCAGGAACTAAGAGAACTGCACAAAGCTCCAGATTTGGTTGCTACAATAAAGCAAAGGAAATTAAGATGGCTGGGCCATGTTCAGAGAATGAGCCCCAACAGAATGCCAAAAAACATGCTGAATGGGCGTCCCGAAGGAGGCAAGAGAGAAAGAGGAAGGCCTAGATTGCGCGGGGGAAGACGTTGAGACAGACCTAAAGACACTTGGTGTGAGGTATTGAAGGAGAGCAACTGGTGACAGAAACAAATGGAGGGGAATCGTGGAAGAGGCCAAGGTTCTGCATGGACCGTAGCGCCATTGTTGTTGCTGTTGTAAATATTTATATACTAAGTTTTAAAAATATATATTATTTTACAAGGGTGTTTCTCCACAACGATTTTTCTTTCTTTTTTTTCTTGATTTTATTTTAGGTTTCCCAGTTTTCAAATACAGTAAATTAAACATTTTTTTTCATTCTCTATTTTATAATTGGGCATCGTTCGGCTGATAGTATTTTTTTTTAACAGCGCTCACTTGGGGCTTGTTTTTCAAAAAAGAAAAACCTCTTACAGTTGGTGTTGCTTGTATCAAAAATTTCCAAATCTGAAAGAAACTTTTTTTAACTATTGGTTATGTACTAACTTCTTTACCCCTTCATTTATGAGGTCAATAGTTTTGCATGCCTTGGCAGTATTGCGGTATTGTAGTCAAAACCATTTAAGGGGCTAGTTGTTCTTACTAGGGGACATTTTGAGTTAAAGCTCACAGTGTGTGTAGTAGGGACCTATAACAGTGCAAAAATAGAGTCATAGCCGCCAATCAGCATTGGGAGTCGAGAAACAAAAAAAAAAATTAAAATCGGATTTTTTTTTTTTTTTTTATCACAGCTCTCAGTCAAGATAAAGAAATGATTCTTTCACACTAAATCGTAATTTCTATGCTATTTAAAATAAAAATAGTTTCGTAATGCTCAAAACACGACCCGGATTATATATATATATATATATATATATATATATATATATATATATATATATTTTAATTTGTTAAAATTTCACATATAAGGGTTTTTTTGGTGCGCTAAATCGGGATTTCATTGGAATTTTGTCATTTTTTTTGGAGTTCTTTCAAGCCGGGTAGTGTCTTGAGAATTACGAAACTATTTTGATTTTAAATAGTATAGAAATTATGATTTAGCGTGAAAGAATCATTTCTAAATCTTGACTGAGAGCTGAGAAAAAATATAAAACTGAATTTTCATATTTCATTTTTTTTTTTTTTTTTTCGGCTCCTAACACCCATTGGCGGCTATAACTCTAGTTTTGCACTATTATATGTCCCTACTACCCACACAAAAATCAGCATTTCGAATCTGTGATTTACAGCTCAGAACGTCCCACAGTGGGACGAATGACCAATCTAGGAGGAAAAAAGGCTGAATCACTTAAACAGACCTGGCAACCTGATTTACATAAACAATATAGTTTAAATAAGGTAAAATAAAAACACTCAAGTCACAACCATAAGGAAAATACTATACAGTAGGCTCCCATTATCCGTGGTTCCGATTTGCTTTTTTTTAATAAGATTTAATTTTTCACCATTCATTTTATTTGTCTCAGATTAATTTAATAAAAAATTAGTTAGATCGTTTCTAATGATTATATAATGGATAATTATTTATAGTTATTATTATACAGTAATTATTTTTAATTATCTTAAAAAATTAACGAATGAAAAAAAAAACGTCAACCAGGTATCATATAAATGAAATGTTTCCGGTATACTAATCTAATTCATATTATGATGCGATGCTGTTTTCAAATCTATCTGTCTAAGCCAAACTATTTACTCAGTTATGCTTTAGTCTCCATCTAAATAGGAACTATCGCAATGTCACAAAAAAAAAATAAATAAATAAAAAAAAAAAAATACAAATGTTTTCATGCTTAAACAAAAATTAACCTAGAAAAACTGAACAGAATAAGGTGAAAGTGTTTAAGTGTCATCCACTGAATTAAGAATTGATGATCAAAGTGTTTATGATATTTTAAAAAATATGGAAGATATTTCCGACTTTGTATCGTAGACACAGCAACCTGATTTACATAAACAATGGAGTTAAAATAAGGTGAAATCAAAGCGCATAAGTACAAAAATAAAAATATAATATATTAAACGAAACTTGAAACAATATAACTGTTTTTTGTAAACCTTAAATCTGAAAACATTTGACATTGCAGTTGGCATATTCGTACTACATTCACTATCACTCCATGTTGTCATCTTCTGAAGAGTCCAAATCTTCCCCAGAGGAATCATCGGTGGATGAGGAGCAAGAATAATTACTATCTGGACTTTTAAAAAGGTCTGCTGCGATAATGCCTGTAATGGGTAATGTTTTCTTATTTTTTTCTTGATTTTTGCTATAAACTAACGATGAAAAAATATCAACAAGATTATACAAAGTGTTCAATTGAAAGAATCAATAATTTTAACTAAATGTAACCTGTCGAGTTAGATACTACTTACATCCTTGATTTTACTTGGTAAAATCCCACAGATAAAACCAAAAAAAATCTAATACTGCTCTATAACTTCTTCCGTTTACACCTATTACAACAGTTTCATTAATTTCGATTACACATTTTTTCTCCTTAGTAAAAAACAAACATAACTGATTTTTTATCTAAATGAAAATTCAATATATACAGTAAAAACATGCATATATGCATCCATTCTTATGTATTTGTGTGTATTGTAACTTTATAAATGTATGTAAAATAATTTTTTCTTGTAAAAGAGATTTTCTCGATCTCCTAACAATTTTCCGGGGTTTTCCAGCCTCTTATTATTTAGTTTTAATTTTCGTAACTACCAATTTTAAATATCTCTTCAGTGTAGCTATAGATGTTGGTATAATATCCTCTAATTTAAGTGTTTTAAATATAGTAATAAATATTATATCAATGCCCTTACAGTTTTGCTAAATATGAAATAACTCTCTTTGCGAAATTAAAAATTCTTTTTCAGACAAGAAAGCAGATAAAAGCAGCTAAATGTTTCATGATTATTTCATATACCTTCTAAGGCACCTGTACCATGAATTTCAGAGAGGTACTTTGGGGTACTTTTTAGTAATAGATCTTTTTAGTTAAAAAAATGCTTTAGTTTACGGCACTTTTAAAAAAATTATATAATAGGTCAAACTATAAAAAACATATTTTGAGTATGGCTTCCTGGTATAACGATTGTCTGTATTCACTAATTATAAAAGAATAATCAAAAAATATCAATAGGATGATACACACATTTAGATTGAAAGAATCAATAGTTTTAACAAAATTTGACCTGTCGAGTTAGGTACTACTTTGATCGTTCCTTTTACCTTGAAATCCACCTCCAAAAAGCGAAAGAACCTTTGATAATGTTCCATAAACTATACACCTATCACAATAGTTTTATTAATTTTCATTATGACTTTTTTCCTCCTTGATAGGCCATTCGTCCCACTGTGCATCCCCTTGTAAGAAAAATTTGCCCCTTAAATAGTTTTGACTACCTTACTGCATCACTGCCAAGGTATGCTGAACTATTGACCTTATAAATGAAGGGGTAAAGAAGTTGATTTCTTGGTTGCTAGTGCTTAAATAATTTAATTTGATAAATACTTAGAAATGAATTAACATAAGTTTTTTTCTGATTTGTATTGTTTTAGATATATTAAATAATATATATATTTTAACAAAATTATTATTCCTGACTTGGGAAAACAAAAGATCATGGATACGCTTATTTTTAATCAACTGATTTCCCAAATTTGCATTTTAGAAGTAAAATTATCAAATTTTTTTCAATCAATAATTGAAGTAAATTAACATTTAATCATAATTCTAAATCAAAGAAGTTGAAAGATGGTAGACCTTTTAAACATGACTTTTTGTATTCATGTTATTTTTTCGAATGTAAAAAAAAAAATTAATAATAAACAAAAGAAACCATACACCAAAGACGTACAAACCCCCAGCTTCAAGACAAATCCGTTTCTAAAACATCCTAAATTCAAAATTCAAAACAGTTAAAACTAAAACTCTTAACAAACAATTTCTTATCTCAAAGTTTAGGGTAATGCTGTACATCTCATAAATTTCTAATAAACAAACAAAAAAATGTTCGTTTGAAAACTGTTGTTTTAATAGGGTTTGTGTACTCTTACTGTTTGCGCCTTTATGTACTTTAGGGCTGTAAGTGCTGTTTGCGATTCGCAAAACTATTTCAGTGACAAGGATAAGATCGAGTTCTATTACTTCGTGTAGTGTAAGAAAAAGACATTATTCAAGCAATATGATGTTAACGTTGCTGTAACGTTTTTAAATTTTCGATCCCAATTTTTTTTTATTTTGCTGATAACATTTAATAATGTCAATAAATAATTGACAAATAAAAACAATTAAAATTGGTGGATAATTTGACACCAATAAGAATTTTTTCAATGTTAAATTTTCAGTTCTAAAAACATACACAAATTTTAAAAAACCAGCACTTTGTTACGTATTGTATTTTTAGGCTAAAGCAGTTTTCACTTTTTTTTTTTTTTTTTTTTTTTTTTTTTTTATTAATTTTTACAATTGTCTATATTACATACGACAAGTATATTTGAGGAAAATGATTACAACGATTTGTCAATAAGATGTAAAGAACTATTGACAAGAAGATCTTCAATAAAAGTTTTACATCATTAGGTCCGTAGTCGGTCAGACCCCTCGGAGGATTATTGTGAATTGAGTAGGAAGCAAGATGATAACCTAGTGGAGTATAGAGTTTACAATAAAAGGATGGGTTTGGTTTGTGCGAAATCAGCAACATATGGAACATTAAATTCTGTATGGATAAGTTAGCTTGTGAAATAATAAGGAGCATTGAGGTTTCTAGGAAGGATTTTGGATTGTATGGATTGCATACGAGAAGAGTTGGAAGTTTTAGTGGAGCCCCTAAGCTCAAATCCGTATGCCCAAATGTGCCTGGTTACTGTCAAGTAAATAAGTCTTTTGTGATTTACCGGGAGCTTTTAACGCTTGTCTAGTAAATGTTGAATTAAGAAGTCGAAAACCACGTACAGTGTGTTTATTATAATCAGTAAAATTATTAAAGGCAAAATCAGTCATATAACTTTTACCCTTCGCCGCAAATCCTGCCCACACATCCACTTCAATAATATCCCTATCCCAATATTCGACAAAGTACGCTACCTTGGCTTTCATCTTGACAAAAGACTGACTTGGAACCCTCACACTATACTAAAAAGACAAGAACTAAACAGGAGATTCAGCCAACTTTACAGACTACTTGGCAGGAATACTCATCTCTCAGTTGATAACAAACTCCTCATATTTAAAACAATATTAAAACCTATTTGGACCTACGGACTTGAACTCTGGGGAACAGCAAGACAATCCAATATCAAACGTATTCAAACTTTCCAATCCAAAGTCATCCGAACAATTGCCAATGCACCTTATTATGTCACTAATAAAACCCTACTCAATGACCTAAAAATACCTTTTTTCCTTGATCTTATTCCTATATCCGATCTTGACGTACTGTCCTATTTATTAAATTATGAACTCCTATATATGAAATTATATATTAAATGTTCAAATTGATAGTCAATAGATCCATTTAAAGGTATTGTTCAAATTGAACATTCATCCCCGAATTGTACATCGCAATTGCGATTGCCCGGGGATATAGATCGGTGAAGAGAGAAGATTTCCCCGGTTCAGATACGAGCTCGGTGGCCTAGTGGATAAGGTACAACGCTAGAGAAGTGGAGACTTGGGTTCGTATCCCAACCGGGGTCAAATCTTTTCTCTTCAAAAAAAAAATATATTTAAAAAATATTTATCAACCAAGAATTATTTCATAATTTATATATATATATATATATATATATATATATATATATATATATATATATATATATATAAGTTAAAAAGACTGAAAGATTTAAAAACAGTATCGCTTCATAATAAGAATTGGATTAGTACACCGGAAACATCTCATTTATACGATACCAGCTTGACGTGTTTTTTCATTCATTACTTCAAGATAATAAAAAAAATTAATGTATGATAATAATAATAAAAATAAGTATAAATAATTACCCATTATGTAATTGTTAGAAACGACCTAACTCATTATTTTTATTAAATTAATATGATAAAAATAGAATGAATGGTGAAAAATTAAACCTTATAAAAAAAAAATCGGAACCACGGATAATGGGGTCCTACTGTATAGTATTTTCCTTATGGTTGTGACTTCAGTGGTTTTATTTTACCTTATTTAAATCTTATTGTTTATGTAAATCAGGTTGCCAGGTCTGTTTAAGCGATACAGACTTTTTTCATCCTAGATTGGTCATTCGTCCCACTGTGGGACGTTCTGAGCTGTAAATCACAGATTCGAATGCTGATTTTTGTGTGGGTAGTAGGGACATATAATAGTGCAAAACTAGAGTTATAGCCGCCAATGGGTGTTAGGAGCCGAAAAAAAAAAATGAAATATGAAAATTCAGTTTTATATTTTTTCTCAGCTCTCAGTCAAGATTTAGAAATGATTCTTTCACGCTAAATCATAATTTCTATACTATTTAAAATCAAAATAGTTTCGTAATTCTCAAGACACTACCCGGCTTGAAAGAACTCCAAAAAAATGACAAAATTCCAATGAAATCCCGATTTAGCGCACCAAAAAAACCCTTATATGTGAAATTTTAACAAATTAAAAAAAAAAAAAAAAAAAAAAAAATAAATATATATATATATATATATATATATATATATATATATATATAAGCGACGGTCCTGGTTTGTCCCCCTCAACGGTATTTATCATTAGTGCGCGCGATAACCAATCCGCAACCACGTTCTCTTTCCCAGGCTTGTACACTATCTCGAGATTGTATTGGCTGAGGAACTCCTTCCATCGCGTAACTCTTGCGGAACATTCCTTTAACTTCCCAATCCACTGTAACGGTCTATGGTCCGTGTAAACCCTAAATCTCCTTCCAAAGATATACGGACGGAAGTGATCCACCGCCCATGCAATCCCGAGTAGTTACCTCTCTAACGCACTATAGTCTCAGCGTCCGTTAACCTTCGGCTCGCATACGCTACCGGCCTCTCCCCTTTCTCTTTCTTCTGCGATAATACCGCCCCCAACGCGTATTCGCTCGCATCTGTAGTTACAGTAAACACCTTATTGAAGTCCGGGAAGGCTAATACCGCCTCTCTCTGCAGCTCTTCCATGCAGCGCCTGATGTTATTTTCCATTTCCGGTGTGATAAAAATTTTTCTGTCCTCCTCCAATAAGTTGTTTAACGGAACTAAGAACCTCGCCTTCTCGGGGATGAATCTACGATAATAATTCAGGGAACCCAACAGCCGCCGTATGCCCTTAATGTCCCGCGGAATTTCCATTCTCGCAATGGCCTCTACTTTCCCTTTATCCGGCTTCACCCCGTCCTCCGATATCGTGTGCCCCAGGAAATTTATCTCGCTTTCCCCCAGACGCGACTTTCCCGCCGATAGTTTCAGGCCAAACTCGCGAATTCTCCTGAATACCGCCCTAAGATGTGCCAGATGCTCGCCCTCCGACTTACTGAAAACCAAGAGGTCATCCATATAAATCTGGCCCATACTTACATCCAAACCCCTAAGGAGCTCGCCCATGATCCTTTGGAACGTAACGGGCGCGTTCTTAAGCCCGAACGGCATTCGGGTGAACTCGTAGTGTCCCCGCTCGAAGGTGAAGGCCGTCTTACACCGGGCCCTTGGGTTCATTCGGATCTGGTGGTACCCGGCTTTCAAGTCCAATGTGCTAAATATCCTAACCCCCTTTAACCTACCTAGAATGTCCTCGAATCTGGGGATAGGGTATTTCTCGTCCTGGGTGTTCTCATTGAGTTTGCGGTAGTCAATGACTACCCTGTACTTCTCCTCCCCGGGGGCACTCTTCTTCCTCACGGCCCAGAGCGGACTATTGTAGGGGGAACTGCTATCGACCACGATTCCTTGTCGTTTTAAGTCCTCTATCTCCTTCCGGATATGCCTACGGAGGGCTTGTGGGTACCTCCTCTCCTTGACGTACGTGACCCGCTCTTCCTTCAACGGTATCTCATGTTCCGTCCTATCCGTAACGCCCAACTTATCGCCCTCCTTGAAAAAGATGTCATTGAACTCTTTTAAAATCTTCTCCCACCAGTCTCCCGCCCTGTTCACTACTCCAATTTTCCCTTTTTCCCCTTTTAACACCGAGCAACGCCTATACCGCTTTTTCCCAATCTTAATGCTCCACTTCCCCTTTTTATTACTCACTCTGGCTCCTACCCTTTCCAACAGATCACACCCTATAATGCCATTGTACGACTTGGACATTTCCCCTATTACGTGACATACTAGTTTTTCCCCTCTGTCCGACCATTTTTCTAAATTTATCTCTACCTCCCCCTCAATGGTACAAGAGCCACCCAGGGTAATCAACTTACAGGAACATGCCCTTACCTGAAGTGCTCCGTCGCAGCCGCTGAACTGTTCCACCGCTCGCCGACTCAGGATGGTGCTGGAGCTCCCGGTGTCCACCAGGCACCTCACCCCTCGCTCCACTCGGATAATAGGCAGACCGCCGCTTCTCGCCCTCACGTTGTGTACCTCTATGATGCGGTCACCTCTCCACAGACACCCTCCTCAAGCCGCCACACGTCCCGGTTGTGCTGCTCTCCTCCAGCCGCTCCGCTCACGTCTGCCAGTTCCCTCGTCTCCGCTGCTTCCTGTTCCTGGGTCCTCCCTCTCGGTATCCGACACCTCGAATGTCTCGGAAGATCTAGGGGATTCTGGCCGTGATCTCTGTCTCCTCCAGACCCTATCGACTTCCATGGGCTCACCCCGTGGATGCTCTTTTCGTCTAAACATGTAGGGGCTTGCCTCGCAATGTTCCCTTCGTTCCCGCACTTTGTGTCTTCCAGGCGGATGAAGAGACACCCTGGGAAATCATCAAAGAAAGATTGAAGAAGGCTTACGGCGGAGGAAGGTGGACGCCGGAAGAAGACCTCTTTCAATTCTTCAGAGAGAGCAGGCATCCTCGGCAGAGCAGTGGGCGATATGCAGGTGAGCTCCTGCCGAGAAATGGGGAAGAAGGAGAACTTCCCCCGAGACAAGGGATTCTTGGAGTGCGCCCAAGAACTAATGGATATGGGCACCCGCGAAGAAGAATGCCGGCCGGAACGGAAGGAGGAAAGGAACTGGACCGAGGTGGTGCACTGAAGACCTTGAGGCCCACCGTGGAGAAGCAGAGAAGCCGAGAGGAGAGCCGATCATAGGAAGCAGGGCCAAGAAAGCATGCTAATGGTAGTAAGAGAGAGGACCGTCGAAGCCTGGGCACTTGGTTCCGCTTAATTCGGCAAATTAAGTCTGCCCTGAGTGACTCCGCGTCGTGAGCATCGAGGAGATCTTCGGCCCTCTTCGTTCCAATCGGTGCGAGGACCCTATTAACGCTTTTCAAAAAGTGATTCAATTCTCCTACGTCGCCCGTGAATCTCTCTATGTACGAGACTGCCTTTCTCAGGTCCTTGCATGGGCCTCTGCCATAGTTTGCCTTGGCAGTTTAGGTAAACTATTAGGTACTTGCAGCGTCGGTGGTCTCAATATGCTGCTATCCTCCATCGGAAACCCTGAGCGGCAAGAAAGAAAAAAAATTCTTATTTTCCCCGCTCCTCGTCACCCCCGGGTTTCGGCACCAGTTAAATAGACTGAAGCACAAAAACTTAAAAAAAGAAATAAAAGGGAGAAGAACAACACAATATGACTGTTAGAATATAACTGGTTTATTGCTCTGATGCAGCTCTATTTATGACCTTGACCTTACACACACACACACACACATATATATATATATATATATATATATATATATATATATATATATATATAATATATAATATAATAAAATGGATACTATAATTTAACGTTTTAATAAACATTAACTTTACTAACTCGTTGAGAACTTGTCAACTGCAGAGCTATCTACTACCCGCCTAGAGCAGCAGCTGATATGAAGGAAAATAGATAAGCAACATGTGCAGGGAACCTCAAAGTTAATTAATTCACTAACAGGAGCTGTAATATAAATGTTATATAACTTTAATATTTTTTTTTTTATTTTGCACCTGTAATACAATTACAATCAATAAATGGAATAAATATAAGGTATAATTTAATGAGAGTATATTGTCCTTAAAACAATGTCTTAAATTTACATTATTATATAAAAGAACAAGCTATTTTTCGTTTATGTGCGAAAAAGACTGAACTAATCTGTAAAAAATTTTAACCACATCACCTCCATAGTTCAAGGAAAGTTTGCCAATAATAAAATTTATTGATTTTCAATTATATTGCAAATAAAAAGCGATAGGTATGTGGCGAGCAGTGAAGTGTTATAATAGGCCGATATGTGGCGAGGACCATATAAGAGAGTTTATGGTACGGTGTTTTATAGAGCTAAAAATTTTGATAAAATTTACAAATTGTACTGTCTTCAGTGCCAGAAACGAGGTTTGCCAAACTGTCATATACTTTTATGGCTAGAAATCAAAATCCAACCAGATGGATCGATAAAATTTCATTCTGTCCAATAGGATGCCTAATTATGATTTTTCATACTCTTCAAACACCTAATTAATGCCATTTTTACCATGTTAAAATTCTTGCTATGCTTGAAAATATCATTGAAGAAATAATGCTACATTTCATACTTTAAAGAAGAATTATATCCATAAACACATAAGAACCAATTATTAGTTAAAATAATCTAAGTTCATTATTTATGAGAGCGGGCGAAGCCGAATCAATCATTTGTTTAATATATATATATATATATATATATATATATATATATATATATATATATATATATATATATATATATATATTACTGAAAACAGTAAACGGACTCACTATTGCTGCAAGAAACACATGGGGCTTAAAGACAGAGGCACTAAAAGTTATCTACGAAGGAGCCATCATTCCAAAACTCCATTATCCATACCCATCTGGGAATCAGGAGCTGTTAAACCTATCAATCTGAAAAAAACTTCAGCGGGTCCAGAGATTGATGGGAATAAGGATAAGTAAAGCATATCGCACTATCTCTTACGACGCTGCCTGTGTCCTTGCAGGGATAAAACCAATACACTTGATAATTAATGAACTAACGACATTATACAAAACAAGAAACAAACCACTAAATTACAAGGACATGGAGCCAAGGGACATTGAAGACGAACTAACCACCAAACACTGGATACATCCTGCTATACACGCTAAACTAACACAGTACATAACAGACACAGGAGCCGCAGATACAGACTCAGCAAGTATTGACATTTACACCGATGGAAGCAAAGACGAACAGTACACAGGATGCGCACTAACTCTATATCACAATAACTCCTACTACGACGAACTATACAGACTTGGCCAAAACTGCTCAAACAATCAGCCTGAGAAACTAGCTGTAGTTATGTATGGCCACGGAATATATTCTTAGACAGACGTACGTTAATCAAAACACATACAACATCTATACGGACAATAAGACAGTAATAGATTCAGTTAATAACATCAAATCCAACGACCCACTGACACATTGACTGAAGAAAAATTTAATTGAAACAATGGAACGCGGAATACCAACAAAACTAACCTGGATCAAAAGTCATAGTGGCATCGAAGGTAACGAGCGAGCAGACCTACTTGCAAAAACGGCTGCTCCTGATTTAGAACTTACTTTAGAATACGCCCGCGTTCCCGTTTCATTTATTAAAAAATGTATCAAATCAGACTCACTTACTGAATGGGACAAACTTTGAAACAACTCGACAAAAGGACGACCCTTGCACAAATACATCCCATACATCACACTACAAAATCACGGTACACCCAAAAGTACTCATCACAAACTTACACAACTGTTGACGGAACATGGACAGACTAACCGTTTCATTTGACAAATACAGATACATGCGAATGTGACGGAAGGACTATTGAGTGCTAGTCTCCCACACTCATACAAGGCCTGTAATATTCAATTTCATCACATTCGCTGATTGTTACCCTAATAACAGGTGTGAATTAAAATCTGAAAGAGAAAAAAAATAAAATATGTATATGAGTTTTTTTTTTTTTTAGAATTCGATCTTATCAAAAATGTTAAGTTCTTGTGTAATTTAATAGATTAGTTAATGTAAACAAGATTTATGTTTATTGAACGACAGTTTTCCTTTATTCTATAAACTTAAATAATTGCAACAAGCCTAAATAATATATTCTTATTAAAACAGAGAAAACGATATATCATATTGTATCTATCGATATATTGTGTATCGATAACCATCCCTACTCATTGCCCTTAAGAGAGAAAGATTATAATATTAAAATTTAATATATATAAATATATTTAAGCAGTAATGGCTATTCCAAGTGAAAAAAAATTTTTGGTTAAAACAGTTCGAGCTTCAACAGTGAGAACATATCTTCTACCACCACAAGGACCATGTCTTAACTTTTTAAGATATCCGAAATTGGAATCACATTAACGAACAATGTGAGAACTGCTGATGCGTTTAAGTTGATGATTTACTCCCGATGATTGATGAATCCTACCATACTCTTCATCATACTGTTCATCGTATAAAGACTCCATCCCCTAGTCACTTCATTTATCTTCTGGTTGAATATTTTATTAAGATAACATATTCTGAGGAAATTCTGAGGCAATCCTTCTCCCTTAGGTAACAGACCCGTGTTTCTCCTAAATAGATCACTAGCCAAAACAATTTATTTAACCCTCCAGTTGTCGCAATCCTAGGACTAACACAGTCGCAACGATCTGAGAGATCACTTCTTGAAATTCAAATTTTTTTTTAAGTTCAATTTCATTACATTTATTTTTCTAATTTCCTTAATTTAATTTTCAATGGAATGCACATAATAATACAAATTAATAAAATAAGTAATACAAATATTATTTATCTATTATAACAACTTTTAACTATTTTTCTATTATTTCAACTTTTTAACTATTATTTACTTCACTAATTTTATTTATACAGCTTTGACCGGCAATTTTTGAATGTTCCAAACATATATACCTCTTACATTGTTCACAAAAGTAATCAGTCAGCCTTCGTTTATTTACATAATTTATATTATATTTTTTGCTTTTGATAAAATTTCATATATAAGGGTTTTATGGTGCGTTAAATCGAGATTTGAGGACAGTTGTTCATGAAAAAAATGTCCCACTGATTTACAGCGGATTTCCTTAGAATTTTATCATTTTTTTGGAGTTTTTGAGCACCCTAAAGCCGTGTCGTATCTTGATTAAAAAAAAGTATTTTTTATTTCAAATAGCAAACACAACTGCAATTAAACGTATAGAATCATTCCTCTATCTTGACTGAGAGCTGAGAAAAAAACAATAAAACGTGATTTTCATTTTTTTTTTTTTCTCGGCTCCTAATGCTCATTGGCGGCGATAACTCTAATTTTGCACTATTATAGGTCCCTACTACCCACACAAAAATCGACGTTCAAATCTGTGAGTTACAACTGCAAACGTTCCCTTGTAAGTAAACCACAAAGATGTGTTGATACTAAACTATCCATAACTATAGTGTACAAGCATCATGGCTGGATATGTTAAGGAATAGGTGAGGGTTTTGGATGGCTACACTACAGGGTCACGTGGATTTTCCAGACTTTATGATATTCCCAGGCTTTATTGGTAAAACCGGAACTTCGATTGCTGCTTAATCATCATCATCGGAACAATACCTCATACAAGCGATTGAGCAATCTAGCTGCTTTAATCATGTAAGATGCTGTGTCTGTAACCAACAACAATACACGGCTTTCTATTCCAACTTCATTTGATAAAATTTTAACTCAATGATTCACATACCTACCTCATGATTTATGAGCCTCATGATTTATTTTATCAAGCTGTTTACACGAAATCAGATATTTCGTCTTATTTTATCTAATACTCCGACCAATAAATTTTCTACATACAAACCTTGAAGGTCTGTTATTTCGACAACTATTAAATATAAATAGTTGTCAGCAATTGCCAATTTTACTTTTCAATAACGTTTTTATAGCAAAAATTTAAATAAAATGTTCGTAATGTGCTTTCGGAAGGCGGCCGGCTTTTCCGAGTTTTTTGGAGATTATTTTTAGTTAAATAAAAAAATTCAAACTTTGAGTTTTTCATAATTATATTTCATAATATTCATAATAATCAAAATATGCAAAAATATGCATTTATAATCTAATATGCAAAATAAAACCAGACTTAAATTCATCTTAATACCATAATTCGTAAAGATATTTGGTCCACTGTTTAATAAAAGAACGCAAAAAAAATATGCAATTGCATAAAAATCCGAGCTCTGACTATGACTCATCAGATTTATCCGCCCCTATTGGAAACAAATTTTAAATGGGGCTATTAGAAATGTTTATCCGGTCATTTAAACGAAAATCTGGATCGGTTTTAAAAAAATTTATTATTTCTAATGATTCATACATATTTAATTTTAGGCTATTTTCTACTTGATTTAGTATTTTTACTCCCGAGTCTTTATTAAATTTATGGTTATTTTCATATAGATGGATAGCGAAATTGGAATTTTGGGCTTATTAGTGTATGCTCTTATATGTTCATTTACTCTTTGATTCACCGTTCGTCCAGTTTTTCCCGTGTATTTAGGTTCACAGTCATTACATTTTAGTTTGTATACGCCAGTTTTTTGGAAAAGGTCTATTTTGCCTTTAGGTGAAGGAAAGTATGATCACAATGGTTTATCTATTTTAAATGCAGGTTTTAAACCTACCTCGTGTTCTTAATTAATATGATGAAAATAAATTATCATTTACCTCAGCTGTATTCGAACCCTAAAACTATGAGTACAGTGCCTTATTTAATGAACTAGGGCATCTTTCTGTTTATTATCGATACTTTTATATTTAGAACTTAAACATTCATTTTAGTTCTATTAGTTTCAAGATTTTAAACATAAGACCGACTTTATAAATAAAAATAATTATAAAAAATGTGAACTGTACAAAAATATTCTAAGCGGAACGAAGCAGCTGACCCGATGATCTGATCCAATGTATATTTTTTTGCCCTTCGACTGTCAAACCCAGCCGTCAGACCCACTTTCTGTGTCAAAATCAATATCAGATAAAAGGCAAAAACAAATAAAAAGAAAATGGTCCCGTGACTTCTTTTATCACAATAATTATATAAACTCTCATGTAGAATGGTGCTCGCCACCTATTGGTCAGTTTTCAAACCTTACAGTTATCCACATTATCGCTATTTTAATGACGAATAAATGGAAAATTTGTGGATTTTATTACTGCTAAACCATTTCTGACACTGTTTTATCGATTACCAGGATCTGAAGATTTTTCGAGGCCGAAGGACATCCTTGGCCACTCTCTCCTTCCACAATTAGAATTAGCTTTTTCGTCCTTAAGGGTGTTTTTTAACGGTTTTTTAAGTTATCCGAAGGATAACTTCCGGCATGGTTGTCCACCAGGATACTGTTTTGAAATATTTAATGATTTTAAGATGGAAGATCCTTAAAAGGACAATTTTTTGAAATATTCGACTATTTAACTTTGTTAACTTATTCTACGGGAGGCTGGAGATAGTTTTTACAGATCTGCCAGGATCTGACGACTTTTTGAGGCCGAAAGACATCCTTGGCCACTCTCTCCTTCCACAATTAGAATTAGTTTCGTCCTTAAGGATGCTGTTTTAAGATGGTGGAATTTTTATTAGTTTTTTTCGTCCTTAAGGATAATATGTTTTAACGGTTTTTAAGTTATCCGAAGGATAACTTCCGCCATTTTTGTCCTCCAGGATACTGTTTTAAAATATTTAACGGTTTTAAGATGGCGGACTTCTACCATTGTTGTCCTTAAAAAGGGCACTTTTTTGAAATATTTAACGATTTAACTGTTTTTAAGATGGCGGAAGGATATTCCTCATTTGTTAACGCATTCTACGGGAGGCTATAGACTAGATAGAGGCTATTATACGACCTATATAGATTCATTAGTAGTTGGATCCTCATTAGATTATTTTCTACGTAATGTTTTAGTTTCACTCCTGAGTCTTTCTTGAATTTTAGATTATTTTCATTCAAATGGGTAGTGAAGTTGGGATGTTGTATCTTATTATTTTATGCTCTTATATATTGTTTTTTAATCTTTGATTTACTGGTCATTCAGTGTCATCTCAATCAATTGTCTTGCTAATTCTCCTCATCGAAAGACAAATAGAGCGATCCCAAAAGAAAACTGTATACATGATCGAAAATGTAATAGCTAAAACGCAAAGTAGAAGGGAAAACTGAACAGTTTTATTTTTCTGTTGCCCGCTATGTATCCCGAAAGGATACTGTGCTGTCAAATCTGCCGAAATCTGGCGATTTTTGGCGACCGAAGGACATTCTTGGCCACTCTCTTTCCCAATAAATTTTATATCATCCGTCAGGATATTATTTTTTTGTAAACTTCTAGGATTTAACGATTTTATTTTACTGTAAACATGTTTTTTTTATATAACCCACTCAAGAGTTTCTATTGAATTGCAATAAGAAGATCTAAAAAAAAAAAACCTTTAATTTTTTTTTTTTTTTTTTCTCTTTCAGATTTTAATTCACACCTGTGAATACTAAAATTTAAAAATTTTAAATAAAAATTTATTTAATTAATAATAAATTTAATTTTATAATTCTTTACCTAGGACTTCACTAGGAAAAAACATCTTATTTGGTATCCACATACAAAACTAAAGCGACAAGAAACTGCTCCTCAAAACAACAGTAATTAGACCTATTCGGACCATAAACCATCCAATTCATCTCATATCCAATCCTTACAATCTTAAATCTTTCAAAAAATCCTCAATTCTCCTTACTTTGTCACAAAGTTATGAATAAAGATCTTAATGCTCCATATGTTACTGATTTAACCCAAACCAATCACCTAGCCTTTCGTAGTAAGCTCCATAACCACACAAATCCTCTAGTTTTTCAACTAGATTCCTACTCCATTCCCAATAATCCTCCAAAGCGTTTGAAAAGAAGATGGCCTTGAGATCTTCTAGTGTTGAATTTTTATTGAAGCTACTAGAGAGTAGTTCTTTTCATGTTTTGAAATGTAATTGTAAAAGTTATTAACATATTTACTTGATGTATATATTTGTAAAGTTGTAAATTTCAAAAAAACAATTTTCCTATTAAATGATCGCTCAAAAGATTCTATCTAAACTGTCAGTTTTACCAACTATTATTTTCTTTCATTTAAAAAATTCACGATTTATCGGTACATCAATATATATTTTGTCAGCTATGTATCAGTTAGAGTTAAAAATATCGTCCCTTTTCTTACGATAGCTATCCCTAATAATACACGAACTGTAAAATATTTATCTGGAAAATAAGCTCATATTGACTTGAGCTTAAAGGTCAGAGCCGACCGGCACTAAATCTTCCACATTCTCTTGAAAACCCTCTCGCAGTATTTCCTTGTCCACTTCTTCTAATGGGATGTCTGTGAAAAAATTGATGTCCATGTCTTCGAAGCCTGTTTCAACAATTTTTTTTCCTTTCATATATCAATTTATTAAAATTTACAACTGTACAAATATACACATTAAGTAAATGAACTGATGACAATTACAATAACATGTCAAAACTTGAAAAGAACGACTCATCAGTAGCACTTCAATAAAAATTCTACACTAGAAGATCTCTTGGCTTTCTTCTTTTCAGACGCCTCGGAGGATTATCGGGAATGGAGTGGTAAGCAAGTTGAGAGACTAATAGATTTGAGTGGTTATAGAGCTTACTATGAAAGAATAGGTGTCTTGTTTGGGCTAACTCAGCAACATATGAAACATTGAGGTCTTTATGAATAAATTTATTGGTGATAAAGTAAGGGGCATTTAGGATTTTTCGAAGGATTTTGGATTGTGTGTATTGGACCTGAGAAGAATTGGGTGGTTTAGGGGAGCCCCAAAGCTCTACTCCCTATGTCCAAATAGGTCTAATCACAGTCATGGAAATAAGTATTTTGTAATTAATTAAAAGGCTTGATCATTTGTCTAGTAAATGTTGAAGTAGTTGCTATGTATGAAACCTATAAGTTTGAAAATAACAAAGATAAATTCGCGCGTTGGCAAAAGGGTAGCAACCTCCACAGCACCCCACGGGTGGTCCGAAATTTCACATCCTTTCATACAATATAAGTTCTCTACCTGCTTGTCCCTTACCTTTTAAAATTCGGGGTAAACTCTGTATTTTGAGTATTTCTAAATATCATAACACTGGGAAGTCGGTGGGCGTGTTCTTTGTCCAGAGGGGCGTAGCTTATTCATCAAAAGGGACGGAAAAATATTGTCGGGATCAGTCTAGGAGAAGGTCTTTGAGAGAGGCTTGGAGAGCTGTCTGGTCAGAGGAGTTTGTCGGAGATGTCTGGTTACTGGAGATCGGGGGCCTACCCTTCCGGCCAGCCTGGGGATTCTCGCCATGTAGCCGCCCGCTTCCCCCCCAAAACATAGCATTGCCCTTAAGATAAGTCTAGATTAAGTTATTTGTTACCGTATAAGTTTTAAACCTAAGTTATGATTCTTATTTCTAGTTGTAATTTCTATATGTCAACCCATAATTAATTATACGTGTTTTTTTTTAGTTCAACCGTCATCATTCATTTGCATGCCACTCATTATTACTATATTTTGATTCCTCTCCTTTATAATTAACAAACCTTAATCATTGACCCCACGATAATCTTCTGGAGGAGATATTAGATTAACATTTAATTAATCAATTAGATAAAAAGACTCATTTATAAATTGTCAGGAGATTAAGTCCTGGCTGGCATCCCTGTATTTAGATAAATGCATGATCCGGACTGGACTCACACAGAGAAGGACATAGCATTAGGAATAGCTTTATAATTAACTAATTTATAATTTTATTTATAATTAACAAATCTTAATTTCTGACCCCACGATAACCTTCTGGAGAAGATATTAGATTAATTATTAGTACTTAGTTAGTTAAAAATATCAATTATAAATTGTCAGGAATTTATTGGGTGGTTTAGTGGAGCCCCAAAGCTCTACTCCCTATGTCCAAATAGGTCTAATCACAGTCATGTAAATAAGTATTTTTCAATTAATTAAAAGGCTTGATCGTTTGTCTAGTAAATGTTGAAGTAGTCTATAACGACGGGGCGATTCTTGTCGCTTTAGTCTTGTATGTGGATTCCAAGTAAGACGTTTGTCCAAGTGGAGTCCTAGGTAGCAGATCTGTTCAACAGAAATTAGTGGAATATCATTAAAGGATATTGTAGGGCTGGTTGTCGTAGGTTTACGACGAAAAACAATTTTTTGAATAATTTAATGTACGCTCGATGGTATATAAGGATTGATGAATAATTTGCGACTTCTAATGTTATTTTTTTCTAATACTTTAAAAAAAAAAATATTTAAACCAAAAGTAGTTTCTTAATATTAAGAACTCAATTTCTCACTTACTGCGAAAAACCAGAATATATGCCTATCATATATTAATAATAATATATATTAATAAATAAGTTTAATTAACTGTTCTACAGTTGTTAAGGATGCTGTTTAAAAGATAGCGGAATTCAACGATTTAATTAGTTTTTCGTCATTAAGAATAATATGTTGAAATATTTAACGGTTTTTAAGTTATCCGAAAGATACTCCGCCATCGTAGTCCTTACAAGGACACTTTTTTTATTAATATTTGAATATTTTACTGTTTTTAAGATGGCGAAACGATATTCCACCTTTGTTAGCGCATACATATAATGAATATATTGTTGAATAATAACCAGTTAATTTTTTATAATGCTATAAGGACGCTGCTTTACAGATCTGCCAGGATCTGACGATTTTTTAAGGCCAAAGGACATCCTTGGCAACTCTTCTTCCACAATTAGAATTCGTTTTCGTCCCTAAGGAGAATTTAACGATTTTATTAGTTTTTCGTCCTTATGGATAATATGTTGAAATATTTAATATTAAGATATGCCTCCTGCTATATACACAAAATCCTGTTTTACAAATCTGCCAGGTTGTTAATTTTTATAATAACTTATAACAAAGTTGAGAAAAAATAGACATTTCGAAGGTAGTTTCATACAAACAAGCTCCTAAACAGTAGGTCCTACCGACACACGCTATAAAAGAAAAGACATTCGCCGATAAGTTTCTGATAAAGATATTGGAGGCAAAATTTCGATCCGAGCAACACCAAAAGAGATTAAGATTGTTAAGATAAAGCAAAAAAGAAACATTACACAAAACAAGTATACAAATGTGATAAATGAATCATTATTTTTATTCTGGGATACAGATTATTGTCCAAGATTAATTTAACATGGGATTTGTTTTACCGGTGAACTAGTTGGTCAAATGCGATACGTTTTTGAGGAACGCAAAGAAGTTACGCGTAGTTTGATAGTTAGGTATTGGGAGAGTAGGAGCAGTTAGGATTTAAAATTTTACTATACACATTATGGTTTGAATTAAAAAAAGCCACGTTTGAAACGTAAGGCGGTTGCGCTTAGTTTGACACGATAGACCACCCTGACGGGAGAGCTCATGCTGGAACTGCTATCGTCATACACCATTCCCTCTCTCACGTTGTATTTCCTAGACCAGCGAATGAATCCCGACAATCCACAGCAGTTGTTATCGAAACCTTCTCCTTTCCCGTCACGATTACAGCGGCCTACTGCCTCCCAAATAAACCAATTTCCACATCCTAGTTCAACTCCTCTAATTCCTTAGGCCACCGCTTTCTCTACGGTGGTGACTTCAATGCTAAGCACCAGCAATGGGGTTCAAGAATCACCAACTCTCGTGGGCGAGCATTGCAGTCTGCACTTAGTTCCCAAAGATCCTTCATTTCTTCCGGAACTCCTACCTATTGGCCCACAGATCCTAATATACATACTAATACATACAGGCATAGGACCTCTCAATTACTCTATAGAACGCCTGGATGAACTTTCATCCGATCACAGCCCTTTAGTCTTAACCCTCTCGGTCACCCCAATCCCGAAACCTCCTCCCCCATCATTTATAAGAGAGCCTGTTGACTGTAACCTGTTCCGTCAAACTATTTCCGACTCCATAGATCTCAGAGTATCCCTAAAAACTCCCCATGACCTTGACAATGCCACCAATACCTTCACAAATATAATCCAACAAGCATTCTGGGCTGCATCCTCACTTCGTTCCCTTCCCAAAGGTCGAAAGAAAAATCTTTTATCCCAAGATCTACTGGACCGTATCCAATCCAAACGCCATGCCAGAGCCATTTGGCAAAGATCCAGGCATCCAGATGATCGGGAATCTTATAATTACCTTACCAAACTCCTTAAAAAAAACATGGCTACCTTCAGATCTGAATGCTATATTTCCTATGTATCTTCACTCTCTGCCTCTGAAAATTCCCTCTGGTCTACCACTAAAAAACTCATAAAATATCAACCTACCTCCCATCACCGCCGACGTGAAGATGGTTCATGGGCAGCTTCTGACGAGAACAGATCCGAAGAATTTGCCCAGCACCTTTTAAACATATTTGTCCCCCATCCCGAATCTAACCCCACTCACATAACAATGGTTCATGAATTTCTTGATTCTCCGATTTATCTCTGCTTACGACCTAAAGTAATTAAACCCCTCTGAGGTCGAATTCCTTCCAAAACAATTAGAATCCCGTAAATCCCCTGGATATGATCTCCTTAGCTCAAAGATCCCTCGACAACTTCCTCATAAAGCAATCATGTTCCTCACCTAACTATACAATTGTATCCTCCGGACAACCGGGCGAACCCCCAACAATCCCTCATCATATAGACCAATTAGCCTTCTCCCAATCCTTTCAAAAATTTTTGAAAGCCTCCTTCTAAAACGTACCCATCCTTGAATCACAAAATATCCCTTCTCACCAGTTTAGATTCTGTTTTAGTCATTCCACCGTCCAACAAGGCCTCAGAGTCGTTGACCACATATCCTTAGCACTTGGAAACAAACAATATTGCTTCGGCGCATTTCTGGACATAGCACAAGCTTTTGACCGGGTATGGCATGCTGGTTTGCTTTTCAAACTCAAAACCAGTTTTTACCTCAATCACTATTCCTAGTTCTTCGATCCTACCTCTCTAACCGTTCCTTTCCAGTTCGCTGCGGAATGGAATACTCAAACTGCTACTCAATAGAGGCTGGTGTTCCCCAGGGTAGCGTTCTCAGTCCAGTTCTATATATTCTTTATGATGCAGATATCCTTACTACTCCTGATACTTTCCTAGCAACATTTGCCGATGTTACTGCAATCCTTTCATCTCCATGGAAACTTCTCCAACAACCTTAGGTAATACCTGTATTGATTTACCATAACGTTTACCATCAATCTCGATATGTTTTTATAGCTCTTATCACTTTTTCAAGGACCAGATTGAATATTATGGGTGACAGAGGATCACCTTGTTTTAGGCCGCCAGTTACTTCGAATTCTTTCGATAATGTTCCACCAACCCTTACCTGAAACTTAGTTTCTTTCCAGGTCATTTCAAGCAATCATACTAACTTTGATGGAACACCAAGAGATCTAATATCCCTTGCCACCTTTCCCCTATCTACTGAGTCATAAACTTGCTTGAAATCAACAAAAAGATGATGTAGACTTATATTATGCTCATAACTTTTTTCCAGCATCTGCCTTAGAGAGAATATTAAGTCCGTCGTGGACCTTCCTTAAAGGCAATTGTTCTGGCAATAGTTCGCCATCTCAAGGCTATTGGAAAAACAATCGATGTTTTTACTGAATACCAAAACCTGCATTATTTTTGCATCAACCTAATAGATTGTAGAAGGTTACCTAAAAGAGTAATTTGACATCCAATTTTTAATTTTAATATATAAATTGGTAATCCAGGTGGGCAGAGGCTATGAAGCAGTAATGTGTCGGTACCAAAATAAATTGCTATTACAAACTATGATAAATAAAAAATAAAATTATATATAGAGTTGTAGATCATTGGGGTATGCAGTCATTAAACACAGAAATTAAAAATAATATTTTAATTTATAATGCCAACTTTTCGACTTGCGTCGCAAGCCTTTATCAGGGCTAGAAAAAAATAAAAGAAACAATAAAGAGTGAATAAATTGTAAAGAGTATAAAAAACAAAGGTGTGAAAAGAATAAATGCATGAGAGTAAAGACAATGACATAAAGGCAATATCACAGGCTGCAAGTTTTGGTTACATCCAACATCAAATTTGTGGAATACACCCAAATGACCCCTATTAAGCTGGCCCCCCCACCATCGCCAAACGAATTAAAACCTATTGCATAATTTTGTGCTATTTATGTGCTAATTTGTTGCCGTAGTACGGATTTTGTTGCTCGCACCGTTTGGCAGGTATTAACGATCAAAGGTGGGGGGGCTAGCTTAATATTAAGCTAGCCCCCCCACTATAAGAAAGAAATGGAATTTCAAAAAACTGCTTATGTCGGAATTTGTTGCTATTTTGTTGCTCTAAGATGGCATAAAAAACATTTTAAAAAAATCAACAATTTAAAAAAAAAAAAATTATGTCACATACGAGTGTTTACCGCTTACCCGTAAATAAAATTTCTTCAAAACATTTCACGCTATCTTAAAGCAACAACAATGTAACAAAATCTAGTACACATATATAATGAATTTAAACATTATAAATTAAATTCTTAAACAGAAAAAAATAATAACTATATTCTATTATTAAGAAGAACCAGTTCCACTGCGTGACTTAACAAGACCGCGAAGACATAGTGTCGATTTTCGTTCCTTAAAAACGAGCAACAAATTCAGTTACCCATATAATTCAATAGCAGAATGTATAAACAATAGTTCAATGCAAAAAAGATGTGAGCAACTAATTTTTTTAGGAAACTATTATGGTCTAATTGAGCGTAATACTTATAAAAAAACGAAAAAGTGTCGATTTTCGTTCCTAAAACGAGCAACAAATTCAGTTACCTATATATTTCAATAGCAGAATGTATAAACAATAGTTCAATGCCAAAAAGATGTGAGCAACTAATTTTTTTAGGAAACTATTATGGTCTAATTGAGCGTAATACTTATCAAAAACGAAAAAGTGTCGATTTTCGTTCCTTAAAAACGAGCAACA
The DNA here is from genome assembly GCA_003667255.2 of Euschistus heros. Lineage (NCBI taxonomy): Eukaryota > Metazoa > Arthropoda > Insecta > Hemiptera > Pentatomidae > Euschistus > Euschistus heros. Next base: position 407,017 of record RCWM02000764.1, read on the forward strand.
AATTCAGTTACCTATATATTTCAATAGCAGAATGTATAAACAATAGTTCAATGCCAAAAAGATGTGAGCAACTAATTTTTTTAAGGAAACTATTATGGTCTAATTGAGCGTAATACTTATCAAAAACGAAAAAGTGTCGATTTTCGTTCCTTAAAAACGAGCAACAAATTCAGTTACCTATATAATTCAATAGCAGAAAGTATAAAACAATAGTTCAATGCCAAAAAGATGTGAGCAACTAATTTTTTTAGAAAACTATTATGGTCTAATTAAGCGGAATACTTATCAAAAACGAAAAAGTGTCGATTTTCGTTCCTTAATAACGAGCAACAAATTGAGTTACTTATATATTTGGATAGCGGAAGATATAAACAATAACCCAATGCAGAAACGATGTGAGCAACTAATTTTTTTTTTTTTTAAACTATTATAGTCTATTTGAGCTTATTTATGTTTTTTAAAAAAAGATAAGAAATCAAGCATAGGTACTCACCTTCGAGGTAACTTAAACACTGAATTCGTGAGAAGTAAAAGGGGGGCAGTTAGGTTAAGTTTTAGATTTGCAATTGGGTTTCCCTTGTGACTCATTGGGTTTTTCGTTCCTATGGGAAACAAATTTAAAATGGGGCTATTGAATATGTTAATCATATCATTTAAACAAAATCTGGATCGGTTTTAAACGATTTTATTATTTCTAGTGATTCAAGAGTATTTAATTTTGGGCTATTTTCTACTTGATGTAATATTTTTACTCCCAAGTCTTTATTAAATTTGTGGTTACTTTCATTTAGATGGAAAGCGAAATTCGAATTTTGGGTCTTATTAGTGTATGCTCTTATATGTTCTTATTTACTCTTTGATTTACCGATCGTCCGGTTTTTTCCCGTGTATTTTGCTTCACAGTCATTACATTTTTTGGAAAAGGTCTATTTTGTCTTCCGGTGAAGGGAAGTATGATGACAGTGGTTTATTTATTTTAAATGCAGGGTTTAAACCTAATTTTTTCAATTCTTTCCCGACTTTAGCGGATATTGGGCCGTAGTATGGTATAAAAATATATTTTGTTGGGGTAGCTTTTTCCTCTGGGGGTGTTTTGTATATATTATTCATAGTTTTTTTTTAATTTCTTTGTTATAATTTCGTTCATTTAGCGGTATATTTAAAAGGCGGTATATCATGCTATTAAATGCTGCGAGTTTGTGTGTTAGTGGTCTCCTGGCATTGTTGTCTATAACTACATCTGTGTGTGTGGGTTTCCCGTATTTATGAAATTCGTGTTATTTATTGTTTATGGAGATTTTTATGTCTAAAAACTTTAAAGTTCATGATGTGTTGAGCTAGTTTTGAATGAAGGATTTTCCGTTCTAATTTATTCATAAAAAGATCTGCTAGAAGGGGGTGAAAGAGGGGACCCCATTGGTAATCCTTCTTCCTGTTTATAGAATGTATTGTTAAATTGAAAATAATTATGTTTTATGCAAACTGACTTAAATTTTAAAAGTCTAATTTTTCTAGTGGTTGAAGATAAGACCGGAAGATTAGTTCTTCAAAATTTCTATTGTTTCTGTTGTTGCCATCATACTTCCCTTCACCAAAAGACAAAATAGACCCTTTCCAAAAAAGCGGCGTATACGAATTAAAATGCAATGACTGTGAAGCAAAATACACCGGAAAAACCGGACGATCGGTAAATCAAAGAGTAAATAAGAACATATAAGAGCATACACTAATAAGACCCAAAATTCCAATTTCGCTATCCATCTAAATGAAAATAACCACAAATTTAATAAAGACTCGGGAGTAAAAATATTACATCAAGTAGAAAATAGCCTAAAATTAAATACTTTTGAATCACTATAAATAATAAAATCGTTTAAAACCGATCCAGTTTTTTGTTTAAATAATCAGATTAACATATCCAATAGCCCCATTTTAAATTTGTTTCCCATAGGAACGGAAAAAACCAATGAGTCATAAGGGAAACCCCATTGTAAATCTAAAAATTAACCTACCTTTGTCTTTACGTTTGTCGGTACTCTTTTGGTTAAAACTCCAAAACTATTTACTCGATCTAAAAATTTTTTTTTTTTTATCTGAAAGCTGGTTAAATTTACTGTCTAGTAAATAAATAAGTAAGTAAATAAGACTCTATGTATTAATTTTTTATTAAGTCCCTTGAAACATCCATGCCAGCACGTTAAGAACCCCATACTATTGTGAAATTCTTATTTTTTCGGCACATTTCTCGTATTAACTCCAAAAATATTTGTTCAGTCTCGAATTTTTTTTCATCTCAAAGCTGGTTACATTTACTATCAGATACTATATATAAAATTTTAATTAATTTTTGTTAAATACCGTTGCCAGCACGCTACAAGCTGAAAAACGTTTATAAAATCCAAATTTTTTTGATTCATTTTCTATATAGATAACTCCTAAACAATTTGTCTGATCTTAAATTTCTTTTTTCCATCTTAAAACTACTTAAATTATCTATCAGGTTCTGTATATCAAATTGTGATTAAATTTCGTACAATATCCATACTAACACGCTAAATGTGTATGTTTTGGAAAAACATGACAGTTCTGATATTGTTGAGTGGGCTGGTATGGGTACTTCACGGAATTAATTCAAAGTTTGATTTAATGGATCTCACAGCAAATTTAATCAGCTTTAAGATATAAAAACGGATTATAATTCAGGATCGAACCACTTGTTGTTTCGAGTTATAACGAAAAATGTGCCAACAAAAATTCATTACACATACATAAATACATTATTCCACAACATTACACGGAATTTAGTGTAGTGGAATGGATATTTCACGAAATTTAATTAAAATTAGATATATCGGATCTGATAGTAAATTTAACCAGCTTTGAGATGGGAAAAAAAAAATCAGGATCAAACTAATAGTTTTGGAGTTATAGCCAGAACAATAATAGCAAACGTGTTTTCTCGGAAAAGTGTGACAGCCAAATTTTGTCCTTCACAGTTCTAAAAATATTGATCGAATTAAAAAAAAAATTAATATAACCAAATTTATTACGAATTCTCTTAGCTTTAATAATATATGGAAGACAATATGTGCTAAAAGTATCGCTTCCCGAGTTACTGTATCTAACTGCTAAAAACGTACAATTTCCCCCTCCCCTGCCAAAACCCAATGATCTTTCGAAGAAATCTTTTTAACACATTTAGAGCTAAGGTAAGTGAACAATTTCCAGTAGTCAGATATTTTTTTTCTTAATTCAATTTCCAGGTTTGAAAGTAAATTACCCTTCATTATTATAAACATATTAACTTTAACTACTAATATTTTATTTATAGCAATACCCATTTAATAATAAACTATTCATTTGTGAAAATAAACATTTCAATTTAAAAATTAAAAAATAATTTTTTGAAAAAAAAAAAGTTTCAATTGAGATATTAAAAGAAATATATTATATTAAATATAACTATTAACATTAGTAATAAAAACTGGAATGGTCATCCACAACTTCTTTTGAGATATTTATAATATATATTCAAAAGATATAGTTAAACTCAAAGGCAATATAACAAAAATGTTTAACCCTTATACTATAGAAATGTACAAATAGCTAACTTTGTCAACGCTAAGTATTCCGCTCAATTAGACCATAATGGTCATAAAAAAAATTAGTTGCTCTCATCATTTCTGCATTCAATTATTGCTTATACCTCCTGCCATCGAAATATATAAGTAACTGAATTTGCGAATCGTTTTTAAGGAACGAAAATCGACACTGTTTCGTCTTTAATAAGTATTCCGCTCATTTAGACCATAATAGTTTTCTAAAAAAATTAGTTGCTCAATTTTTTTTGTCATTGAAATATTGTTTATACCTTCTGCTATCGAAATATATAAGTAACTGAATTTGTTGCTCGTTTTTAAGGAACGAAAATCGACACTTTTTCGTTTTTGATAAGTATTACGCTCAATTAGACCATAATAGTTTCCTAAAAAAATTAGTTGCTCACATCTTTTTGGCATTGAACTATTGTTTATACATTCTGCTATTGAAATATATAGGTAACTGAATTTGTTGCTCGTTTTTAAGGAACGAAAATCGACACTTTTTTCGTTTTTGATAAGTATTACGCTCAATTAGACCATAATAGTTTCCTAAAAAAATTAGTTGCTCACATTTTTTTGGCATTGAACTATTGTTTATACATTTTGCTATTGAAATATATAGGTAACTGAATTTGTTGCTCGTTTTTAAGGAACGAAAATCGACACTATGTCTTCGCGGTCATGTTAAGTCACGCAGT